>CM050163.1:565333010-565805510 GCA_027410445.1 Discoglossus pictus | reverse complement strand
TTCCAAATGAACTGAAGTCCTTTAGCAAAACCATCCCAAGTTGTAGAGTACATTCCTCCCCCAGCTCGTGGTCGGGCCGCTATTGCACAGGGCCCACTGTTCTTCTCCTGTACACCCACCCAAAAAAATCCAGGATCCCATCCCAACAGTCCAGTATCCCAATGTCCAAAAGGTGGGCCACAATCTCTGTCCCATAGAAACCCCTTTCCATATAAAACATTCCCGCTCATCCCCTCTATTGTCGGCTAATGCTCGGTACTTTTGGAGGGTGGGGTCCTGTCTAGTTTCCTTCACAAGCTCTTCGGGGGTGTCCCACGCTATGGGTCTCTCTGTGGCATTAGTGCTAAGTGTCTGCTTGTGGCTTACCTGGGTCTCCCGACCTGTTGTAGGATCGTCCTCGGTACGGGTCTGTGAGCGGGTGGTCACGGGACAAGCAGCAGCAGTCGTGGGTAAAAAGGCTGAGGCTAGAGGGCCAATATCATTGCCCAGCACAACCTCAGCAGGTAAATTGTCCATGATGCCTACTGTGGTCTTTCCCGACCCGACTCCCCAATCCAAGTGTACCCGGGCGGTGGGTAAGCGAAAAACAGCCCCCCCTGCGACACGGACAGCAACAGTACGGGTAGATACATGCTCCGGTTTCACAAGATGTTTCTGCACCAACGTGATGGTAGCGCCAGTGTCCCTTAGGCCTTGTGCTACCTGTCCATTTACACGCACCTCCTGGCGGTGATGCTGGCGGTTGTCTGGGGATGCAGCTTGTATGGGGTTTGCCTCGTACAGGATGCCCAAACACTCCTCAGGGCTCCCTTTGGTTTCCAGGCAGTGAGCAGCAGAGGTACGTGATAAAGGGATCTCTGGGTTATTGGTCGGGCGCCTCCAGTTGTTATTGGCTGATCCCAAGGGGCAATAACGAGCAATGTGCCCCGGGTTGCCGCAGCGATGGCACGTCATTTTGTAAGAATCCTGGGGTTGGTGGTTAGACCCCTGAGGTTGTGGCGGTCCTGGGGGTACTGGGGCCCGAAATTCTGTGCTTGCAGCGGGCATTGAGGTGCGTGGCTCTGCTCTAGAGGTTGGTCGTGTGGACCCTTGGCTCACCTTTCTGGACTCTGCGTATTCGTCCGCTAGCCGTGCTGCCTCGATTAAGTTAGCAGGGCGACGATCTCTCACCCAATCCTGTATGTCTGCCGCCAGATCTTGGAAGAAATGTTCCATCAGGAATAGCTGTAGTACTTCCTCTCCTGTGTTGGCATTGCACCCTCGCACCCAATGTGATGCCACCCTTTGTATATTGCTGGCCCATTCCATGTGGGAGTCTGCAGACTTCTTTTTAGACTCCCTGAAGCGGCGGCGATAAGTTTCTGGGGTGACGGCATATCTGGTGAGCAGTGCAGCCTTCACCCGGCGATACTGCGCAATATCTTCCTCAGTAAGCGCCCGAAAAGCCTCATTTGCTTTTCCTGATAGCTTTCCAGCCAAAATAGTGACCCATTGGTCTGGTGGTACCTGGTGTAGTGAGCACTGCCTCTCGAAGTCAGCCAAATATCCATCAATTTCTTCCTCACTTTCCACAAACGCTTTGAAGGCAGTGAAGGGTATTTTCTTTACTGTAGCAGCGGGTGGGGGAGTATGAACTGTATGTGCCAGGGGTTGTCTAGCTCTTGCCAGTTCAAGTTCGTGCCCCCTCCTATTTTGTATCTCCGTTCTCGCTTCCCGGAACAGCTGATCTATTAGCTCCACGGATGTTGCTGGGTACATGGATAATCTCCGCTGAACCAGGTTTGTAATTTCCTCCTCCTCGCTGGCAGGGGAAGGTTGGTCCACGACCTCCATGGATCGATCCATCTCGTCCAGCTCCAGTAAGTCAGCTATCAGCTCTCTCCGTGATCGGTTGCTGGCACTCCTTCCTCTGGTTTCCAAGAGATCCTTTAGTGTGGATCTTTTCAGTTTAGCGTACTGGGATTCCATTCAGCACTTGCGTTGGGGATGAAAAGGACCATCCCACCACTGCCATCCAATGTAACGGCTACCCCGGTAGTGAGAGGGTACCAGCCGTTGGAGACGTCCTTTTCTTAAGCAAGGTGCTGTGCAGTAATGAAATGCTTATTCCCCTCCACGATATCCCATTGTATAATCCAGGAGTGCTGTAAAATGCGGCAGAGTAACGGTACCATAAATCCCCCCCAAAGAACGAGACAATGCTACGTTTTTTTGAAGGGTCAAGTAGAACTATATTTTAATGACAGGGAATCTCCTTTTATGCAATGTTGCCCTCTGAAGGGCTACACCCACATAATTATCACAACAGCCAATTATCTGCATGGTTCAACCCCCACGTCTCCTCCCCTCAGATAACAGGTAACACAATTAAAACAGACACAATTTTAACCACATTCTGGATGTACCCCAAATACAGGGGGTACACCTTTAAGTCCCGCACCATTCAATATCTCTCACCCAGGGGAAAAACATATACAAAAATGGCATGAATCAGACCAGGGGTTCAAAAGTTAGTAAAAGTATGTTTTTACACCTCCCTGGCAACTTGGATACAATCAGACCTTAATTAGATCATTCTTTGTTCTTATCAGAGAATGAAAACACTTTGGAAAATGCAAGGATCCTTTACAACTTTCTTATCTCTTGAATCTCTGTAACAGGATTATCTATTAGCCTAGGTCTGCAAAAGTCTGGCTAATATTCTGAGCCAATATATTCTGTAGAACATCAACCAATATATATATAGTAGGATCATATTTTAACCATAATAATCATAAAACAGTTTAAAACAGTGATGGGTTCCGCTACAGATGTTAATTGATCCAGAGGAAAGAAAGAGAAAAAAAAAACAAGTGAAACCATTGTCTCAAAAGGAAAACAAAAAAAATCTTCCTGACCCCAGATACTGGCGATCGGATTCCTCTCTAGATCAATACTCTCTCTAATTATCCAGGATAACCCTGAATGCCCTTTTTAGTTAAAAATATATCCAATCTCTTCTTAAAGTTATTTATCCAATCCGCTGTCACCACCTTCTTTGGTAGAGAATTCTACATATGAACCACCCTTATTGTGAAGAACCCTTTTCTTTCTTCAAGGTGGAATCTTTGTACTTCTAATCTCAAGGGATGTCCTCTTGTCGGTTGGAAACCTCTTGGCACAAAAATCTCCCTTGTCAAAGCCTTGTATTGACCCTGGATGTATTTATATAAGATAATTATATCCCATCTTAGGCGTCTTTTTTTCTCCCTAATCATTAAGGTGCAATCCATCCCTGCTATAGAGATTGTACCGAAGTGAGAAGTCATCCCAGTGCTCTAAAAACCAAAACCCCTCCTTAATGCACCACATCTTTAGCCACGCATTAACCTCCCTAATCTCCTTCTGCCTCCCTGGGCTAGCACATGGCACCGGTAGTATCTCAGAAAATACTACCTTGGAGGTCATTGCCTTCATCTTATTACCTAGTTCTATTAAATCATTCTTTAGGACTCTCCATCTTCCACTAACGTTGTCATTGGTACCAATAACACTGGTTCATTTCCAGCCCCTCCCAATAATTTGTCTACCCGATCCACAACATGATGAAACCGAGCACCCGGGAGACAGCAAACTGTTCAATTGCTGGGATCTGGATGACAAATCACCCTGTCTACCTCCCTAATAATAGAGTCCCCTACCACCAAAACCTGTCTGTTGCTCTGCCTATTCTGCCCTCCCACTCCTCCGGTAGAGCTGTTCTGCATTGTCAATAACTCCTCGATTTCCCCAATTACACTATATAACAATTTACACCTAACCAGTCCCTCGCCCCCATTTCTGCCAGACTTTCAGTCTTTCTCCTGTCTTCTATCTCAGCAGTCTTTACTTTACTAAGTACTAGAGCAGAGTAGAGTTAGTTGTTATAGTTAACATAAAAATCATCCAGTGCTTTAGGAATCTAAACCCTCCTTCACATATCAATGTTTTAGTGCTGCTGACACTGGGGAGCTACAGTTCATTGAGGGAACCATGAATGCCAACATGTACTGTGACATACTGAAGCAGAGCATGATCCCCTCCCTTTGGAGACTGGGCCGCAGGGCAGTATTCCAACATGATAACGACCCCAAAGACACCTCTAAGATGACCACTGCCTTGCTAAAGAAGCTGAAGGTAAAGGTGATGGACTGGCCAAGCATGTCTCCAGACCTAAACCTTATTGAGCATCTGTGGGGCATCCTCAAATGGAAGGTGGGGGAGGGTAAGGTCTCTAACATCCACCAGCTATGTGATGTCATCATGGAGGAGTGGAAGAGGACTCCAGTGGCAACCTGTGAAGCTCTGGTGAACTCCATGCCCATGAGGGTTAAAGCAGTGCTGTAAAATAATGGTGGCCACACAAAATATTGAGAGCTTGCACCCAATTTGGACATTTCCACTTAGGGGTGTACTCACTTTTGTTGCCAACGGTTTAGACATTAATGGCTGTGTGTTGAGTTATTTTGAGGGGACAGCACATTTCCACTTATATACAGGCCGTACACTTACTGCTTCACATTGTAGCCGAGGGGCATGTCTTCAGTGTTGTCACATGAAAAGATATAATAACATATGTACAAAAAAGCTCTGGTGTTTGTTCCTTCTACGGGTTATGTCTTTTTTGGACTTGCAGATATCACCTAAACCACCTATAATCTTACACCATGTAGACTATATGCAGTTAGACATTCCTCTGGTACTCACATCATGATACTCATGAACATGGGGCAACATGGGCACATTTTGACACACCCGTGTATCATGTATTGTTGCCTCTTGCTCCTTCTACCTCTTTAGTAATGAGGATAACATGGCGGTTGTGTAGAATATAATATCAGTGTCTTGTACCTTACCCATTGGACTCACTGGTAAATGAGCTCACCTGTATCAGATAACACTTTCTTTATACAGTTTAGTTTCTTGTTCGCAATATTCAGCTCATTGATAGCGTAACCTTCAGGGTCTTTGCATTTGATCATGGTGGCGTTTGAGGTTTGTTTCCACTCCTCTCTGAGATCTCTCAGGTTACTGGACACAACTATAACACAAAAGCAGTTTATTAGGATCTCGGTCTGTATCATAAAAGCACATCACTGAGATATTGTGCAGATTCAAAATACATTTTATATTTTATATTGAAGTTAGGCTGGCAGGGTTGATATTTAATATGGGTAACCAATGATTTTTATAAACAGGAAGAGGAGGACATTGCCCAGGAGGATGGGGATAAATTCATGGAGTGGCTAGAAGGCTCCTCCGCCACCATGGTTAACTTTGACCCTACAGCCCCTTCCTCCCACAGACAGACCCTCCTCCCAGATGTTTCTATTGGTAGGAGCCACACCACTTAGCTATGGACCATGGGTCTGGAGCAGCTGCCCCTCGACAACCGCCCCCTCAACCACCACCATTGTCTCCTGTACCACCAACAGCACCCACAGCAATGGCAGTTTCCAGGCCCGGTAGCATCTCCACACCAAGATCCACACCACATCCCTCTTCCACATCTGAGGTGGAGAAGATACAAGTGGAGGTACTTGGAGTTATAAGGAACTTACATGTTATATGTTACAGGCAAAGTGTGAAATCCAGGCCTTCTATACAATGCATAGGTAATGTAACGACTTACTGTTTTATGCATAATGCAAAATAAATGTATTTTAGTTTATTTTGTTATCCTTTGCTTAGGCATTGTATATAATAGCTAGGCATTGGGTAGGCAATGTGCAGAATACTGATTATTTTTGCTGTGGAATTATTTGCATTGCATTTTCTTAATAACTGATTATATTATTCAGTGGATAAATACATAGTGAATCATTCTCATTCATTTACCATGTGTATATCCCAAATATTATACATGAAAAGTAGTCCCTACTCACTGCCTTGTTCAAGCATACTCACTGTAAACACATCCATTGTAAGAGGCTTTTCACATGTATGACCTGCACATGTATGACCTGCACACGCTGTATTGTCCCACAGTCCCAATCTTACATGCAGACTCCAAGGGCCACCAACACTTCAGGATATATCTCTGTACCTTATTTCTCTTGGCCTCAGCACACCCGAGGTATTCAGATTCATTCTGATTGTCCAACCTGAGCTCGTGCAGAGAATGAAATCCTGGACTGTTGGTGGCCCTCGTAGGATCGAGTTGCCCTCCAATGATCTAGACCCAACCATGCTACATGAACTTGTCTTATTGCACTCTATTGTCTTATACACGTTCGTGTGTATATAATGATGATCTTGGCACAATATAAATAAATAGTAATCGCATATATAGTTGTGAGCATGCAAGCCTTTGCTAATGCTTGCGGGCTCGCGCAGCTAGCTTGCGGCCTTCGCAAAGCGAGGGTCGCAGTTGCTGGCATGGATCGACGAAGGCGCTCCTTGCCAGCAACTGTGGACCTCGCCAAATTTACGTAGTTACGAAAGCAAAATACGAGACACATTACGACCCAACCTCGCAAAAATCGTCCGAAACCCGGCACATGAAAACATGAAAAACACAATAAATACTCACAACAAATACATAAAAAGCTTACCTACAGCAAGGGGGGGCACCCAGGACATCGAAAACTGAACTTACACCTCAGTTTAACTGCAAATAAAAGTTTAGACTCTCAAAAATCCCCTAAGCGAGAGAAAAAATGGGCGCCGAAAAAAACTAAAAAGAGGCTACAGCAGTCTAAAGACGCAAAACACCACCAAACACCTATGGATTTCCAGAAAAAGACGTACGAGATCCAAAAACAAGGACGCAACCCGCGCGACCCCAAAAACATTAGAAACACAATAAAAACACACAACAAACCTCTGCACCTCTGCAGGGGAAGTTACACCTCCATTTAACTCCAAATTTAGACTGCGCTCAGCGTGAGGCTCCCAATGAGCGCCTAAGGATCTTAAAACACCAACAAAATTAATTTTGCACGCAAACAACATTACCTGCCTTACAATCTTATTGCCGTCATTTTTTGACGGGCAAGTCGCTAGTAATAATAATAATATACAATTGTACAATATTATCTAATACACCTCCCACTAGCATGCACTATTGATGTTCCTCAGAGTTCGGTTCTAGACTCACTGCTGGGTCTACAGATCCTCCCTTGACCCTTAATAGATTACAGAACTTGAGTATATTGATTGGCGATGACACTCAAGTCACAGGTCATGAATAGCGTGTCTAACATTGCCTCCTATGTTGACTCCGGCCATCTCAAGCCCAATATAGACTGACCTGCGCCCCTAGTTTCCTCCATCTTGTACTCTATAACTATTCCCACCTCTCAGCTACCATCACCTGAAACACCAAATCCCGCTATCCTTGGGTTATATTTGGAGCATCTTATGGAAATCTTATTCATAGTTGAATATAAAGCAGGCCAGTGATGATTGCTCGTTTAGGAGACACAAACGTCACAAGAATCAGCACAAAAAATAAGTCATATGCAGCAAAAATATCATATATAGTTTTTTAAATGAGAAATATTAAATAGTTTTCTTTATAAAAATAAATGTAATGCCCCTGCCAATCCCTGACGGTATCCATTATTATACTTTGTGAGGGTTGCAGGTATCAGAGGAGCCTTTACATCTGCTAAGCTTGGTTTGGGTACTTCCTACACTGACACCTCTTGTGATTTATGGATGTGGGCTTAGTGCCCTAATGTGGGGGAGTTAAAGGATGGCATGGGCTTGTAATGTAGGGGGAAACCTCATGTGGCCGATTTACAGCTCTACACCAGTTTACACTACTGGATTAGCATAGGGCGATAATGTTCTTCAATCTCTATCCTAAGCCAATAAATAATAAGTCCCTCTTTACTCCTGGGCTTCTCTCTTTCTCTACCTGTAATAGCTCTGCCCTGCCTTCCACTAACACAAGCCTCACGGTGTCTGTCAATCAACCCGAATGTAGCGCCAATCACATCATTTTATTGGTTAGGCTGATATACCAAGGTTAAAACACATGGAGCTTATTTGCCTTCTGGTTCAGAGCCCTAAAACATAAAGCTTCGTTACAGACAATATGGATATAAACCCAATGGATCTGCTCTTGTCCTACTAATTTTTTTTTTTTTTTACTGCTAATATTTAAAATTCTGACCCCCCCCCCCCCCATACCATACTTGTTTTGCCGTGACTGGCAAGACTTTCACATCCCTGTGTTTGTTCCGTTTCTTGGTTTTACTCAGTAGCTATCTTCATAAGCACTGAGGTTTAGTATATAAACTAGCGACTTGCCCGTCAAAAAATGACGGCAAAAGAAGTGTAAGGCAGGTAATGCTGTTTGGTACACAAAGTAAGTATTTTGGTTGTGTGAGTACCTTCGGCGCTCATTGCGAGCCTCTTGGTTGGTGTATGTTTGGTTATTAGAGCTCCTTTGGTCATTGTAAGGTTGTCATTGTGCTAAAGAGCTGACAATCTGTTTTCATGTTCCTGCAGCATACAATGTAGGTTTGCAGTGTTGGTGAGCTGAGGTGTAAGTGTCAGCAATGTGCACAGTGTGTAGTGTAAATAGGCTGCGTGCGCGAGGTGTGTAGTTCTCCATTCTGTAATGTGAATGTTATTAGTTTGCAGTTAGTGTAAAATGGCTGCGAATGTAAATGTGTGAGGCGGGTGTGGAGCATTTAGCATCCTTCCTAATAGTATTTAGTAGGTCGTACGGGTCTGTGTAAAAGGCGTATGTGCTTGGCGGTGTTTTGCGTGCTTAGGGGTTGTGTAGCCTTGTTTCGTATTTTTTCGGCGGCCATTTTTCTCTCGCTTAGGGGATTTCCGAGGGGATCTTTGAGTTTGTAATTCGTGTTTTGTGCGTTGTGCGGTCGTTAAGTTCAAATTTTGTGCGGCTTATATATTTTTTTCGAAGTGGTGGTTTCCTTTGCTAAGTGTTACGGGTCTCGTACTGTGAATCATGTATTTGAGTTTTGTGTTCATGTGTAGTTCCGCAGGTTGTAGGTATGATGTGCAAGTCGTGCGGGGTCATCTCCACCAGCGCAGTGAGCGCCTTCGTAGGGGGGTGTAGGGATGAGCGCCTATGGCGCTCATCTCCACCAGCGCAAGCCCGCCACTGCGGCCCACGCTTTGTGTGCCCGCAGTTTTAACGTTGCGTTACCAACAGATTAAGGCAAGGTCGCGCTGCTGAGAACTATATTTGTGATGATAGAATGGTTGTTCTTACCTCTTATTCCCAGCCATATAGTCACAGTCAGAAGAACAAGATAAGTGAGTGTGAGGCCCGAGATTAGACACTTCAATCTCAAGGATACGGCATCTAGGGAAAGGAACAGATCACAAAGTCATTGCGCTGTGTAGGAGTAAAGAGAATTAAAAATAACCAACTAAAATAGACAGTTTTATTATAGGAATCATGTTCTAAATGTTGCCAGCAGCTCATGGGTCAAATATTGAAACCCATCTGCTACTTATGAGTGGACCTTGTAACTGACCATCTGTGCGCTGTTACTAATGAGGATGTACAGTATGGGTCAGGAATAGCAAATTTATACATTAATAGAACTTAACTATCACTGACCATGAGGGGGGTTTAAACCCTTAATTTCGGTATATGAGACCCATATGTATAAACCTCTTCCAATGTCCCCATTTGCTCAGCAAACATAGGGCCCTATTAAATTCTCCCTCGTAGTTCTCTCGGTGCTCGCAAAAGGCAGTTTTCCTGCTGTTTGCGAGAACCGAATCTCTCGCAGCCTGCTTTACGATATGACTGCGAGAAAATGGCCGAGAATAGGCTCCGAGAGAGCTACGTAGCCTTAAATCTATGCACGAGTCTCGCATATCGTAAGAATCCCTACGTGGACAAAAAGTCCACGCAAGGGATCCGAAAGCCTCTACGTGCTGCCTCGGAACAGCCCGAGACAGCAGCGTGAGGCTCCCCCCTGCACCCTATACACATCCCCATGCTGCAGGGGTCTCTATCAGGACCCCTGCAGCACCCCCACATTAACCCCTTGCAGCGGGGGTCCCCGATCTGCATAGATCAGGCCCCCCGCTGCATTTAAAACTTTTAAATTCCCCGCCGCGGCTCCTTAAAGGGACCGCGGCACACTATTAGCCAATCCCGGCCGCGGCACTTAAAATTAACCCCCCTCTATGCTGGGGGTCCCCATCGGGACCCCCGAAGTGTCCCCACATAAACCCATTGCAGGGGGGGTCCCCGATCTGCATAGATCAGGCCCCCCGCTGCATTTAAAACTTTTAAATTCCCCGCCGCGGCTCCTTAAAGGGACCGCGGCACACTATTAGCCAATCCCGGCCGCGGCACTTAAAATTAACCCCCCTCTATGCTGGGGGTCCCCATCGGGACCCCCGAAGTGTCCCCATATAAACCCCCTGCAGCGGGGGGCCCCGATCGGCACCGATCGTGACCCTGCTGCAATTCAATTTTAAATTTCCCGCCTCGCGGGTCCTCAAAGGACCGTAAAGGTCCTGAAAGGACTCGCACTAAAAATAATAACCCCAGGCAACTATAATTACCCCATTAACTCATGATGGTCAATCCAGACCACCATAAGGCCTAAATTAACCCATTAACTCATGGTGGTCAATCCAGACCACCATAAGGCCTAAATTAACCCATTAACTCATGGTGGTCAATCCAGACCACCATAAGGCCTAAATTAACCCATTAACTCATGATGGTCAATCCAGACCACCATAAGACCTAAATTAACCCATTAACTCATGATGGTCAATCCAGACCACCATAAGACCTAAATTAACCCATTAACTCATGATGGTCAATCCAGACCACCATAAGACCTAAATTAACCCATTAACTCATGATGGTCAATACAGACCAGCATAAGGCCTAAATTAACCCATTAACTCATGATGGTCAATACAGACCAGCATAAGGCTCTATTTAACCCCATCAGTCCCATAAGGGTATATTATTACCATTATGGGCCTGTTACAACCCAACATTAACCACATAAGTGCCATGATGGTCCTCAAGGACCATCATGACACTAACTACAAACACTACACTATAACCCCCAATAAACCATTTAATCTAAACTAACCCCCCTCTACACTAATCTATTAACACTTACACTACCTACCTACACTACCTACCCCCTAATAAACCTCCCCAACACTCTAATTACAAAAAACAAAAAACCTACAGTACAGAAAACAAAAAAAAATTACACACCTGAAAAGGAAAGACAGATAAACACAATACAATAATACATATAATACATTACATACATTACATACAATACATGACATTACATATAATATATTAAATATAATATATTAAATATAATATATTACATATAATACATTACATACATTACATACAATACATGACATTACATATAATATATTAAATATAATAGATTAAATATAATATATTACATATAATACATTACATACATTACATACAATACATGACATTACATATAATATATTAAATATAATATATTAAATATAATATATTACATATAATACATTACATATAGTCCTAATCAAATACCCCCTATCTATCTAACATACAATCTATTTAATTTAAAATAAATCCTAACTATATCAAATACATCCCCCTATCTATCTAATATACAAAAAATCCTAACTACATACACAGACCCTTATTCTAAAATAAAATAAAATAATTACAGTCCTAACTACATACACAGACCCTAATTCTAAGCTAAAATCAATAAATTAAGACCACTTACCTTTAAGATGTTGCTTCAGATCACTAACCTATGGGTCAAACAAAAAAAAAAAATTAGTACAAAACATTAACATCAAATAAATAAACATTATATACATTCTACATATTCAACTCACCTTTACAGCATGTCCAGTCACTGTTAAGCTCTTCCGGCGCGGCCCTGTTAAAAAAAAAAACACAATACATGAATACATGAATACAATATATAAACAATAAATAAAATACACAAATAAACATCTAAATATACATTTCACTTACCTACCCGCGATGTCCCCGGCCTTCTCTCCTTCAGCCCCGGCTGGGCCGCGGAACCATTCGCGCTCTAAAAAAAAAAAAGAAAAAAAACTAACGGAGGTCTGCACTGGCAGACCTCCCCGACGCTACTGAACCTCCCGGAGTCGTTTCCGGGAGGAAATTGGCATTGGCGGCTTGTGATTGGCTGAAAAAGCTGTCTATCAATTTCAGCCAATCAAAAGTCGTCAATGTGTGAGCCAATCAGGATGGGATACACCCCAATATCCCACCCTGATTGGCTAAAACACTTGTCTATCTTTATGGGAACCAATCACAACGCTCAGATGCCTTCAGCCAATCACTATGGGATACACCCCCACGGAGTGATTGGTAGAAGACATCTGCGCATCCTGATTGGCTCCTACATTGACGACTTTTGATTGGCTGACAGCTTTTTCAGCCAATCACAAGCCGCCAATGCCAATTTCCTCCCGGAAACGACTCCGGGAGGTTCAGTAGCGTCGGGGAGGTCTGCCAGTGCAGACCTCCGTTAGTTTTTTTTCTTTTTTTTTTTTAGAGCGCGGATGGTTCCGCGGCCCAGCCGGGGCTGAAGGAGAGAAGGCCGGGGACATCGCGGGGAGGTAAGTTAAATGTATATTTAGATGTTTATTTGTGTATTTTATTTATTGTTTATATATTGTATTCATGTATTGTGTTTTTTTTTTTTAACAGGGCCGCGCCGGAAGAGCTTAACAGTGACTGGACATGCTGTAAAGGTGAGTTGAATATGTAGAATGTATATAATGTTTATTTATTTGATGTTAATGTTTTGTACTAATTTTTTTTTTTGTTTGACCCATAGGTTAGTGATCTGAAGCAACATCTTAAAGGTAAGTGGTCTTAATTTATTGATTTTAGCTTAGAATTAGGGTCTGTGTATGTAGTTAGGACTGTAATTATTTTATTTTATTTTAGAATAAGGGTCTGTGTATGTAGTTAGGATTTTTTGTATATTAGATAGATAGGGGGATGTATTTGATATAGTTAGGATTTATTTTAAATTAAATAGATTGTATGTTAGATAGATAGGGGGTATTTGATTAGGACTATATGTAATGTATTATATGTAATATATTATATTTAATATATTATATTTAATATATTATATGTAATGTCATGTATTGTATGTAATGTATGTAATGTATTATATGTAATATATTATATTTAATATATTATATTTAATATATTATATGTAATGTCATGTATTGTATGTAATGTATGTAATGTATTATATGTAATATATTATATTTAATATATTATATTTAATATATTATATGTAATGTCATGTATTGTATGTAATGTATGTAATGTATTATATGTATTATTGTATTGTGTTTATCTGTCTTTCCTTTTCAGGTGTGTAATTTTTTTTTGTTTTCTGTACTGTAGGTTTTTTTGTTTTTTGTACTGTAGGTTTTTTGTTTTTTGTAATTAGAGTGTTGGGGAGGTTTATTAGGGGGTAGGTAGTGTAGGTAGGTAGTGTAAGTGTTAATAGATTAGTGTAGAGGGGGGTTAGTTTAGATTAAATGGTTTATTGGGGGTTATAGTGTAGTGTTTGTAGTTAGTGTCATGATGGTCCTTGAGGACCATCATGGCACTTATGTGGTTAATGTTGGGTTGTAACAGGCCCATAATGGTAATAATATACCCTTATGGGACTGATGGGGTTAAATAGAGCCTTATGCTGGTCTGTATTGACCATCATGAGTTAATGGGTTAATTTAGGCCTTATGCTGGTCTGTATTGACCATCATGAGTTAATGGGTTAATTAGAGCCTTATGGTGGTCTGTATTGACCACCATGAGTTAATGGGTTAATTAGAGCCTTATGGTGGTCTGTATTGACCACCATGAGTTAATGGGTTAATTTAGGCCTTATGGTGGTCTGTATTGACCACCATGAGTTAATGGGTTAATTAGAGCCTTATGGTGGTCTGTATTGACCACCATGAGTTAATGGGTTAATTTAGGCCTTATGCTGGTCTGGATTGACCATCATGAGTTAATGGGTTAATTTAGGTCTTATGGTGGTCTGGATTGACCATCATGAGTTAATGGGTTAATTTAGGTCTTATGGTGGTCTGGATTGACCATCATGAGTTAATGGGTTAATTTAGGCCTTATGGTGGTCTGGATTGACCATCATGAGTTAATGGGTTAATTTAGGCCTTATGCTGGTCTGTATTGACCATCATGAGTTAATGGGTTAATTTAGGTCTTATGGTGGTCTGGATTGACCATCATGAGTTAATGGGGTAATTATAGTTGCCTGGGGTTATTATTTTTAGTGCGAGTCCTTTCAGGACCTTTACGGTCCTTTGAGGACCCGCGAGGCGGGAAATTTAAAATTGAATTGCAGCAGGGTCACGATCGGTGCCGATCGGGGCCCCCCGCTGCAGGGGGTTTATATGGGGACACTTCGGGGGTCCCGATGGGGACCCCCAGCATAGAGGGGGGTTAATTTTAAGTGCCGCGGCCGGGATTGGCTAATAGTGTGCCGCGGTCCCTTTAAGGAGCCGCGGCGGGGAATTTAAAAGTTTTAAATGCAGCGGGGGGCCTGATCTATGCAGATCGGGGACCCCCCCTGCAATGGGTTTATGTGGGGACACTTCGGGGGTCCCGATGGGGACCCCCAGCATAGAGGGGGGTTAATTTTAAGTGCCGCGGCCGGGATTGGCTAATAGTGTGCCGCGGTCCCTTTAAGGAGCCGCGGCGGGGAATTTAAAAGTTTTAAATGCAGCGGGGGGCCTGATCTATGCAGATCGGGGACCCCCCCTGCAATGGGTTTATGTGGGGACACTTCGGGGGTCCCGATGGGGACCCCCAGCATAGAGGGGGGTTAATTTTAAGTGCCGCGGCCGGGATTGGCTAATAGTGTGCCGCGGTCCCTTTAAGGAGCCGCGGCGGGGAATTTAAAAGTTTTAAATGCAGCGGGGGCCTGATCAGTGCCGATCGGGGACCCCCGCTGCAAGGGGTTAATGTGTGGGGGCTGCGGGGGTTCCTATGGACCCCTGCAGCAAGGTGTTCATGTGAGGACACTTCGGGGGTCCCGACAGGGACCCCCGCATTGAGGGGGGGTTCATTTTAGGTGCCTGGGGGGGGTTTGGAGTACCCCCCACGGCAATGCTTATGTGGGGGACTGCCGCGGAGGTCCCTTTTAGGACCCCCGCAGCACTTGATGAGGAGTGGGAGCCTGCGATATCATCTCGCAGGCTGTCACTCCTCATGTACATTTACGCAGTGTTGATACGTACGGCCGCGCTGCGTAGCTCACACGTTGCTCGCAGCAGGGCTAATTTAATAGCATTGTAAGTTAGAGAAACTTTGCAGTACGTAGGGCTTAAGTAGAAGCCTCTTATTTACGAGGCTGGAATTTAATAGGGCCCATAATCACCTATAATAGTTGTCAAACTGCGATTCGTTGTCACGGTTGCAACAGTTTGATACTAAGATCTTTCGCATAACCCTGCGCATGCGCATTGAGCGGCGTCAGCATTGAGCGGGCGGCCGTGTGGTGCCAGGATGACAAGGGGGGGAAGAGACACGGGAGGCAGAGAAGGTAGGAAGACACACAGGGAAGGAGGGGGAAGAGACACAGGGGAGTAGGGGGACGACACAGGGGAGGAGGAGGAGACAGACAAGGAAGGAAGAGGAAGAGACATAGGGGAGGAGGGGGAGGAGACACAGGGGAGGAGGGGGAAGACACACAAGGGAGGAAGGGGAGACACAGGGAAGGAGGGGGATGACACGGGGGAGGAGGAGGAGACACACAAGGAAGGAGGAGGAAGAGACACAGGGGAGGAGGGGGAAGAGACACAGGGAAGGAGGGGGAAGAGACACAGGGGAGGAGGGGGACGACACAGGGGAGGAGGAGGAGACAGACAAGGAAGGAGGAGGAAGAGACATAGGGGAGGAGGGGGAGGAGACACAGGGGCGGAGGGGGAAGACACACAAGGGAGGAAGGGGAGACACAGGGAAGGAGGGGGATGACACGGGGGAGGAGGAGGAGACACACAAGGAAGGAGGAGGAAGAGACACAGGGGAGGAGGGGGAAGAGACACAGGGGTGGAGGGGGAAGACACACAAGGGAGGAGGGGGAGACACAGGGAAGGAGGAGGAGACACACATGGAAGGGGGGCGGGAGACACAGGGGAGGAGGGGGGAGAGACACAGGGGAGGGGGGGGAAAGACACAGGAGAGTGAAATGGGGGGGAAAGAAGCACAGGGGGAAAGAGACACAGGGGAGGGAGAGTGGGAAGAGACACAGGGGAGGGGGGAAAGAGACACAGGGGGACAGGGTAGAAAGAGACACATGGGAGGAAGAGGGGGGGAAAGAGACACAGGGGAGGGAGAAAGAGACACAAACCGCAGTTTGACAACTAAGATTGTTTGCATCACCCCTGCGCATGCGCATTGAGCAGCATCAGCCGTGGATGCGCATTGCGATGGAGGCGAGCATGCGCATTTCGCACAGGGGAGGAGGGGGAAAAGACACAGGGGAGGAGGGGGTGACACAGGGGAGACACACAGAGAAGGAGGAGGAAGAGACACATGGGAAGAGGGAGAAGAGACACAGTGGAGGAAGGGGAAGACACAGGGGAGGAGGGGAAGACACACAGGGAAGGAGGGGAGACACACAGGGGATGAGGGGGAGACACACAGGGAAGGAGGGGGAGAGACACAGGGGAGGAGGGGCAGACACACAGGGAAGGAGGGGAAGAGACACAGGGGAGGAGGGGGAGACAGACAGGGGAGGAGGGGGGAGAGACATAGGGGAGGGGTGAAGAGACACAGGGGGCAGGGGGAAAGGGACACAGGGGAGGAAGAGGTGAAAAGAGACACATGGGAGGCAGAGGCGAGTAAGAGACACAGGGCAGGGGGAAAGAGCCACATGGGAGGGAGAGACACAGGGGATGGAGAGGGGGAAGAGACACAGGGGAGGAGAGAAGAGACACAGGGGAAGGGGAGGGGGAAGAGACACAGGGGAGGGGAAGGGACACAGGTGAGGGAGAGGGGGCAAAGATACACAGGGGAGCGTGGAACAGACACAGGGGAGGGGGGAAGAGACACAGGGGAGGGGGAAAGAGACACAGGGAAGCGGTAGGAGACACATGGAGGGGGGAGAGACACAGGAGAGGGAGTGGGGGATAAAAACACAAGGGGGTATGAAAGGAGACACAAGGGAGGGAGAGGAAGGTGGAAAGGAGACACAAAGGAGGGTGAAGAGGGGTAAATGAGACACAAGAGAGGAAGTAGGAAGTAAAGGCGCTCATTGCGTGGCCTCTGATCAGCACCGAAGGCGCTCATTGCGAGGCCAGTAAAGCAGAGGGGGAGAGGCTCCCATTGTGTGGCAAACAGCATTGCCAGGCTTCACTTTTTATTGCCGTCATTTTTAACGGACAAGTCGCTAGTTTAAATATAATTGTAGAGTTTGGCCACAAACCTGTCCTGTTCCCTCTCCCCCTACCTTATACACATATACACATAGAGATCATGGGGCAGAACTGACCATTATACTCTAGATAAATGATTTATGTGAGATAACTGGAAGTTTGGAAATGCATGGGAAGTGACATGAGTTTCATCAATTATACTAAATATTGTAACTTAACTCTATAAATCTTATTTACGACATGAAGATTTTAAGCTACATTGTTGATATCGTATTACACAAATTACATAAAAATTGTAAATTCTAAGGATGAAAGCAACTGAGAGTTTGTGGAATTAAATATTACTTATTTACAAAGGTAGGAATTTTCCATAATATTTGCACATATTGAGCTTTTTTTGCCGGGTTTTGTTAGTACAGCGCCATTACTAGACCCCTATCATCACCTGTCAATAACTCCACTGGCTTCCCTTAGCCTAAGAATAAAATTTAAAATCTTGACCCTAACTTACAAACCCTCAACAACAGCGCACCCCCGTACATCTCTGCTCTCATCTCCAAATACTCCCCCACTCGCCCTCTTCGTTCTGCTAATGACCTTCTTCTATCTACAACTCTTGCCTCCTCCTCTCACTCCCGCCTCCAGGACTTTTCTCGTGCTGCCCCTAGTCTCTGGAACTCCTTGCCTCGCTCCACCAGATTATCCTCTTGCCTCAAAACATTTAAAATCTCACTTAAAACGCATCTCTTTAAAGTAGCGTATCACCTTCCACCCTAACACGCTTCTTACCTCTCGCTCCCTCTTTAACCTCTCACTATCCCTTAGATTGCAAGTCTGCGAGTTTCTATCCTAAGTACTTTGGGAAGTCGCCAAGGACATTGGATCCGAGCTCAATGACAGGGCCCTCCTTGCTTTGCTTTATGTTAATCTGTATTTATCTTTGACTGAACTTAATTTATGTACAGCGCTACGGAATATGTTGGCGCGTTATAAATAAACTATAATAATAATGCTTACTGTAATTTACACGCCATATCTCAAACTTAGCTTGTGCAAATATGAGAGATTTTGTGATTGATTGTATGGGAGGGTTGAAATAGAGGGCAGGGTCCAGTAGAACCCCAAGATAACGGGCCGGGAGGTGGGCGCGATGATGGCATTTCCAACGGTGAGAAATATGTGAGAAATAGGAGTGGAAGTTGTGGAGTATGGTGGGAAGATAAGGAGCAATGTCTTTGACACATCGAGTTTGAGGTGATAGGTGGACATCCAGGAGAGTTTGCTAGAGAGGCAATGTGCCACTTGTGCTACAAGAGTTCTGGTGCTGAGTGTAATCTGCATATAGATAACACTTAAATCCAAACGATGTTATTAGGTACCAAGTGACAATGTAATAATAATAATAATAATGATAATAATAATAATAATATTTTTTATTTTTATTATCAAACTAGCAAAAAATGACGGCAATAAAATGTGAAGCCTGGCAATGCTGTTTGCCACACAATGGGAGCCTCTCCCCCTCTACTTTACTGGCCTTTGGCGCTCATCACGGGCCTCACAATAAGTGTCTCATTTCCTCCCTCCTCTTCCTCCCTTGTGTCTCCTTCCCCCCTGTGTTTTTAACCCTTCTCCCCCTGTGTTTTTCCCCCCTGTCCCTCCCCTGTGTCTCTTGCTCCCCTCTCCCTCCCCTGTGTCTCTTGTCCCCCTCTCCCTCCCCTGTGTCTCTTGCCCCCTCTCCCTCCCCTGTGTCTCTTGCCCCTCCTCTGCCTCCCCTGTGTCTATTGCCCCCTCTCCCTCCCCTGTGTCTCTTTTCCCCATGTCTCTTCCCCCCTCTCTCATGTCTGTTCCCCCCATTTCCCTCCCCTTTGTCTCTTCCCCTTCCTCTGCTTCCACTGTGTCTCTACCCCGTCCTCTCCCTCCCCTGTGTGTCTACCCCTCTGTGTTTCTCCCCCCTCCTCCTCTGTGTTTCTTCCCCCTTTTTGTCTCTACCCCTCTCATTCCCCTGTGTCTCTCTCCCGTCCTCTCCCTCCCCTATGTGTCTACCTCCCTCCTCTTCTACCCCTGTGTCTTTCCCCTCTCCGGGGTCTCTTCCCCCTCCTTTGTGTCTCTTCCCCCTCCTCTCCATCCCCTCTGTCTCTCCCCCTTCTTCTCACTCATTTGTATCTCTCCCCCTCCTCTCACACCCTGTGTCTCTCTCCCATCTGTGTCTCTCCCCCTCTCATTCCCCTGTGTCTCTTCCCCCTCCTCTCACTCCCTGTGTCTCGTCCCCCCTCCTCTCACTCCCCTGTGTCTCCTCCTTCCTCCTCTTTGTCTCTCCCCCTCTCATCCCCCTGTGTCTCTACCCCCTCCTATGTGTCTCCCCCCTCCCCTGTTTGTCTACCCCCATTATCTCCCACCCCTGTGTGTCTCCCCCTCCCCTGTGTTTCTTCCCCCCTCATCTCCCTTCCTTGTGTATCTCCCCCCTCACTCCTTTGTGTCTCTCCCCCTCCTCTCACTCCCCTGTGTCTCCCTCATCCTCTCACTCCCCTGTGTCTCTTCCCCCTTTCATTCCCCTGTGTCTCTCCCCCCCTCCTCTGTGTCTCTTCCACCTCCTCTGCCTGCCTTGTGTTTGTCCCCACTCCTCTCCCTGTCCTGTGTCTCTCCCCTCTCCTCTGTCCCCCCTCTTTCCCTGTGTGTCTCCTCTTCTTTTCTGCGCGCAATGCGCCTGCGCGGTTCGCCACCACGCAATGGGCCTGCGGCCCATTTGCGCAACGCACATGTGCGACTTAGGCTGCGCTATGTGCATGCGTGAGCCGTAGCGTAATGAGCATGCACAGCTTATGCTGCGCTATGCGCATGAGCCACGCTATGCATCTGCGCGGGCTGTTGCGCATTTCGCATGCGCGGGACGGTGTGCAATGCGCATGCGCGGGACGGTGCGCAATGGGCATGCGCGGCACATTGCGCTATGCGCGCAGTTGTCAAAATGCGATTTGTCACAAACATGACGACGAATCGCAGTTTCACAACTAGTATATGTGATGATTTATGCATCAAAGCTTTTGGCTGCAACATACTCTACAACTCAGGACCAGATGTGATAATCAATACATTTGGAGAAAGACAAATAATATTGAACGTGGTCTAGAAATACTCAAGTAATAATGAGGCAGTTGTGTACACTTGACTTGAGGCATCATTAAGCATCATTCCAGATAAATTAACATGAACCTAGAGCCATATAGAATGCAAACACAATGGTATACACACAATTAAAACACAAAATATACTAGCCTACCAATACATTTTTGAACAGTAGCCACACTCTTGTTGTGTATATATATATATATATATATATATATATATATACACTGTATATATTGTTAATCACATATAATTTTTGAACTACGAAACGTCGTCACGCTTTGTGTGGTGCATACGACTTAGCGAAGAACACTTAGGCGATAATCACTGAAGGCACTCAGCACCGGCTAGCCTCGCATAGCGAGGCGAGCAATTAACTCGGAGCACTTAGGCGATGAGCGCCGAAGGCAGTGGAAGTAAGGAAATACGCAGGACTTAGCCTCCACTTACAAAATGCTGGATCGCCTTAGGCTGCAAGCAGTTGATGAACGCGAGACTTCTCAAAATTACGAGACATGGGACTTAGAAAAAAAAAAATGACATAGGAAAAATACGAAGTGAGAATTAAAATGGCGGTCGAAAAAAATGAAAACAAGGCTACATGACCCCGAACCGCGCAAAACACAGCAAGCGACGTACATGGTAAAAAAATACTAATAGGAAGGACGCAAAATGCTCGAAAAACGGGTAAAACATAGACTAACGCCGCCACTTTACAACACTGACTTACACATTTACACATTAACATTGTGAAATGGGGGATTTCCCGCCTAAACCAACGGTTTTGTCTCGTGCACGCAGCCTATATATAGGGCGCACTTGCCACAGAACTGACACTTTCTCCTCAGGTGATGACAGTCTGAGTGGACATTATCTGTTGCCGGAAAATCCAAAGAGATTCTTAGCTCTTCAGGATACTGATTGATGAATATTAAATACAAATAGGTTAAGTATATTAATTTATATTAATAATCATTAATTAATAATTAATAAATTAATTATTTAAAAAAAGTATATATTATTAGTTATTTTTTTTTAGCAACAAATATATAATTTACACTTGCTTTAGTTTAGCAATACTTTCATGCTTAGCTGTTTGTAATATATGAATTAATTGAATAATCAATTAGTAATGTACATTAATTTATTAAATATGAATTAGTAATCATTATAAAAAAAAGTATAACATTTTAAATTTCCTAAAGTTTATTAATACATTAATGCTTACCTCTTTCTAATACATTTAGACATTGATTCATTAATTATTACTGTACATTATTTTTTTAAATAATTATTAGTAATCATTATGAACAACACATATTCTATATTTTACAATGCCTTTAGTTTATTAATAAATGAATGCCTAGCTCTTTAGAATACATTTAGTCATTGATTAATTGATTATAAATGTACATTAAGTTATTCAATATTAATTAGTAATATGATTAAAAAAAAAGACAAAAAGGACCACAAACAATATGTATATTTTACTATGCACTGATATATCCATGTTGCTGATTATTGCCTGATAAGAATGAATCAAAATATTACAAAAGCTTTCCATCTTATTTCACAGTTTCATCATCTCAGCAGCTGACTGAACACAGAAAGTTACATTTGCAGCCTTTGAACAGCATAAAGATCACCTTTACAGGTATATCATAAAATTATGTTCTATGGGAAAAAAATGGATTAAGTATTTTTATTTTGAATTAATTACAGTTATTGATTAATTAACATATATTATTATATTAATTCATTAATAATTAGTAATCATTACAAAAAATTTACATTGCTTTTGGATCTATTAATTAATAATAATAATTAAAAAAAAACATTTATAGTAGATCAAAAAACATGTACATTTTTCAAAGCACTTATAATTAGTTGACAGGGATAGGACCTTCAAAGCACTTAAATTTTTAAAGCACTTGCTTACATTCTGACATGTGCTACATTTAATATTTTATACTGATTTTATTTATGAATATATTGCTGATTATGTGTTTATGTTTTGTATCTATGCCAATTAAACATCATAGTTTCAATGAGTCACAAATTAATTGAATACAAAGATTAAAACTTATTTTCATGATATTTCACAGATTACTCATCTCTGCACCTGACTGAAGACAGAGAGTGAATTCTGTAAGATATGTTCTGACATAACATCAATTTCACAGGTATATAATTTCATGATGCCCTTTTTGTTTTGCATTGATGCCAGTTAATGATTAATTAATTAAGCTATAATTATTTAGGGCCTCATTCAATTGCAATTTGCAAAATTGAATAGGGCTCTATATAAGGACATAGCATATTATTTTTACATACATTTTTAGTTAATGAGCATCTATCCAAAACTAAGGTTTTCACCAAATAGAAACTTACAAACAAAAAAAAAATGCTATGTGCTTATATAGTGCCATATTGCATTGCACAAATTTCAATTGAATGAGATCCTCAGTATTTCATTATTCATTCATAATAACCAAAAAATAATAATTATGCATATATATATTCTTACCTAATGCAAATTACACCTCATAAGTCAATTGATTTCAACATTAATAAACTTACCAAATTGCACATTATGTTAAGCCCGATCTATACTTTGCTCATAGTTCTTTCTGTTTACCCTTCTTTAGGAAAACATAATTACCTTTACCATTGATGTCAGTTTTTGATTAATTTATTAACGTATATTCATTTATAAATTACTTAATAATTAATTATTGCAAAAAAAATAGTTATCAATATATATATATATATATATATATATATATATATATATATATATATATATATATATATGCAGTGCTTTCCTTTATAATGTGTGCCAATAATAAATAAAATACAAAAATGGATTAATTTATTTCATGTAAAAATTCTAAATGCTTTTCAAATCATTGCATGCTTTCATTAATGCTATTCAGGTTTTGCATTGAGAGCATCTAATAGCAATATGTACAGTACAAAAAAAAAGAAGAGTGGGAAGGGAAAGAAAACAAAGGTGGAGAGATGCACAGTCTGCAAAGACTACCCAACGCTTAAGAGAAGAAGGCTGGCAGAGACTTTTAAATAAAAGAAAAATGAGTAAGAAAGCACAAAGTGAGTGTGTTGGTGCTTCAAAGAAAAGTAAAAGTAAACAAAAACATGTCTGTGAACCATTGCCCAATGATACTATATTGTCTATTGACACCAATGTTCAGACACATGACACCAATGTAGATATAGAAAGTTGTAGTGATATCTATGCTGAGGAAGCTCAGGATACTGTGTTTATTAGAGCACTAACAGTAGACACTCATTATTGTGGATAACTTAATGTGGTTTGTCAGTTTTGTGGGGCCTATCATTTTCTCAAGGAAAGACCAACTGACAGAGACTTCTTTAGTTGCTGTCAGAAAGGAAATGTAAGACTTCCACAAAGACACAGGTTTCCAGATTACTTACAAAGTATCATGAGCGATCCAACATTTCCAAATTATAACAATTTAAAAAAAAACATCAGGTCTTCTAATAGTACAATTTCATTTGCTTCTATGGGTGCTACATTAGCAGAAAATGTCCCAGGACATGGTCCATATAGTTTTAGGGTAGAAAGGTTGGAGGAGTTTTTAGGTAGTAGGTGGGGGGGGGGGGGGGACTACATATACTGTAAGTAATGGGGTAGAAAGTATAGAGGGTATAAGGGATGAATTAACAACTCATAAGGGAGGAGATTAGGGGAGGGGTAGTATAGTCAATAGGGAGGTATTTCTAAGTAACTTGAATACAGTGGCAGGCACTTCAGAACTACAGACTCATAACATAAGTTGTATGCTTGCTAATGCCAGAATCTTGCCAGGAAAAATGGGAGAGTTAGAATTATTAGCAATTAATGAAAAATTAAATTTAATAGGCATTACCGAAACATGGTGGGGTGAAAATCATGACTGGACTGTTAATCTGGATGGTTATAACCTATTTAGGAAAGATAGAAGCAATGGTAAAATAGGAGGTGGTATTTGTCTGTATGTTAAGCCTGAATTTAAGGATTTTGTCAGAGAAGATATTTATGGCGGAACTAGTGATAAAGTTGAATGTTTGTGGGTAGAGTTAAATAGCGGAGCAGCAAATTCAAAAAGAGTATTAGTAGGAGTATGCTATAAACCCCCAAATATAGCTGAAAGTGAGGAAATTCAATTATTGTTACAGATTGGAAATGAAGCTAAGCACGGGCAAGTTCTAATAATGGGAGATTATAATTACTCTGAAATAAACAGGATAAATGAGACCAGCAGTTCAGCTAAGGGGAGCAGGTACTTGAGTACACTCAGGGATCATTATCTGACCCAGGTTATACCAGAGCCTACTAGAAATGACGCCATCTTAGATTTAGTCATCACAAATAATATTGATATAGTATCAAATGTTGGAATAGGACAACCTTTGGGAAACAGTGATCACAACACAGTCTCGTTTGAGATTGAATTAAAAAAACGAAAGTTTTTTTAAGGGGCCAACAAAAACTCTTAATTTTAATGGTCTAGGGGCAATACAAAGTATAGACTGGGACAGAGAACTGATTGGTAAAAACACTGAACATAAATGGACAACATTTAAATCCTTACTAAATATACATAATTATAACCATATACAAAGTGGGAATAAAAGTAAAAGAAGTAAATCACATACAATGTGGCTTACCAATAATTTAAAGATCAAGATACGGAGTAAAATGAGGCATTTAAATTATACAAACAAGAGGGGACAGAGACTGCTTTACGGGAGTACAAGGAAATCACCAAGACAGCAAAAGGGCTATTAGACTGGCTAACATAGAAAATGAAAAATTAATTGCAAAAGAGAGCAAGACTAACTCTAAAATAATTTTTAAGTATATTAATGGGAAGAAGGTGAGGAAGGAAGCTATAGGAACATTACAGTGTGACAAAGGCCGTCTGATAATAAGTGACGAGGAAAAGGCAGATGAGCTAAATAGGTTATTTTCTTTGGTATACACAAGGGAGGTACCAGTGGTTGGGACACTGCAACATAATGGGGCTACACTACCATCACTAAATAATTGGTTAACACAGGAAGTAATCCAAAAGAGGTTGGAAAAAATTAATGTTAATAAAGCCCCGGGTCCTGATGGAATACATCCAAGGGTACTGAGGGAACTGGACTCTGTAATAGCCAAACCGTTATATTTAATTTTTCAAGATTCACTCAACACAGGGTCTTTACCAGATGACTGGAGAAAAGCAGATGTGATATATTTAAAAAGGGAGCAAGAGCAAATCCAGGGAATTATATTATTTTAATATGAATAAAGGTAAATTTAAGCATCTGCGAAGGAAAAATAGCCATGCAATTTATCATCTTAATGGAGCAAATCTAAGGGTATCAGATATTGAAAGGGATTTGGGAGTGCTTGTGGACAACAACCTAGGTAACAATGCTCAAAGCCAAGCAGCAGCTGCAAAGGCAAATAAAATATTAGCATGTATTAAGAAGGATATACAGATCCCTAGTACGCCCTCATTCGGAATATGGAGGACAATTTTGGGCACCACTTCATAAAAAGGACATTTTAGAGCGGGAAAAGGTACAGAGGAGGGCAACAAAACTAATAAGGGGAATGGAGGGACTAAGTTATGAAGAAAGACTCACCAAATTAAACATATTTTCTCTAGAAAAAAGGCATCTAAGAGGAGATATGATTACCTTATATAAATATATCCAGGGTCGGTAAGGGAGCTTTTTGTGACAAGAGGTTTTCAACTGTCAAGAGGACATCCCTTGAGGTTAGAAGTAAAAATATTCCACCTTAAAGAAAGAAAAGGGTTATTCACAGTACGGGTGGTTAATCTGTGGAATTTTCATCCAGAGGAGGTGGTGACAGCGGATTCGTGAGATAACTTTAAAAGGGGACTGGATTTATTTATAATTAAAAGGGAATTCAGGTTTATCCTCTATAATTAGAGAGAGAGTATTGATCCAGGGAGAAATCCGACCGCCAGTATCTGGGGTCAGGAAGGAATTATTATTTTTTCACTTGTTTTTTTTGTTTGTGTTTTTTTTGCCTTCCTCTGGATTAATTAATAATTAATAATTAAAATTAAATTCAAAATAAAAAAATAAATAGTTGATTAAAAATTAATTAACAACTAATTTTATTATCAACTAATCTGCATATTTCAGATCAGAGGAGATCTTAAAAGGTTGAACTTGATGGACTGAAAGTCTTTTTTTATCCTTAATTACTATGCAACTATGTAACTACCCTTTGTATAAAAGAAGAGAAAGACAAACAGCTATTATCCGTGGACAAAAATTGATAACAGATATGTTGTTCCATACAATCCACATTTTCTGATGAATACCAATGCACACATAAATGTGGAAGCTTGCACTTCTATTAAATCCATCAAATATGTGTATAAATATAGATACAAAGGATATGATGCAGCAACTGTTGTTGTGCAAGGTGCACAAAACGAAAAGGAGAATCCAATTTTACATGGTGAACTTGTAAATTATTTAGATGCTCTCTATATCAGTGCTCCTGAAGCAATGGGGCGTCTTCTGAAATTTGAGATGCATGATCGGTCACATGCTGTGTATTGATTAGCTGTACATCTGCCACAAAGTCAGTTTGTTTGCTTTACTGCTTCACTGCTTTACTGCTACTTCCCCCTCCCTCCTTTAGTATAGAATTTATTAATTCTTTAACACCATCTGGAATGCTATGTTTTGCAATAATAAAAAAGGGGCAGTTGTCATGCTATTGAGAAATATGAATTCAAAAAAATGACTTTGTAATAGGACCAGATTAATTGTGCATGATTTAAACGATCATTTTATACATTCAGAAATTATGACTGGGACCCATAAAAGTGAACAAATTTTTATACCAAGAATTGATTTGGCTCCAAGTGAGAGTGGTTTGCCTTTTGTCCTTCAGAGGAGATGATTTCCAGTTATCATGGCATTTTCCATGACTATAAATAAATCCCAAGGACAAACTTTTAAGTCTGTGGGTATTTTTTTACAGGAACCTGTTTTTGCACCGAGACAACTCTATGTTGCTTTTTCAAGGTGCACAAATCCAGATGTAATTAAAGTTTCAATTGAAGACAACCCAAGTCAGGGTGATCTATTACACGATGGAAGCATTTGTAGAAAAGACATTGTGTACTATGATGTTTTGTAAATATAGAGACTAGTGGTTTCATTTCCAGGACGAAATTTAATGTCTCTTGGCCGCTTTTTAGAGGACCACTATTTCATATGCGAAACTCTATGTACAATTTGACAAAACTACAACAATAACAAAAAAAAGAAAAAAAAAAAAACAACAACAATAAACTGTGGTTAGATCTCATTGACAAAATAAAAAGTCTGCTGGGCTCTTTTCAAGGTGAACCACTTGGACATGCAAAAACAAAAGTTATTGGAATGCCTTGGAAGTGGCCTTTTGCCAGGATTGGCCCCACAAAACAGTTACGTTGCATTTTATTACTTCTACTGTTTCAATTTTAATACATTTACGTCATGTTTGTAATGTTAAAATAGTTTTTTCAAAGGTCACAAAAGTTGTTTTATTGTATGTAATTAAGCATTAATGTTAGTAGGAGGATGATCATTTGTTGTAACAATGAAATGTATAATTAAATACAAAGTATTGATCCAGGGAGTAATCCAATCACCAGTTAATGGGGTCAGCAAGGAATTAATTTTCTCCCTTCTTTGATACAATTGGCTAAGATTTAACGGGATTTTTTTACTGTTTGCCTTCCTCTGGATTCAATACCTAAGTGGTTTATAGTACTTTAAATAAAAGTTGCATATTACAAAGCATTATGTAATGGTTTAATATACTCATTGATATAAAGTTGACCTAATGTTATGTTACTCATCCATACCTCAGATTTAAAAATGTTAGTATTGTTAATAAAAATGGTTCACTAAAGATTCAAATATAAGTTGCGTGTTGCAAAGCATTTATGTAATGATTTACAAATACTTATTCATACACACTTCATCCATTGTTACATTATCCCTGCATTCATGACGATTACAAATTTTAATATGGTTAAAAAATGATCGTTTACCAGTTGTTGAAATACAAGTTGACTGATAATAAACAAAAAAAAAGTTATTATAATTGTTGTACTTCTTTCTACATAACAAAAAGGTTAAGAGTTTCACATTCCCAGTATTAAAAAAATGTTGACCGTCATTTTTTGATGGACAAGTCACTAGTATATATATAACAGAGAAAGGGAGGGGGAGTTGGACACTTATTTTTATCTTATGTAATAATTTAACCCATTAAAGCATGGTTTACATATTTTTGGTCCCCCAACGATCACATCATTCTACGCTTGTGCTATTTTTTGACCTGTGTCAGTCATTAGGAAAATGTACAAAATGTAAAGTTATATGTTTATGATCATCAAGGACATATAATGATAATTCTATGTATCTTTTAAAAGTTTGATTTAAATTACATGACTGGGTTTCTTAATGATACATAATATAAAATAAATAAAATAGATTATTTTGATATGTTTTACAGTTATTTTTACATTCTAATACATAATGCAAAAAATAGCAGTGGAAAGCCTAACCTAAAATCAGTATATATATATATATATATATATATATATATATATATATATATATAGCAAAGGCAGGATATCATTTACCAGACACAAGTTGTTAATATATCTTCATATTGTCACCACATCTACGATTTGTAACTTGAAGCTTCATTAACCTGAGTTACATAGAAACCTAGATTTGAAACATTTTGACAGTTTGCTATTTTTTTATGACATTTCTAAATCTCAATAAATAGCTGTTTAGTGATGATTTCTGCTATTTGACTATGGCAATAAATGGTTTCTAAATAAAAGGAACAAAGTGATTTCTGATAATTTTATATTATGTTGGTGTCCTCCCTGTTATAATGAAGAAGTCTAAACATAAGGTGGAAATTACAATTAATATTGGATTTAACATTCCCCAATCCAACCATGTTTGCCATTATTTTCCACCCATGATTATAATTAGACACAATCACAAATACCTGCTTTAGGTGTGTGCTCAGACCTGGAGACGGTGACCCTCTGGCATTGTGGGAGATTGAGCTGGGCGTAAATCACTGGCTCCGCCATCTTTGCTCTGGATAATGTAGAAGATCTCAGGTGTCTTGTGAGTACAAGTTAGATATGAGAGAGACGGACAGAGCAGCAGCAAGTCACACTATGTGGGAGGAGAACACAAGACATAATATATTTAGTTGACCAAATAACTTTCCTAAATTCACTTGTAACAACCTTCACATGTACTCATTACACAACATAATTTCCTTTTGTCTTGAACCACAGGAATATATGATTTTGTCTCACTCAAAAACATTTTTATAATTTTTGATAATATAAAACGATGCAGCTACAGTTGTGCTCAAAAGTTTCAATCCCTTAGTTCTTAATTATGTGTATTTCCCCCTTTAGCAGCAATGGCAGCGCGCCGTCTTCTGTAATAGTAGTCTATGAGGCCCCTAATTCTTGCAGGTGGTAGAGCTGCCCATTCGTCTTGGCAAAATGCCTCCTGGTCATGCAAATTCTTTGATCAGGCAGTTCATTTTTCTTCAAGTATCGTCTTATTGGGCTCCTTGAAACAACCACAGCGTATTTTTCCAGAGCGGCCTGTATTTCTCCTGAAGTTACCTGTGGGGTTTTCTTTGTATTCCAAACAATTCCTCTGGCAGTTGTGGCTGAAATCTTTCTGGTCTACCTCACCTAGGCTTGGTATCAAGAGATCCCCAAATTTTCCACTTCTTAATAAGTGATTGAACAGTACTGACTGGCATTTTCATGGTTTTGGATATCTTTTTATATCCTTTTCCATGGTATTTTAACAGTTTTTTTCTGCTCCCCATGGCTCAGTATCTAGCCTGCTCAGTGCATCCACGTAAGAGCCAACAAAATCATTGACTATTTATACACAGACACTAATTGCAATATAAAAAGCCACAGGTGTGGGAAATGAACCTTTATCATGTGTGTCACATTTTGTGTCTGTAACAAGGCCAACCATTCAAGGGTAAGGAAACTTTTGATCAGGGCCATTTGGGTGATTTATGTTATTATTATGATTCATGTGATAATAAATGGTTTAATTTGGTCGCTATCCTTCAATAAAACATTTTGTTTTCAAAATAAATGCCAACATTTCACAATTTCTGCCAGTATATGCAAACTTTTGAGCACAACTGTATATCTCATATCTTAATTTGGGTAAAACTAAAGCTTGTGCTTGAGAAAGAACCAGTCATGGAACTGCAAACACTGTTTCATTGCTAGTGATTAAATGGACGTTGTAATGGCCGGGTCTTCATAGCATTTACATAGAAAAGATCAGAATACATTTTTCAATTTATTGTGATAAAAATAAAAAATATATTGAAAATAGTTTATTTTCTCCCCACCTTTCATCCTGAGCTGATTGATGATTATATTATTTCCCTCCCATGTCCATAACATAGACTTTCATAAACTGACAGATAATAAAAGTGGTGTTTAGGGGATATCTTTAATGGTAAACTGATTACTTTATTTTTCTCATTAGTTGGCTATTTTAGTTATAAATATTATAGCATTTCTGTTATTTTTATTTTTTATTACATTTCACAAAATGACAGAGATGAAAATATTTAGTTTGTTTTATAAAATTATATTTTAATATTATTTTATTTATACATACAGATTGTAAATGTAACACACAAGAATACAGAAAGATAAAAGAAAAGAGCACAACATTGGCCAACTTAGTAAGATCGTGGGCTTGTTGCATACAGAAAATATCAAGCTGGATCTACTGGCCAATCTACTGGCTGATCTACTGGCCAATCTAATGGCCTGATCCTACGAATTCCATGGCTCCAATGTCACAATCTCAAAATCTCTTGGGTACAAATATTGTCATGCCTCCTAAAACTTCCTGCCAGAATTGAATTGCCAAAAATGACTCAAGGTCGTGAAAAGGTTCCACACAATGAAATGTCTCTCAAGTCACAGTCACATGACAAGAAGAAGAAGGGCCAGAGATGTAACGATGTGGCAGAAGTCACCTGTAGGACTTCTGAAAAGACCACAACAGTCTCAAGTCCTTGTTCTCCAAAGTATAATGCTATAGGGACTATGCTGATGTTTTCTCTAAGGTTCAGGATTAGACATTTCCTCCTCATTGACCATGTAACTGCTCAATTGAGTTACTGCCAGGAACCAATATATCCACTGTCTGAACCTGAGACCGGCCCATGTCAGAGTACATCAAAGACAATCTGTCTTGAGGATTCATATAAGAATCTAATTATCCAGCAGGTGGTGGGTTCTTTCTTGTTGTCTTCAAAAAGAATGACAGACCATTTATTCACTGCCAAAATCGGACTAATGTGGTAAGTGGGGTTCCTCAGGGTTCAATATCAGGTCCTCTCATTTTTAACATATTTATTAATGAAGTGGGAAAGTAGTGTCTTTATTTTTGCTGATGACACTACGTTGTCCAAGGTAACTAAATCAGATAGTGATGTACTTTCTCTCCAAAGGGATTTACATAAATTAAAGGAATGGGCATTTATATGGCAGAAGAGATTTAATACAAATAAATGTTATGCATTTGGGAAGGAAAAATAGACTTAATGGAGCAAATCTAGGGGTATCAGATATTGAAAGGGATTTGGGAGCTTTTGGACAACCACCTAGGTAACAGTGCTCAAAGCCAAGCAGCAGCTGCAAAGGCAAATAAAATATTAGCATGTATTAAGAAGGGTATAGAAGCCAGGGAAGCAAATATAATTCTGCCACTATACAAATCTCTAGTACGCCCTCATTTGGAATATGGAGGACAATTTTGGGCACCACTTCATAAAAAGGACATTTTAGAGCTGGAAAAGGTACAGAGGAGGGCAACAAAACTAATAAGGGGAATGGAGGGGCTAAGTTATGAAGAAGGACTAAAGAAATTAAACTTATTTTCTCTAGAAAAAAGGCGTCTAAGAGGAGATATGATTACCTTATATAAATACATCCAGGGTCAGTATAAAGATTTGTCGGGGGAGCTTTTTGTGCCTAGAGGTTTTTAACTGACAAGAGGACATCCTGAGGTTAGAAGTAAAAAGATTCCACCTTAAAGAAAGAAAAGGGTTCTTCACAATAAGGGTGGTTAATCTGTGGAATTCTCTACCAAAGGAGGTGGTGACAGCGGATTCGATAGATAACTTTAAAAAGGGACTGGATATATTTTTAAATAAAAAGGGAATTCAGGGTTATTCTGAATAATTAGAGAGAGATGCCCGAATTCAATTGAGCTTTTGCAAGTCACTGTGGCCCGTAAGTGAGGTCGCAAGTTAATTTTCTCTTCAATTGGTGTTTTTTTGCTTGCTCCAATCAAGTTACGAAAAAGTTTGAAAAGATTGCAATGGTTAAACAAGTAAAATATCAATACTGCACTGTAAATAAAGGCGATGATAGACATTAGAATTAATTGCACAACAGTCTCAAGCTTGCAAATCGGCAGGAAATTACATTTATTTTTACGTGTCATTTCGGGGTTAAATTGATCTCGGGTAACAATGAGTTAATACATATCAGGCCATCCATATGGACTAGAACAGTATGTCATTCATTTTCATAATTCTTTATTTTGTAGGTTTGCGAGTCTGATCGCATGTCGGACCCTAATTGATTGACATGTAACCTCCATGTTTTACTGCCTAAATAATGATAGTGTGATTTTCTATTGGTTGATTTGAAATAGGGGGTTATGGGCTTGCTTAATTGATCAGGTTCCAACCCTGAACAGCTACAAACTAGTGCATGGTTTACGAATTCGGCTTTGGGATAGTAACTTGCGGGCATGAAGAATTGAATAGCATCGCAATTTGAGACAAACGGGAGCCCGGAACACATGCGCAGACATACGGCCTACAGTGATCGAGTTGCGGGCCTGGAATTGAATGTGGCTCATCGTGTCAATGAAATGTTTGCATAGTGAGAACTATGGTTCCAGTAGTAACATACGGATGTGAGAGCTGGACAATAAAGAAGGCTGAGAGCCGTAGAGTTGATGGCTTTGAAGTGTTGTGTTGAAGAAAACTGCTTAGTCCTCTGGAGTGCAAGAAAATCCAATAAATCAGTACTACAGGAAATTAAGCCAAACCATTTGCTGGAAGGTTTGATCATGAGGCTGAAGCTCAAATAATTTAGCCATATGATGAGAAGACAGGATTCCCTCGTGAAGGCTCTGATGCTGGGAAAGATTGAAGGCACACGAAGAATGGGATGCAAGAAGTGGGGATGGATAGATGATGTCATTGAAGCAATAAACATGAGCTGTATGAAGCTCAGAGGGGCAGCTTCTGGAAGATGTGCCTGGTGTTGTGGGGTCCATAGGATCACGGAGAGTCAGACATGACTGAATAACTAAACAACAACAAGTTCGAGAGGTTTGTGTCAGCTTCCACACCTGGTAGCCTTGCTTCTGATCTTTGTTTGGCTGTCAGGCATCACTTCCTGGGGCTTTGCTCTATATGTCATAACTCCACACTTCAACTACAGGTCATGGGCTCAGCCAATCCTTTAGTCCCAATGTCTCTATATTCTCACCGCCATTGCACAGTGCCTGTTGTAGGACATTGTGCCTTAGGTATGGAAAGTCTCCACATGATTAGCCTGCTCCTTAAGGCCTACTGTGACTCTGACCCCTTTGAGCTGCATATTCTAGCCCCAGCCTCAGATTCATGCTCCCAAAGCTGATATCGTCACCAGTTTATATGCCTGGTCAGCTTTTCCGCAGTTTACCCCTCCATATTCTGTAGACCGACTTAAGCCCATAACATCCACCTCAGACACCAGCGCCCCTGACAATGTGAGAGATTGGGCACCTAAACCAAATGTCTCCACATGTTCTCAAATAGACCAGAGCGTTATATCAGTTATCTACATTTTTTCTCCTTGGCTTTTCTTCATCCCAATACCAGCAAACTACCTGCAATGTGTCCCTCAATCGTTCAATAATATGGACCTACCTGCAATGTGTCCCTCAGTCATTCTATAATATGGACCTACCTGCAATGTGTCCCTCAATCGTTCAATAATATGGACCTACCTGCAATGTGTCCCTCAGTCATTCTATAATATGGACCTACCTGCAATGTGTCCCTCACTCGTTCTATAATATGGACCTACCTGCAATGTGTCCCTCAATCGTTCAATAATATGGACCTACCTGCAATGTGTCCCTCAGTCATTCTATAATATGGACCTACCTGCAATGTGTCCCTCAATCGTTCAATAATATGGACCTACCTGCAATGTGTCCCTCAGTCATTCTATAATATGGACCTACCTGCAATGTGTCCCTCACTCGTTCTATAATATGGACCTACCTGCAATGTGTCCCTTACTCGTTCTATAATATGGACCTACCTGCAATGTGTCCCTCACTCGTCCTATAATATGGACCTACCTGCAATGTGTCCCTCACTCGTCCTATAATATGGACCTACCTGCAATGTGTCCCTCACTCGTCCTATAATATGGACCAACCTGCAATGTGTCCCTCACTTGTTCTATAATTGTGTTAAGTATAAACTTTCTCACAAACTGGCGGCAGACTTGGTAGAATTTTACTCTATATATTTATATATTAAGGTGTCCGGGGGTTCTTTTTATTAGATTAATTTCCCCTCAGGATGTGGTGAAAGATTTTAGTCTTAGAGACTATTTATATGTCACATTGGTATGTGTGGTTTTACAAGATGTTTAATTTTCACACGCTCACACACTTAATAGCCAGGCCTCCATATTGCTTACGCCGCAGTTGGACTTGAATACACAACATAGGCCCATGCGTGTGCACGACTATGTATTTAACTTGGTTGTATGATGCCATCAGGGACAACACAGCCACCCATGACATCATAGGGCAAAGTGTGTGTGAGCCTGTCTAGCATATCCAGTTGCGACTACACCATTGGCCTGATGGAGGGATTGCTTTCAAGGGGGGTCTGGTAATAACAAAATGGTCATGCCCATGCTAGACATTTGAAAGTCTAAATTATGAGCAAATAGAGCTATCAGTTTGAATAATATATTAATCCAATAAAATATGTTATAAAGTGGAATAATCATTAAACTGACAACATTTTTTGGTGCTTTCAGTTGACCACTAGCAACAATTGGTGGAGTTCTTTGGTGGTGAAGCTTTATCTCAATATAGTATGAAAGTGAATGAGGCGTGGGAAGTAATGTTTTCTTTTTTGCATCCAAAAGAGTGTATTTAATATAAAGTCACAGTCGGCTTTCCAGTTTCAAATTGAGGGCTCAGTGCAAAAAAAATATTTAGTATTTTATTAAGTTTCAGGGGGTACATATCTCACACATTAGGGGTTCACAGCTGTGGCGATACTATTACATTTCCCCATTGAATTTGTTGTTTCAAAATATGGCTATTACATTTTGTATCTAACATTATATATTCAGTGGAGGATGACTGTAACGGGATTATTTGAAAAGACAGCGTCCTTACCTAAAATGTTTATCTTAAAAATAAGGAACTTTACAAAATCAATGTGTTGGTTTAATCAGTAAAATATTAAAATTTTGTTCCTTTTTACTTCTTTACAAGAAATGTCATGAAGTAAACAGGTCATATGTTATTCTTAATCTGGATTATCTTTAAGATTGGTTCTTTCCTTGCTTTGGTGTCGTTTACTCTTGTGAGGAGTTGGACAAATAAGAAGAGCCTCTCAGTGTTACTGTGACAGGACATAACTAACGCAGTCTCAATAAGAAGGGAAATCTGTACATAGAGTAAAAACACAAAAGTAACCTATTTTCGAGTACCCAAACACCCACAGCCTCTCCAGCAAAGGCCACTGATTTTTGGAAAGGCCACTGATTTTTCGAAGGCGCTCCATGCCAGCAACTGAGGCCCTCGCGAAGGTGTGTGTATTCCATTTGCATTCACACAAACCACTATTAGCAGTGTACACACCCCAGCACTGTGCATCACCCTCATAATGCACCCCCACCAGGAGTGTGTATGAACAACCCCCATCACAGGCAGTCGGTATCTCTCTAGCACACATACAATGCCCCTCCTTGGTCCTCCCCTTGGTCCTCAACCATTGCCAGTGTGTATCACCCTACCCCCATTACCGATGTGTACACACACACAATGCACCCCCACCACCAATGGTAATGCATATGGCTCTTGCACACAGACAATAACCCCATTCCCGGTGTGTATCCCTGTTGTACACACACACAACTCCCCACCCCCTCCATTCCCAGTGTACAACCCCTATCCCCTCCATTCCCAGTGTACATCCCCTGTCCCCATCTCTGCCCTCACACTCACTCTCCAGAGCCCCCACTCACAAAATTGTCCCTGCATCCGTTGTCAGGACACAGCACGTAGAAGGATACTCCGGGATCGGCATAGAAATCCATCCTGCGCTCGGTCTCCTTGTTAGCTTTCAGATCGAAGGGTGTGTTGGAGCACCATTTGTCAGTGACGTCAGCCAGCTGCTGGAAATCCATGCTGCGGGTGTGTCCTCGCCCGATCCCTGTCTGACAGCCTATGTGCGCATTGTTTACATGCTGCACGGAAGGCCACGCCTCATGCAGAGGATCCCGCCCGCACTCACACCGTGACGCACGCAATGCAGCCTGTGACGTCACGCCGGGCCCTGCCTCACTGCTGCGCCGCGGAGCGCTACCTGACACTGGGGCTGAGAGCAAGGCGTAACGTCACCGAGGCAGGGTCCAACCAGCTGCAGGCACAGGAGGGCATGCTGGGAAAGGGCTATGGCAGAAACCAGGCCTGCAGTGCTGGCATAATGTATTCACAGGGTATAAACATGTGTAAAAATAAATATGATATGTATGTATCACATATATAGTTGTGAGCATACGAGTTGTTGCTAACGCTTGCGGGCCGAAAGCGCTCCTTGCCAGCAACTGCGACCCTCACAAACTTTACGTCGCAACGCAAACAACATACGAGACACGTTATCACTCATTACGACCTCGCAAAAATCGTCCGCAACCCACGGACAGGAAAAAATGAAAAACACAATAAATACACACAGCACATACATAAAAAGCTTACCGACATCAAGAGGGGGCATCCGGGACCTCAAAAAAACAACTTACACCTTTATTTCACTCAAAATAAAAGAGTTTAGACACTCAAAAATTCTCTAAGCAAGAGAAAAAATGGCAGCCGAACAAAACGAAAACGAGGCTACAGCACTCTAAAGACGCAAAACACCACAAGAAACTCGCAAAACACCACAAAAAACCTACGGATATTCCGCTACAGACGCATACCACACATTACCCACCATTTTAGAACAATGCAGAAGTACACAACTACGCTAACGGTTTGGTCTCGCGCACGCACACTATTACACTGCACACATTCAGGACGCTTACACAGCAGCTCCACACCACTAATGCTGCAGCAACATCAAAACAGATTGTCAGCTCTTCAACACAATGCTTCCTGCATATATTACTTCAAAATAGGTAAAGTATATTCATTTATTAATCTATTAGTTATTTTATCATTATACACCAAATAGCATTAGCTCACTTACAATTTCATTGCCGTCATTTTTTGACGGGCAAGTCGCTAGTCTTAATATAATATAAGTATCAAGTATATTGAAAGATATAGGTAAGTTATCATCAATAATGGATTGCCAGATCATAGTGTCTAAAATCCCCAAAATCCATTCTTAGCTCACACGAGACGCCACCAAAATCCTGATTCCCTCCGGTATCACTTCCCTCATTGAGTACTGCAGCTCACTCCTAATCCACCTTCCTCTTACCCTTCCCACTCCAATCCATTTTACATAAGGTAGACAAGCTGACTTATTTTTGCGGTATATGATAAAAGGCAAGTGAAGGATGTTACAAGTTGTCTGCTCTCACATAGTGTGACTTGCTTCTGCTCTGTCCGTCTCTCTCATATCTGACTTGTACCTCAGAAGACACCAGAGATCTTCTACATTATCCAGAGCAAAGATGGCGGAGCCAGTGATTTACATCCAGCTCAATCTCACACAATCTAAGACAGTCAATGTCTCAAAGTCTGACCACAAAGATAAAGCACGTCTTCGTGAATTTCCCTAATTATAATAAAGCCTTGAAGATAATGTCAACACCTTTTGGATTGGGTGATGTCAAATCTAATATGTAATCGCTTGAATTCAGAACTCTTCAATATCTAAGGAAGGACATTACCATTTAACATAACTCACAACGAGTGAAGTGAAGACATAATTCTCTTTTTTTATGTATCTTTATTTAGAAACAATTTTTATGGACATTGTCAAATAACATTAATCATTAGTAAACAGCAATTCCTCACATTTTAAAAGTTTAATAAAAAAAAAGGTGATTTGTCAAAATGTTTCAATTCTATCTTTCTATTTAACTGGTAAAATCAAATATGAGATACATAGAAAAAGGTCCGATGGGAATTCATAAGATATTTAGCAAGTTGTATCCTATATATATATTACTGTAGTATTATGTAGCCATGTTAGTTATCTATATATTAAATAAGTCAGATTTGCAGCAGAACACATTTTTAACATTATTCCAGTGTGATTGCATTTTTCTATGTACGTATGTCATGTTTAGGATTCCCACTGGTATAATAGTGCTTTATGTATTATATGATAAAATAAAAATGGAAAAAGAATCTGCTTTCTTAATTTTATGTTATGTATCATTAAGAAAACGAATCATATAATTGAAATCTAAAATATATCTAATTTCACGTTTGTTATTGATGATCACAAACACATACTACTCTTCCAGTGAGGAGAAATTTTGACTCCTACAGTGGATATAAAAAGTCTACACACCCCTGTTAAAATGTTAGGCTTCTGTGCTGTAAAAAAATGAGACAAAGATAAATCATTTCAGAACTTTTTCCACCTTTAATGTGACCTATAAACTGTACAACTCAATTGAAAAACAAACTGAAATCTTTTAGGTAGAGGGAAGAAAAAATCTAAAAATAAAATAATATGGTTGCATAAGTCTGCACACCCTTAAACTAATACTTTGTTGAAGCACCTTGTGATTGTATTACAGCACTCAGTCTTTTTGGGTATGAGTCTATCAGCATGGCACATTTTGACTTGGAAAGATTTTCCCACTCTTCTTTGCAAAAACACTCTGTCAGATTGCGAGGGCATCTCCTGGGCACAGCCCTCTTCAGATCGGATTCAGGTCTGGGCTCTGGCTGGGCCATTCCAAAACGTTAATCTTCTTCTGGCGAAGCCATTCCTTTGTTGATTTGGATGTATGCTTTGGGTCGTTGTCATGCTGAAAGATGAAGTTCCTCTTCATGTTCAGCTTTCTAGCAGAAGCCTGAAGGTTTTGTGCCAATATTGACTGGTATTTGGAACTGTTCATAATTCCCTCTATCTTAACTAAGGCCCCAGTTCCAGCTGAAGAAAAACAGCCCCAAAGCATGATGCTGCCACCACCATGCTTCACTCTGGGTATGATGTTCTTTTGGTGATGTGCCGTGTTGTTTTTGCGCCAAACATATCTTTTGGATTTATGGCCAAAAAGTTCAACCTTGGTTTCATCAGACCATCACACCTTTTCCCACATGCTTTTGGGAGACTTCAGATGTGTTTTTGCAAAATGTAGCCTGGCTTGGATGTTTTTCTTCGAATGAAAAGCCTTTCGTCTTGCCACTCTACCCCATAGCCCAGACATATGAAGAATACGGGAGATTGTTGTCACATGTACCACACAGCCAGTACTTGCCAGATATTCCTGCAGCTCCTTTAATGTTATAACTTTATATATAACTTTTATATCCACTGTAGATACCTAATGCTGGTTTTTCACCAAGAAAATGTAATTTAAAGTTTAACTACTTCTGGTGGATTTTAAAGAGATACAGCGAGAATGAGGGTGTGTTTTTTGGGTAATTTACTTGCTGGCCTCCTCATATCTGGGGCTACAATGCACCTGGACAGAAGAGTAACTGCACTTCTTGAATCAATACTGACATTATGGCTGTTTTTTTTTTCTTACTTCAGTGAAAATGTGATGTTTATCTCAGTCATGCTAGCTAGATTAACCCCTTCACAATGAGCAACAGTCACCCCTAGAGTACTGCATTGGCTTATGCCAGTTTGGTCATTGAGCTGCCATATGTCCCATTTCTCCACACTGATAGAACTTGACCATATCCAAGGAAGGATTACTTTTTTCTTTTGAGCTGGGTGCTAACTTTGCCGCAGTCTCTTTCTTGCCAGATCCATAGAATTCTTTAGTTTCCCTTCTGAAAGTCTCTGTGAAGCCTTTGGTAGATCGACTTTTTTCTGGACAAAACATGATTGCAGGTCAAGAATCCTTCTACAGATGAGCATAAACACTTTTTACGGCTTGATGACATTCAATCTGAGACGCTAGATATTCTAGGGCCCGAAAACCTCATTGCCCGACCCACTCTTGCATACCTTGTGGTAGTCCTTTCCAGAAGTGATCCAGTACCAATATCTCCATCATTTTCTAAGAAGAATTGATTTCTGGACATAGCCATTTGCATTTGAGGTGCATTGTGTTATCTTGTTGGCTGATCTCTCCTGTATCTCTACTGGCTAAAATGTCTTCCTGTAGACTGTTATAATCATCTGCTTGTTCAGCTGTGAAATCATAGTATCTCTGATGTGCTATTCCACATAAGAACGAGCCAGTATTCGAGCCTACTGGGTCTGCGGACAGACTTCACGTGTAACAGGCTTCCACATCATCATCATCATATTCTGAAGGTAGTGACTAGCTCGCATTCCAACCACATGTTCTCTTGTTCCTGTAGTAAAGTGTTGCTTGATCTGGTATGCTACTTGTAAAGTAGTTTGGCTTTGCATTACCTGGTTCACCAGCATCTGAATAAACTCCTGTTGTTGCCTATTTATTTCTTGATGTGCTGCTGTAGCCTCCAATAAAGCCTTTACTGCCTCCTCTTTTTTCTCTGTGTAATCCAAGGCCTGCTATCCCGCGCTTGACACCAGTTTTGGTAGTGTGGCCCTTGGGGACCTGTTTCTTATGCAGCATATATCCAGAAACAGCCCTGATTTGTCTTTTCATCTTTTTAATAAAAAGTAAAAAAAAACATCAAATAAATGGCTTAATTAAACAACACTAAATAAACAAACAGCTGACTAAACTGCAGGAACACTCTGACTAGCCCTGGAGATGCTTCTCGGCTCTCAGGTAAAATAAACAGGTCTTCTCCAGAGGTCACCTTTAGTGTTACTCCTCGCAAGCAGATGGGTGGGCCAGTGGCCTATCCTTCTCTCCAAATGCCCCATCCCAGGAACCCATAACACTTTTTGGTGGTGTGCTGTTTTTTTTTTTTTTACATTAACAGCATAATACAATAATAAAATAAAACTGTTTCTTCAAATTTAACCATTTCTGTTGTAGATTTTGTTCCATGGTTTTGTTTTTCTCCCCAGTTCCCTTTTCTCCAAAACCAGTTTCCAGGTTGTTTGTCTCAGCTTTCTCCAAAAGCAGGTGCAGCTATTTTTGCAGCTACGATTAAAACATTAAAAACAAGGATGGAAAGGGTATAATAAAAACAAAGCCTTCCATGAGGCCAAAAAGGCCCAAATTGTGTAGGATAATCAATATCTCAATAGCTTGAATAGCTAGTGTCAATTTTATTTGGATATGAAGTTAAGGCTTGCGTTTGTTCTTTATTTGGTGCTCAAAAAGGCCATCATAGGCATTTGTGTGTTATAAATGAATCGCTTATTAAGCCTCCTTTATCAGTCCCATCATTTTCACAGTTACTCTAAAATTGTTATATTTTGTTATATTTGAAAATAATGTGAGCCTTTATCATTACCATACAAAATGGTTGGGGCACATTAAAGATGTCTGGTTTCTACAGAAATCCATAGAGTAAAGTGCTGTTTCAGTTCATAAACACAAAGAACAATCACATTTAGGAGAGTTTCTTATAATAGGTTTTGGGAAAAGAGATCTTGTTCTAAGGGGGTTTCTAAAGCGATTGATATTGCAAAGGCGTGTGGTGGACAGAGCTCAGCCAAACAACCAGCGTCTACATGCGTGTCACGGTGGACCGCATGAGACGCTCCCGCCTGACGCATTTCGTAGCACAAATGACGTCTTTCTCAAAGGGCAAACATGGAAGTTTTTATATACAGCGGTTGCTACGGCAACCATACGCAATCATAAAGATATATTTAATGCAAGAAAAAACAAGGCAAATTGGATGGTATAAACATATATGATAAATGGTAAATGTATATGGAATGGGTAAAATAGAAAACAAAATATTAGAGAACTTATATGACAAAAAGATAATAAAGCAAGGATAATAGAAGGAAACAGGCCATTTATGATGCTACAAAACAAGTGGAAGAGACAAGTGAAGATCTATCTACAGACAGATCAGATATAATATATAGCCATCTATCTAAAATGGAATTGAAATCAAGTGAATAACATTTGTGACAAAGAAAAAATAATTCTAAGAAAATCATAGCAAGATCTATCTATGTAGTGTATAGTAAACTATATACTCACTGTTATAAATATAGACCCAAAAGAGTATAACATCAGTGACTTTATGAAATATATAAGGAGGGCATCTAAAGAGGCTCCCATTACTCATATTGTAATTGCAGTGAAGCAAAAAGTGTGAATTATATTAAAGTCAAGTATTATAAAACATTAACTTTCATCTAAGTGTTAAATTCTGGCACTATTTCCATCTAAGATCCAAAAGGGGTTAATTATACCTTGCTTTAAGTAGTGTCAATATTGTCTATAAATAATTTTAATATTTTATTTTCTATTTTACCCATTCCATAGACATTTACCATTCATCATATATTTTTATACCATGCGATTTGCCTTGTTTTTTCTTGCATTAAATATATCTTTGTGATTGCGTATGGTTGCCGTAGCAACCGCTGTATAAAAAAACCTCACTTAGACGCTACTTCCGTGTTTGCCCTTTGAGAAAGACGCCACTTGTGCGTCGAAACGCGTCAGGCGGGAGCGTCTCATGCGGTCCACCGTAGACGCTGGTTGTTTGGCTGAGCTCTGTCCACCACGCGCCTTTGCAATATCAATCGCTTTAGAAACCCCCTTAGAACGAGATCTCTTTTCCCAAAACCTATTATAAGAAACTCCCCTAAATGTGATTGTTCTTTGTGTTTATGAACTGAAACAGCACTTTACTCTATGGATTTCTGTAAAAACCAGACATCTTTATTGTGCCGCAACCATTTTGTATAGTAATGATAAAGGCTCACATTATTTTCAAATATAACAAATATAACAATTTTAGAGTAACTGTGAAAATGATGGGACTGATAAAGGAGGCTTAATAAGCGATTCATTTATAACACACAAATGCCTATAATGGCCTTTTTGAGCGCCAAATAAAGAACAGAAGCAAGCCTTAACTTCATATCCAAATAAAATTGACACTAGCTATTCAAGCTATTGAGATATTGATTATCCTACACAATTTGGGCCTTTTTGGCCTCATGGAAGGCTCTGTTTTTATTATACCCTTTCCATCCTTGTTTTTAATGTTTTAATCGTCGCTGTGAGGTACAAGTACCTAATAAATATTTAAATGTATATATGCAATTGTATTCCAAATTATACTGCATGTAAGTTATGGTAATACCATTATTAGAGTGAAAAACTCTTGGGACTTGGAAAATCCACTTTTTTCAAATATTTTTGCAGCAAGACTTTTCTCTCCACAGTCCCTGCTTTCAGCAGCTTTAACCCACTTGCAGTCGTTCTTCCGGTTTCACAATCAAGAAGAAAGAAATATACTCAGTCTGGCTCCTCCGGTGAAATCACAGGTTGAGCTACCTCTCAATTAACACTTTCAGCTCTAGTTTGGACATACGACTCAACTCAGTCTTAGGCTCACATAGATTCATTGCTTCACTAATATATATTGTGACAGAGTTATACAAGAGTTTATGTGAACCACAGAATCTGCAAAGTTATCTTTCCCCAGGAGGACTGGAAAAGTAAATTTTCATGAGCAGTTGATTAGATGCACCTGATTAAGCAGGCCTTCAGACTATACAGAAATCTTATTAAAAACTCATAATGAGAATAACTACTGCATCACAGCTGTAACTAAAACTTTACTCAGAGCACATGATCCACAAAATGAAAAGTTGGTGGTGAAAGCAACAATATCAATAATGGATATTAAATTACCAATGTGGTAACATATAATAATAATTTGTAAAATAAATTTAAAATAAAAAAATAAAATTAACAAAGTATTTATTTTGTTATATTTTATACCTGCTGATCCTGTATGTTCTCAGGAGGGTAGATCTTAAGAACTAATGAGCATTTCATAAGATCTGATGAGTTGACTGGCAGTTGTAAATTCCACATTCACCATTTCCACCTCATGAAGTAGAGCAGCAGAAACCAAAATGGTAAATTACCAAGCAGCATCATGCCCTGAATTACCCTCTTTTGGCTGGTCATATTTTATTTCATCTCAAGTAAAGAGAAGTCAAGTGTACACAACGGCCTCATTCCTTACTTGAGTTTTTCTAGAATACTTGTGAGATTATTTGATGTCTTTTTAGACACGTTTGCATTATCACATGTCGTCCTGAGTTGCAGAGTATGTTTCAGCTTTTATACATAAAATTTTTTTTATTAAAAATAATTTTTTACCTGGAGGTCCATTCAAAGCTTCATTCTTATTCTTCTGATACCTTGTAAAGGGTAAACATTTATATTTTTCTACCTGACCAACACAAAAATATTTTGTTTTAAAATAAAAAATAAAAATGCAGGACTTTGATAAATATGGTGACCCCCTGTAGTGTCTTCTCCTGAGGTTTGGGATGTATACCATACCTTGCAATATATTTAATTAACATCCATACAATAATTAAACTGTTAATAATTCACATTATACAAAGATTAGAGGAGATCTAAGAAGGTTGAACTGGATGGACTATGTTAGAGCTTTCTGGATGAAATATTTCAGGGGCAAAATACCAGAGGATGGCAAGTCTGAAGTAACAAGTCCAGGAGCACAGCAAAGAATGGTCAGTCAAACCAAAGGTCAGGAGCCAGGAGAAATCCAACAAGGTCAAGAGCAATCCAGGACAGCATCAAAAGATCAGTCCATTAGGGAGCAGGAATGAAGTAGGATCTGCAAGCAAACAGATCTGAAAGACACCGGCACAACCAGAAGTATTCCCAGTAACAGCAACATACAAATGGCACTAAGAGGAGGAGGGAGCAGCAATAAATATTCACAGATAAGGTGTGATTGGCTAGAAGAAAGACCAGGGCTGAACAGCAACCAATCAGGAGAAACTGCATCAAAACCTAGGAAAGGTTCTTCTCACTCTTCTCGATCATGAAGCTGAAGCTGCTGTGGCCCCTGACACCCACACATTGCACCTGCACCAGCACTAGTATCAGGTATCAAGGGAAATAAGTTCTCTTCTTATAGGTATTCTTCTTGGTTTTATGATGTTAATGAGTTCTATTTCATATTTACCTAATAATGGCCTCCCAATACAGTCATCCCTGTCAGGCACATCTGAGGATTTTGCTTTTATTATGTGCAAATCTTAAACTGATGGTCAATTGTCAACAGTCCTGTATCAAGCCATTGTTACTAGATTTTAAAACTTGACTGTTTGAAATAATTTCATCTGAAGCAAAATCATTTTTATAAATTCATTCTGTAGCTTTATGTAACATGAGATTCTGCTGAACATGTGTCCTAATGAACTGCAGATGGCACACCGCACCAGCATTACATATATTGAGCCATGATCCACAATGCTCATGATGCATCTCAATGTTTATCTACGTAAAACAATCACCACAGCCAATTACAAGTGACCATGATGTCCGGGATATGGAAACACATAGCAAACAATTGTTTGCTCAAACACTATTGCCCTTTCATTTCAGTACCCAGGAGGCCTAGCCTGCAGAGTCACAGGTGGTGGCTCCACAGGAGGAGGAACCACATCCACCCCTGCAAGTGCCAGTTGAGGAAGGTGAACACAGGAAGCTGGCCCATCAGCAGCAAGACGGCTAGCAATATCCCAAGTGTGGGAATCACCCGCCGGGCCCTTACACGCATCATGGGCATGTTCACAGCCTTTTCAGCCATCTCCATCTCCACCTCAACCTCACATGTCATGGAGCCAGCAACCACCGCTAGCTGCAAAGATGAGATGGTACTGGAGATATCCATCAGCAGGCCCATCATTGCCACCTGCTCTGCTTCAATAGATGTCACTCATCCACTCCCAACCTGGGCTCAAACAACATGGACTCACCCAACACGATCATCACCATCGCCATAGGCGACAGCAACACAATTGCTGTGGCCGAGACCGACACCATCGACACGGCCGAGCCCAACACCATCGCTATGGTCGATACCAACACCATCCCAACCGGCACCTCTTTTATCACCATCTCCACTGACACTTCTGTCATCACCACAGTCCATCGAAACACCCGGTATGTCCAGTGACAGACCTCACATCACCTCACAAGCCACTTTGTGGGAGCTTATGCACAAGATTCAGAAGGAGGACGAAAGCCATAATACCATAATGGAAAACCTGGCACCCCAGATGGAAAGGAAGAATGACATTGCAACCTCTCTCATTGACAGCATTAGATCACTATGTGGTGAGATGAGGAGGCACAATCGATGGATGGAGAGGTATGAGCAAAAGACAAATAGGGAAAGACAAGCCCAGAGAACACTCATTGAGCAGCTATTTGAATTGGCAGAGACCTGGTCATATCTCTCCAGCCATTAGTTCCACCAGCTCGACCACCAGGGCAACTAGAGCCTGAGGTCTCCTTATCTCACACCTTACCTCCAACTTCAGCTTCTACACAGCCATCCCAGGTGGACACAACCCTCATTCCAACACCTCCTACAGGGAGGGAGTAAGCGAGCGAGCATGGAAGGTGGGGGGAGCCCAGTGCAGAGAATGAAAAGGTAGTTGGTAACATCCCGTGACTACTCCTCATTCACACTCCTCAGTGAATATTACTTTGTATAAATGTTGACATACATTTCACTGATTGATGTTCAATGTGGATTGCCGTTGAGATGAGTAGTCAATTTTAATAGTGTGTTGATTGATATCTTGTTTTTGTCTCCGTAGGTCTTTATAGCCCAATCTTACGACCATGAAGGCATGCTCCTCAACCTCCTCTTTCTGTTTTCCAGATTCTGATCATCTATTTGGGACTATTCCCTAGTAATTGAAGAGTGAAGCAATGTACAATGTATTTTATGTGACACAGGCTGTTACATTGGAGAAACCGGCCAAAAAATGCATTTAAGGATGAATTAACAGAGACATTCAATAAGAAAACATATTGTATCCCAGTGGGACACCATTTTAGCCAGAATGATCACTCCATCCAAAACTTAAAAGTCAAAATATTCAGAGGAAAGTGTAAAAACATCCAAGATAGAAAAGCATTTGAAATAAAGATGATCACATTCTTCAACACTAAAAATACAGGACTTGGGTTTTTTGACACATTACCAGATCTTCATATGATTTTTTCCTCTTATACTATAACAGACTTAGCACTCTTAGTGAGGTGTTTGTCCAACAGGAAATATATCACTGTGGACTACGGTGCTCTGCTTTTTCATGTATATATTGATGTATATATGTATATAATATGTGTATATATGTTTCATTTGCTATGTTGTATTTATTTCCCATATATGTATTTACCTGATGATGTCAGATGCTGTTTCCACTCTCTCTGCATCTGCTGTTATTATTCAAACTGAGGGTTCCATCTCATGTTAGTATTGTTTGAGACTTGATAAAGAGAGGTTGAACCTCTCGAAAGCTCGTCATTACAAATAATATGTTTGTCTAATACAAAAGGTATCAAATTATATTGCAATACTCATTATTAATCTATATATATATATATATATATATATATATATATATATATATATATGCATATATATATATATATTAATAATTACTAAATTACTGGACTAATCCTTAATATATGAAAACTCACTGTGTGTGGAATTGATTTGTATGATATTATCCATGATATACTGCATCTGTTTAATTGAGCAGATGATAACCAAAAGTAACTGATTTGCGCATTACTAGTTACTTCTATTAAATGGAGTGATTTGCGATGATCCTTTTTTTATCAGATTCCGGTTGCAGCGGTGTAGTGACCAAATGCGCCCTGGTAGGTGCTATGCATCATGCTTACTCTAGACTATGACATTACCCCCTGTAGGTATCCTCTTTTTCCCACAAGCCTCTTGCCCACACTACACCCATTATATTAATGCACAGTCTTGTCCATTTCTGATTGTGCTCTGTGTATGAAATAAAGCTTTGTTATACCGTTATCACTGTGTTGGTGTGTTTTCAATGGTTGGGGTTTTCAGACATCCACATGCACCACATTTGTGTCACATTCCTATATCTGTAAACAAATGAGCCATAGTTACTATGCAATATATTAACACATATAATATTAATAATAATAATAATAATAATAATAATAATAATAATAATGTTATAATATTGGGTAAATACACATAACAGGTCCAATTTGTAAAACTGTGGAGTATCAACATTCCCCTGAAGGGCTGATGAGAATATGGCAAGTGATAATGGGAATTGATTGATAGCAAAACACTTGATGAGTTCTGACCAAGTCATAATGGGTATACATCTTGGCACATGGCCACCAGCAATGGCGTGGGACTTTTCAGGATTAGCGTAGCAGAGATTATCCCTGATGGAGGTGAGTTGGCTGTTGCTCCATGTGCCTCTGCACAGCCTCCACGTGTGTTTGAGGCCATTCCTGGTGGGTTAGAGTAGATTAGTGTGGGGTATGTTCTCCTCGTACTTGATATATGCCATGTGGTGGTGTAATTTGGCCACTATTTCTTTTCCAATCTAGATCTGATGAGTAAGATGTATATAAGAATATCTTTGTATTTTTAGGGTCCACATTAGAGCCTCTGTGAGTCAAAAAGGGTTAATATGGCAGGCAGTTTAATGTTTTTGTGTTGCAATTTAATCAGGTAGTGTGTGCAGCCAGACTTTTCATATTGGCACATGCATGACCATTCCAACATATGAGAAAATAAAATATTTTTTAAGGCCTATTTTTACTTGGGGATTGTTGTGCAATGAATTATAATGCCTTCCATTGCTTTCCCCATATTTCAAAGTTCACTGGTGTGTTTATATTGTATTTTACATTGTTAAGCACACGTCTGTAAACCATTTTACCCATTTTAAGTCCTATTTGGAACCCGTGATATATTTGGCTACATTTGGCTTGACTGTGATTGTGTCCTTGGGGAATTGTAGCAATTTAATAGCTATTTGAGATTTTTGAAATTGTAACATTTGACGGCTTGAAAGATCAAAGGCTTAGATGGGTCAGAGATACGATTTTGACAACCGCATTTGCTTTTCAGCAGGTAACCCGCAGATCGTTTGCAGGTTGCTAAAAGAGGCCAATTTAATAGCCGTAACTTTTGCGGGTGACATTAAGGGCTACAGTAATTACAATTTGGACAATTCAAAAGGGCCCATAGTGGTGGAGTCTGATATGTTATATTGAAGCCAAAAAAATATTGATTATAACGATATTAGTAAAGAGAAATAAGTAAAAATGTAATTGTTATATTGTTGGTTCTGGTATATCATCAAAGTCAAAACAGTGAAATGCGCCAGGAAGGGTTTTTACTAAAATAGGAGGTTGAAAAAGTTTGATCTTTATGAACCAAAATCCTTTTTTTCAACCTTAATTACTATACACAGTGTTATTGTTTTGTTGCAAAGAGACAGATATAATAATTATGTTGAAAAATGTCGATAGAGGGGGGAAAGAGACGCAGGGGAGGGGGGGGGGGGAAGAGACGCATGGGAGGGAGGGGGAAGAGACACAGGTGAGGGAGAGCAGGGCAAAGATACACAGGGGAGGGTGTAGAGGGGGAAAAAGACAGGGGAGGGAGAGGGGGGGAAGAGAAACAGGGGAGGAAGAGGGGGGAAGAAACAGAGGGGAGGGGGGAGAGACAAAGGGGAGGGAACGGGGGAATAGACACATGGGAGAGAGGGGGAGAGACACAGGGGAGGGAGCAGTGGGAAAGAGACACAGAGGAGGGAGGGGGCGAGACACAGGTGAGGGGGAAAAGGAGACACAGAGGAGGGAGAGGAGGGGGAAAAGGAGACACAAGGCACTGAGAGGAGCGGGAAATGAGACGCAAGGGAGAGAGAGGAGGGGGGAATGAGACACAAGGGAGAGAGTGGAGGGGGAATGAGACACAGGGGAGGGAGAGGGAGGAAAGCGACACAGGGGAGGGGAAAAGGAGACACAAGGAAGAGAGAGGAGGGTGGAAATGAGAGACAAGGGAGAGAGAGGAGGGGGGAAATCAGACACAAGGGAGAGAGAGAAAGTAGACAGGGGGAGAGACTCGCAATAAGCACAGAAGACACTCAGCATGGGGCTCTTGATGAGCGCTGAAGGTGCTCACATTTGGTGGCAAACAGAATTGCCAGGCTTAAAATTGTATTCCCGTCAACGGGCAAGTAGCTAGTCTATTAGATCTGTTATGAAGTTTCCACAGCAATAAAAGCAGTTCCTGGTTTTTCTAATGCTTAGCCTGTGTTCATATTTTTAAATGCTGCATCTGAGTGAGGGCATTTTAGAGACATCAGCTGTCTTGGTGAAGGGATCAAAAGAACCTGGTGGATCTGCTGGGTAGGTTTGGTCACAACAGCCTTATCAAGCCAGACTGAAGAAAAAGCAGTCCCACAATACCTACACCTTCTGGACCCACTGGACCACTCTTGACCTCTACCACCATGAGGACAACAGCACCCTAAATACCAACACTTATTTCCATATACTGGACCTTGATATAAAGCTAAGATGTATCTGCTCATGACCACTTTCTCTTGAAATTCCCAAATTCTCCTGAGAGTAACTTCCAGGAGCAGGGAGGGGAGGTGCATTCATCCCTTCAAATCTCAGCCTTGCAAACATACCGGCCATCATAGGGGGCACAAGCCCTACTATCTGCTCTGGACAAGCAACCCGTGGGTGAAGGTGGACTCTGTTGAGAGATGTTATTACCCAGTCATATATACAAACCTCTAGAAAGCCACCATTAACATAACACTATCCACATACTATTAAAGACAAAGACACTGCTTGGTATCATTTGGTTATCTCATATCCATCTTCTACCTAAGATTCACAAGCAGCACAGCACTGCCCTCTACTGGCTGATTTACCATCTACTCAGCCAAAGCAAAATCTCAGGTGCGATACAATATCCCGAGGCCTCTCTCTAAGGGAGAAAACATTAATGGACTCAATTGTTCCTGATTTTCATAGCTAAGAAGCACCTTATCTTTTCCCCGGTGGATTATCAGAGTGTGTTATGTTGTCTGCTGCAGTTCGGTGGAGCCCTGAGTTGTTTCACATCCATGGAAGGTGAGGGGAGTGAGGAAGGTGTCTGACAAGGGTCTCCCCATAGAGGAAAATATATCTACTCCATTAAATTCAGGAGGGGGGAATAAAAGGGAGCAAAAAGAATGTTTATCACCAACAGACATAGAGCCACATCAAATTCCAAGCCCGTATCCGCACCGGTACACCCGAGTTGCAGAGCTATTCAACCATGCCGTGACCAATGGGCCAGAGACACAAGCCCGTAAACCATTCTTGCGCACGTTTCATGTGCGACCGTAAACATGATCAATTAGTCAAACCCGTAGTTACGAGTTTAGACAGTGCCAATGGTAAAAGAGATTGTCATCACTACATCACTGAAAAATGGAGGCTAGATTTCCAAGCCTTACGGGTTTCAATTATGAGTTGCGATCAGACCCGCATTCCAGAAATAATGCAATATTAATACATTGGTAAATATGATATTCTAGTCTATGCACGTAACACTATTTGTATTAACACATTCGGTATAACACGAAAATTCAACATTAAAAACGTATTTTATATTGCAGATTTGCGAGAAGTTGTGCTATTAATACTAATACCTACCATCACTTTACCTTTTATTATAAGTACAGTAGTGTGTTGATATTTGTATTTACAGTGCTACGGATAGGACTTTATCCCTCTTGCGGGTCCTCTCTAGTACCCGTAGGCTTTTTGGATCCATTTGCAGGTTACGGGTTTGAAAGCCAGTGGATTCGTAGCAACTTAATAGCGATTTGCGAACATAACATTTACGTGCTTGACAGATCAAAGGCTTTGAGGCAACGGGGTTCAGATTTCGACGTCCCGTAGGGTTTTTCCACATGTAACCCACAGGTGATTTGCGGGTAGCTTTATGAGGCCAATTTAATAGCCATAAGTCTAGTGGGCTCCTTTACGAGCTACGGGTTTACACATTGGGGAATGTAATAGGGCTGAGAGTTTGTGTTTTCTTTCCCTTTCAGCAATCTCGCTCTCATTGTTTATCTCAAACCAAGTTGCGTCAGCGTGATGCAGCCATTTTGTATCAGATACATGAAATCCCCACAGGGCGAAAACAGAATAAAATATTTGTATGGAGATTTATTTAAAGAAACATATCTTAACTGCCTGAATATAAGAGCACAAAGTCTTCAGTTCTGTGAATCAAATGGAGTAAAAATGGCAACTATTATAAGACAGGACACGTTGTTACGGGTAAATGATTGTGAAATTATAAGTGATTGATGTGCAACATATAAGACTCGGTACCACTCTGATATCAGTTATCTGTATGTAAACACTATCGAAAATGCTAAGCTATATAAAAGTTGTAATTTTATTAATAGAAGAGAAATGCTCTCAGGATGCTCTGAAGATCGGTACCAAGATCCCTACTAAATGGCTCACATGACTGCTAATTTATAGCTTGTATTTAATAGGATAAAGAGAATAAAAACATTCGAATATATAATGGTGGAGACATTTCAGGAATGCTCTGCATGGAGCTGCGGCTCTTACACTCGGCAGATTGGATCAGAAAATGAAATGATACATTTATAAGTTGGGAAAGAGAGAGATTGTTCTTCTTTCACAATAAGCTGAATAAGGGATGATGAACATTTATTTAGCGCTGCATCTCATTGTTACACAAGTTGTTCTGATAAGAGATGCGATGCTGGTGACAAGCTATGTGGTATCAAGCGTTTCTCTAGGTATACTTCCCACCATGTCCTTATTTGCGGTGTGTACACCTTCTGATTTCTGCAAAGGCTTTTATAGTCTTGTTCCTAATTTCTCTTATGTCTTTTTAAAGTTTCTAGACTAAAGACGTCTTGAATCTTATTGGGCCACTGATCTGGATCCACATTCTGCGACAAATAGCAGGACATCACTTTATTGTCTACTTACAGGGACCATTCCTCAAATTGAGATACACAGATATATAAATCTGAATAAAATATTACATACAGCATATATGCTAATAAAAAACAAAAAAACAGTATATCTAGTTTTTAAAAAGAACAGTTTACTTGTTTTTGGGTAAGCCAAGCAACGAGCCGGACTCAATTTCCATTTCAAGTCATTCACGGTCTTGCACCTCACCCTATTGCCATGACTCTCCTTTCTTCCACAGCAGAATGAGACGTCTTGTTATTTCTGCATAATTGTCAATTAACTTACGAGAATAGTTAACAATACCAAGACATTATTTCAGTTCTAAGAGTAGTGGGTGCAGCACCAATTTTGGAGAGATAATTTGACACCTGCACCCTTCAGTTAATCTAAAACATGTCTAATTTCTGCAATATATTTATAAAAAACACTGCGCTTGATCAAACAATTGTCTACATAGGTTGTTGTCCCAGGCTCTGGAGCGCCAGGTATTGCTTTGCGCAAACGCAGCAAATTAGTTTCCTGAATTAAAAAAATCAAAACAAATGGAGTTCAATTCCAAGTATATTGTCATTTCCCAAATGTAAAGGCCAGTTTATATTGATCTATTTCACTTACTTAAATAGTCTAATATCCTTGGGCACAATCAAGTGTTGTAAATAATCTGGATCTTTGTAATTGTGCTAAACATTGCTCAATGTATAGTACAGACCAAGCAGACATACGTACACATTTATTTAGTTGCCTCAAGTAATCTTGAAATACATTAAAGTATCTGTTTAAGTCCATGTTGGCGCCCTGATAATTAATTAATCTCTTGATTTCCAGAATTAATATAACACAGAAATAAAAGTTACAAATAATTATTTTTTATTGCAGATTTGTGAGCTTGAGACTAATGCCTTTCTTTGCTTTCACAGTATTTTAAAGTACAGCAGCGTGTGTTTATTTGCTTTTGCATTGTTACAAACAGTGTTTAACTCACTTGCTAGACCTATCTACTACTCAAATAATTTTTTGATACGTTGGCGATTTACGGGTATGAAGGCAGTTGTGGGCTTGTTGAATTTTTGTAATTAAATATGGATTTGAGTCTTTAGCACTGGTAACATTTAATTTTTTTTGGATAAGTAAATCAGTCCCAATTAAAATGTGATACTGAGGAACATCCACCATAATGACCAGATGTTTTATTTGTTTATTACCTCTTCTGATATTTAGGGCCTATGGTATTTATTTTGATTCTCTCAACGTTTTTTACCATTCCAACTAACATTTCCAGAATAGTTTCCTTTTTAACACTGCGTTCAATTTCCTGGTACTTGTCTTTGGAAATAACCATAACTTGGGAGCCTGTATCTATTAACCCTTTGATATCCAGGGAGTCTATACCTTGTATTCTGTCAGAAACATAGTACTTATCTCGTATTGTCTCCATCTCACATGGGAGTGTTTAAACATATCTGTCTTCTTCCAATGATTGTTTTAATTTAAATGGTCAGATTGTGGACCATTATTTATCCAGTTTATTGTTAAGTTTGTGTGAGCAAATTCCGGTACATCATTAGTTTCACTTTTATCATATTCTGGCATAAATTGGCTTTCGCTTTCCATGGAAGTTCAAATGAATAAATCATTAGCTAAAGTATTACACTGTTCCTTTTCTATATCATCCATTAACCCTTCACCAGTAATTTCTAGCCCTGTTTGTGATACATCCTCTAAACATAAAAGGTTAACACTTATAACTCCTGTACCACCCCCTTGGTTTCATGCCCCCCCCCCCCCTTTTTTTTGCTGCATGGAAATTCTGTATAAACTTGGGAACAAAAAGAAAAGTCAAATTATTAACATTTGTTTCAGAACATATCATTATATTTGTATTTGAATTAAGAGACTCATATCATCTATGATTTTTTTGTGATATACTAATTTATTTTTACAAATAGTACTCAGTAATCAGTTATCTGTTAGCAATTTCACCTGTTCTTCTAGCTAAGAGGTTTGTCTTACAGATTGGTTTTGGCTATGCCTATTTACTATTTGATTTTCGGAACTAATTGAGGTACTGGGCATAGGAGGGGTTAATTTTCCCTCTGAGTTAGGGAATTTTGGTCGCCATCTACAATTTCCGATAGGACTCTTGCCTTTATAATTCGGGCTTATATAATATGAACAATTATTTCCACTTTGGGGTCCTTAACTTGTTGCATTTATCGGTTTCAATGAGGTCCGTCCCTGTTGATCTTTAATCACATAAGAATAAGATTTGTTTCCTGTCTCAAAATGTAAATTAGACTTATGAGATATTTCTGTTACTTTTTAAATGCTACTCTTTTCTTGGTGTTTTTTAGAGTTTCTATCGCCAAGCTGAATTTCATATCTTATCTTAGAGAATTTTTTTACCTAGTGGTTTGGTATTGTCTCTGGCCTTGTTCCTTTGAATATATAAAGGTAGTGCCTGGAAGTAAATGTTTTTAAACTGAACAGATTCTGTACCTGTCCTTCTAGTAGTTTGTCTCTAGGTGTGTTTAAGTGTGATAAAAAAATATTTTGGACTCTCATAACTTTTACATCTGAGATGATGCACAGATTTTAGTGCGGCTTGTGGATTCCTGTATTTAGAAAAAAATATTTTCTCACCTCATATTTGTATATTTTCCAATTATTTATGTCACTATCATAGAGTAAGGTGAAAAAGGACCAAGGGAGGTTTGAGATTTTGGTATTAACCCCCCTGATTCCTAATTCAAGCATTACTCTTTCTACTTAATCAAGATTATCCTCTATGGGCATGTTATTATTATTATTATTATTATTATTGTTATTATTATTATTATCGTTTATTTTTATTGCTCCAACATATTCCGTACTGCTATACATGGGTTAAGTTCAAGACAAAAACCATTACAAAGGATGAAGGGCCCTGTCCTTGAGCTTAGACTCCAGTGTCAAAAATGATTTCCCCAAGCACCAACACAAGACTGAAAACTCACAAACTTACAATTTAAAGGGTTTTGGTGAGATACAAGGTGATAGATGTGATGTGTATAGTATGGCAGCAGGTAATAGGCTTCCTTAAACAGATGTGTTTTAGTGAGGTCTTGAAGGTTTTGTGACAGGGAGATAGTCTGGTGGAGTGAGGCAAAGAGTTCCAGAGAATAGGGGCAGCATGAGAAAAATCCTGAATGATAAGAGAGGTGGAAAGAAGAAAAATGTTGGCAGAATGAAGAAGGCGAGTGGGGGAGTATTTAGAGATGATGGCAGAGATAAAGGGGGTGCACCATTGTTGAGGGCTTTCTAAGTTAGGGTCATGATTTTAAATTTTATTTGGAACTGTTAGTGTATTATGGAAAATATTTGTATTGCTTGAGCTATTTCACGGAAAGAACGCTTATTTGATTGGAACTCCTCATCACAATCCCTTTAATATTTGTGAATATGTAGCGTTCCTATGGGTAAACGCTTATATGTATTCCTTGAGGGTGATAAATTTATGTTCATCATTAGAGTGTCTGGAGTCCCTCCTCACATTTATGTTTAAGGCATCATGTTGTGCTCTATCTAAGTCTGTCTACATTTTCAGTATCTTGTTTATATTATTTAGTTTCAGTTAATTGTTTTTATGTCTTTCTATTTTCCAAGTATACCTCAGTCTCTTTTAGCTTGCTATCACTTATTTCTTGGGTTAAAAAGGTACTCTTTTATTCCATTTCCTTTTTGTAGATGCTGACATTCTTGTAAGTATTGTTGTGATTATCCGTCATGTCATGATATTGGACTTCTCTCTGTTTTTTATGTACTGACAATTTTTATAGGTCATTCTCCAGTTCGTTCATATTAGCCTGTACTAATTCTGGGATGCTTCAAAACTTTATATTGCTTCATTAAGCAACTACTACCACTGCTCTGTTAAAACACAATTTTCCCTTTTTAATCTCTCATTTGTGTGGACCTGCTAATCTGATATCTGTGCCCTTTGTTCATGTGAATCTCTCAATATTTGACAGTGTCCGTCAATCTGCTGATTTAAATCTACTATAATAATCTCTTTTTGAGAGGTTTGATTTTTCCAATTTTGAACTAATTCCCTCCAGCCTATTGCTAAATACTTTTTCTCTCTGATCTAACCTGCATTAATAATAGTTTTCAACTATTCTGAATCATAAAACCAATTATTAGTGGTATATCTATAAATTTCAGGGTCGCTTCTATCAAAAAACTCCAACAGTTTCTCTTTAAATTTACACACAGGCTATATATTTGATATCGAAGTTCTAAACAACAATTCCATACCCGCTTTTTCTCTTTTAATCATGTTATTCAAAGAAAGTTTCTCTGCTACTGCAATTACATCATTGTTTTCAGCCATGATTATTTATCAACAACGGTACTTTAACAAAAAGTTTTAAATCAATAATCAATCTCAGCAGTGCCTCCAATGTGTCAGTAATTTTATTATAACAATAATATGCTAAATGATTAGAATGATAATTATGAGTTCAGTATGAATTTATAGACAAATTTACACATTATGAAAAAACACATTTATTTATAACGATAAGGCATATCAACAAACTATCTTTCAGAACTAGTAAAATAATTCATATGCAGATAATCAATTAATAGTAATACATGAAAAATAATAAACCTTAGGTCACACCAGTATTTATACCACAGAGGAATGCAAGATATTCATGATATGACATGACTGCATAATCAATATATTCAACAAAATAACCAATAACCACATATGCAGCAAAACCCATGTAGCAACCAGAATATAAAATATATTCCTCACATTTTTGTAAATATGTTATTATATCTTTTCATGTGACAACACTGAGGACATGCCCCTCTGCTACAATGTAAAGTAGTAAGTGTACGGCCTGTATAACAGTGTTAATTTGCTGATCCCCTCAAAATAACTCAAAACACATCCATTAATGTCTAAACCGTTGTTAACAAAAGTGAGTACACCCCTAAGTGGAAATGTCCAAATTGGGCCCAAAATGTCAATATTTTGTGTGGCCTCCATTATTTTACAGCACTGCCTTAACCCTCATGGGCATGGAGTTCAACAGAGCTTCATAGGTTGCCACTGGAGTCCTCTTCCACTCCTCTATGATGACATCACTGAGCTGGTGGATGTTAGAGACCTTGCATTCCCCCATCTTCCATTTGAGGATGCCCCACATATGCTCAATAGGGTTTAGGTGTGGAAACATGCTTGGCCAACTTTTTTAGCAAGGCAGTGGTCATCGTGGAGGTGTGTTTGGGGTCGTAATCATGTTGGAATACTGCCCTGCGGCACAGTCTCACAAGGGAGGGGATCATGCTCTGCTTCAGTATGTCACAGTACATGTTGGCATTCATGGTTCCCTCAATGAACTGTAGCTCCCCAGTGCCAGAAGCACTCATGCAGGCCCAGATCATGACACTCCCACCACCATGCTTGACTGTAGGAAAGACACACTTGTCTTTGTGCTCCTTACCTGGTTGCAGCCACACATGCTTGACACCATCTGAACCAAATAAGTTTATCTTGGTCTCATCGGACCACAGGACATGGTTCCAGTAATCCATGCCCATAGTCTGCTTGTCTTCAGCAAACTGTTTGAGGGCTTTCTTGTGCATCATCTTTAGAAGATGCTTCCTTCTGGGATGACAGCCATGAAGACCAATTTGATGTAGTGTGTGCCGTATGGTCTGAGCACTGACAGGCTGACCCCCCACCCCTTCAACCTCTGCAGCAATGCTGGCAGGACCCATATGTCTATTTCCCAAAGACAATCTCTAGATATGACACTGAGCATGTGCACTCAACTTTTTTGGTCGACCACAGCAAAGCCTGTTCTGAGTGGAACCTGTTCTGTGAAAACTTTATATGGTCTTGCCCACCTTGCTGCAGCTCAGTTTCAGGGTCTTGGCAATATTCGTATATCCTAGGCCATCTTTATGTCGAGCAACAATACTTTTTTTCAGATTCTCAGAGATTTATTTGCCATGAGGTGCCATGTTAAACTTCCAGTAACCAGTATGAAAGAGTGTGAGAGCCATAACACCAAATTTAACACACCTGCTGCCCCGGAGACCTTGTACGACTAGCGAGTCACATGACACGGGGGAGGGAAAATGACTAATTGGGCCCAATTTGGATATTTCTACTTAGGGGTGTACTCACTTGTGTTGCCAACGGTTTATACATTAATGTGTGTGTTAATTAGTGTGTTGAGTTATTTTGAGTGGTCAGCACATTTTCACTGTTATACAGGCCGTACACTTACTACTTTACATTGTAGCAGAGGGGCATGTCTTTAGTGTTGTCACATGAAAAAATATAAGAAAATATTTACAAAAATGAGAGTGGTGTACTCACTTTTGTTAGAACCTGTATATATATACACACACACACATATGTATCATAGATTTTGCCAGGGCCCAGCAGAGGCATCAAGATTTATTTTATTGAATTAAAAACTTGCTGGATAACTTTTTTTGATATAAATGCATAGAAAAGGGAAAAAATAAATGTGTGCATACCTTGCGCACGCACCCACAGGGGCTCCTCCACTTCATTGCCCAGTGGCTCCAAAAAGGTAGATACGGGCCTGACTTCTCTGTGACTTTAGTTCTGGTCTATGGGGAACTAAATGCTAATTGATTGCCATTTAAGCTCCATGTTTTACTGACGTAATGATAACATTCTCATTTACTATTGGATGTTTCTACATTGGTAGTTACAACCTTGCATAAGTGATCATGATCATGCTCTGAAATGCTACTTACGATAGCACGGTTTATGGTTGGGGATTTCGGCCAGGTAGTTGCGGGCTTGTTGAATTGAATCGCTCTGTAACTGTTGCAATTGAATACTTAGGGCCTCATTCTATTAGCGGCCGCAGCCTTTGCGGGGCCGCAAGGACCGGCCGCAAGCTATTCTGCTATTCTATTCCCCTACGGCCGGGGATTCCGGCAGGCTTGCGGCCGGTGCCTTGCTATCTCTTGCGGCCGCTCGCGCCGGAGGAAATCCTTTGATCTTAAACGGCTGCAAGGAAATCGGCCGTAAGAAATTCCTATTCAATTGCTCCGGGAACCCTGTCTGCGAGGCTAAAAGCGAGCCGCAGCTTACTTGCAGGAAAGAGGTCCCGCTAGCACCAATTAAGCACATAAAATAGCCCAAATAAAGCCATCCTGCACTTTGCAGAGTCTATAAAGTGATATTCGGTGTTAGCAAAAATAGCACATAATTACCCTATACTCAAATCCGTAAAATATATTTTTTTTAATATACGTAAAATATACATGTAAAAAGTCCAGAGTGCTTGGAACACTTCAGACCCGCCCACGCCGCAGCCGGAAAATAAACAGTTAATTTGAACTTGGGTTTGGGCTGATGTGCAAGCTTGAGAGAGGGTTACTTTTAATCCTCATGTCCCCCAATATGATCCCTAGCATTTACAGAGCTGTACAGTGCAGGCTTGAATTTATTTTTGCGTTTTTATATTTCTGAGCTTACGGCCGGTTCCAAGATATGCGGCTGGCCGTAAGAGGAGATCCTTGCGGGGCCGTATAATAGAATCGCGAGGTAACAGAACCCCCGCAAGGAATCGCAGCCTTATGGCCGGTTTACGGCCGCTAATAGAATGAGGCCCTTAGTATTTATCTTTTGCTATTACATACAATAATGCCATATTGAGAACAGTCTTTGTTGTGTGCTTGTTTACTTGCTTTGTTATCTGGGAAGAACCTTGGATATAAATATATTTTGAGTGGAGACATGATATGGCACCAAAAATGGGGGAAATCTGTGATACACATTCTATGATTATTTCACACAACTGAGGCTCTGGCAATGGTACACATGTTATAAAGAGGTTACACAATGTGTCTGTATGGTGTATGTGTTTGGGGGGGGGTTGTTTTTTATGTATTTATACAAATAGAGAACGAGCTGAGCATAACTTGCCAAAACATATTGTGAGGATCCCCAAATAAAATGTATACAGGTTTCTGCTATAATATGTAACTTTCTGTGTTGCCAACTGCAATGTAGGATTCAGCATTTATTACAGTAAGACATGGATTCATACACATCCATCCTTAAGAAAAACAAGTTGAATGGACCAGGTAATATATTTTAGATCTCAAATAATATATTCATAGAAAATGATGTAGAAGAACCTCACTTGTGTCCTCTGAGGATGATTACGCCTGGATTTGGAGAGTATTTCAGCTGGTCTCTAAAACTAAAATACTTGAAGAACCTAACAATAAATTTAATTGAACTTATAAATATAAAATGGAGAAATTGGAAAAGCAGAATCTCAGAGATAAGATAATGTCCAGAAAGATCCAGAAAATCACAATCTAGTTCATCTGCAAGTGACACTCCATTACCTCATATTTCACAGATATTTCTAGGTGATACTCCTTTTATTACAGGTGTTCACTCGTTCATACAAGTCAGACGCGGCAAGTTTCTTCTCACAGATCCACTGATGGGAATTTGTACAGAGAGATACTTCAAGCGTTTGCCGCACGATAGCGCAATATCCAGACTGGTCATGGGGAAAACCTGGTCTGTAGACAAAAGAAGATATCAGTCAGTGACTTTTATTTACAATGTGGTACCAATATCAAAAGCAACACAGGGCCTCATCCAAATGCAATGCCTAACTTATGGCGTTTAGGCTGTATGTCTGCGGGCCTGCTGCGAGGCCACAACTTGGTACTATTCAAATTGGCAAGGCCGCAAGTTAGGGGCCGATAGCGAATACCAGAAAACTTGCAGTCGTCAGTAGCAATCACGAGCTTGAAAAGATCAATTAACCAAGAGATAGAAACAGCCAATGGAAACAGAGATTGTCAACATGACATCAATGAAATCCAACCTACATTTCGCAAAGTCCTACAGGCTTGGAGGTGATTGAAGCCCATAGGACTTTGAAATCCAACCCCCATTTTCAGTCCTATGGATTTTGAGGTTGGCTTTCAGAGTATTCTATTTTGGCAATTTGCGGGCTTGAGAATGTTGTGCTGTTAATTCTAAGATCTAACATCACTTTCCTTTTTAATAAAAATACAGTATTGATTTATTATTAGCATTTGAAGTGCTCCGGACATGTAATTAATCCTATTGTGAGTTCTCCTTAGTACTCTTAACTTATGGTTCAACTTTTGCCATTTGCGGGCTTGACGGAGTGGTTAGCAAGGGAAAGATCAAAGGCTTGGAGCAACATTAACTTGTGATTTACAGCATCGCAATGATTTGCAGCCCAGAGCCCATAACTCGTTTGGAGCCCGCAAGAAGACACCAATTGGTAGCAAATTAAGTTACGGGCTCCATTTCCGAGCCTGAATCTCCGGAAGCCTCAATTGGAGGAGTCCCACAGTGTCTAACTGATCTTCCGAAGCAAACTAGTATTGTGCACTCAGGAAACATATAAGTCCTTCCAATGATTGATCTTTATCCAAATGCAAAATTTTCATCCTGTCTCAGTAGTTAGTAAGTAAGCATTAGTAATAATATTACTACTACTATTGGTAGTATTAGTAGTAATAATAGTAGTAGTAGTAGTAGTACTAGTATTACTACTACTGCTTACTTACTAACTACTGAGACCAGGGTGAAAATATTGCATTTGGATAAAGGTCAATCATTAGTAGTACTACTACTATTTTTAATCATAATAATCATTATCTTAATAAACAATGACATATAAATTAAAAGTTACATGAAAATACTATTAGCACTTTACCATTTTGAAGATATATATATAACAAATCAGCTTATTTTATATAATATATTTGAAAAGAATAAGCGTGTAAATTCCAGACTCTACTTACTCCAGTGATCCATCAGACCAGTACCAGCGCCTGATAACCCTCTGGTGACGTTGCTCCCCTCGCTGCGTCAGTCCAACCCAATATACTGACTGCAGGGTCTTTATATGGCACTAAAATGATATAAATACGATACACTGATAACAGATGTAAAATCACATACACACAGAAAGAAAAGACTGTGAGTGATGACAATACCAGCAGATGTCCTCACTGACAGATGACCAAACGAAGGTTATTACTCTGATAGATATTCTATTCTTGTGTACAGATGAGGTCCTCACAGCTATTTGTTTTCGTGCTATGTTCGAGGTTGAGCTTGAAGCATCCAAGACAGGTGGAGTGAATGTTCTCAAGTTTCAGAATACTTGGCATAATTCTAACATACGTCTATCCCAAATTAGCCGTTAGTGAAATATATGAAGATATATAAATATACTGTTAATTAGTAATGGTTTCTTATCCTGTTACCTGTAAGACTGCGTCTTTTGCTTTTACTGTGGCCAGTTGCATTCCCATTGACTCACAGAACCGACGACTTTCTTCTCTTGTTTTCTGCTCATCAGAGAAGAAATAACATTTTTGATTCACTAGAATCCATCCAGAAGGGCACGTAGTAATTGTTCCTGTGGAAAAACATTGTACACGTAGAAGTAATAGTAATAAAAATAAGTAATGATAAAATTGTTATAGTCAATACCATGTGTCCATGTATAGATACTTTACTTATAATTTAGACACTCAAGATGAGCTATGAAGCAGCTCTAGGGCAGCCTTCCCCGGGCATTGTATCACTTCCCATCTCTGTTGTGTGTCTGTTGATGAGGACAGTTGTGTCAATGTGTGAGATCCCTCAGGAAGATGACACTGTCACCTACAGAAGAACCAAACACATGGAGAAGACCTCTGTATTGTGCTCGTGTCACTGATTCCATGGCTTCCATGTCTTCTCACTGTCATTTCCTTATGTATCTTTCAATATTAAAGAACAATTTTAAAGTAAAGCAAATTTCCCTGTCTCTCTTCTTAAAGTGACAAACTCAAGGCCTTATTATTAGAGAAATAAAATGGCTAAAATGAATAAATATAATCGCAATAAGTTGTTGGTAAGATTTTACATGGAAGTGTAAAATAATAATTGACCTCATTCTTTCTAACTCTTCTTCTTGGGGGTGATTTGGAAGAAGAGCATTCCCAGTAGGAAAAACAATAATAATAAAAGAGACATGTATTTGTACATAAACATATTTATACCTACTAGACATGCTGCTCCTCCTTATTAACATTGTGAGAGGTAATTAAGTAGAATTGAGGTGCAATGGGAAGTATGGCAGCATGGTTTACCAGTTCTGTGATGTTCACTAAGAATTTAAAAAAGGAGACTTGACAATATCAGCGTTAGTGTTATGTGTAAAACTGAACTTACGCATGAATAATTATCACGGATAAAAGATTAAGATAATAGTCAGGGTTATACACTGGAGTCAAAAGTGGAAAACCAGGACAAAAGCATGTTAGGATCACGAAACCGGTCAGCTTAGGGCTTGGTTATATGGCTCCCATAAGAAATCCCTTAAGACTCATATGTAGCTAGAGGAGTTCTTACAAGCAAATTTGTGAGGTTAAAAAAAAGGGAAATCAGTACCCAGATGGTATTACTCGTAGGTCTCAAGCTCTAATGCATGCTCATAGCCTGCCTAATGTATACCCGCAGGAAGCTCAGTACTCAAGAGCAATGCTGCATAATGCTACCCACTTGTCCTACCCATATCCCTATATACTATTCATCTATATTAGCTCATTCATATATCAGGGAAGTGGTAAAAATAAATAAAAAATAAATGTAGAGATTTAATGTCCCGGCCACATAAGCCCCAATATCCCTATGTCCAAAATATTACCTGGGATACCCAGGGGGCTTCCTTCCTCCAACTCTTGTGCTTTGGGATGGAATCCCATTAACCCCCATGGGGTCTCTACATATAACCATGTGTGCTGTTGTGGACCCCCGTGGCACTTTAAATGAACTCTCTTACCATGGAACCCCTATGGATTCCAATATATATTAAACTATCTCCATGGGGGACCCCTACAACATCCTTAATGACATTGATCCTCTTCAGTCTTTATTGAAGACCCTCTCCTAATCTTCTGGTCCAGGCAAATCTCATCCAGAAATAAACACCCACCTTATAATACAAAACAAAAACCTAACGGAGCTCCTCCAAGGAGCTACATCAACAAAAAAATGTGTCTTCACCATAAATATTTTTTAATAACTTTTCTATCATTGATTTTATTTTGTGTCAAACATATTTCAGCTAATCAGAATTGAGTATTTGAGCTTTTTAACTTGATTGGCCTTTCAATAACCTATCAGAGAAGGCTGCTGCCCAATTACTGGTTGGTTAAAAGTTTGCATATTTGATCCTTTAACATAAATTCAGCATGCGATACCTCTTCTTATAATTGGACTCACCTGCTTCAAATATAATTTTCTTCAAGCATTTCACGTTCTCAAAGGTCTGTCTGAGGTTCTGACTACAGGAAGTCGGTCTCTCAGGGGCATTATCGTCCAAGTCTTGCCTGTCAGTTAGGGTGATATTTGGTGTTTGCTTCTGTTCCTCTTCAGAGTTATTCACTTTATGAGATACAAATGAAATATATATATATATATATTGTTTTTTATTAGATTTAAGTAAAATTTACAATAGCAATAAATGCATTACAGATAATTGTAATATAATATAATATAATATATAATATATGTTAGAAATAATTATTAAAACAAGTGTATGCCATTTTGAAAATAAATATATTATATAGATAAATAATTCTAATACTTTTGCTTTCCATTTGATTGGTGTCACCTCTTTCTCTGCTTTCAGCTCCAGCACCATTAATCTGTTCACTAGTAGTATGTGTGCTATCCATCTTGGAAAAGTAATAATATATATATTAATTGCTTCTGTTTATGATTATATTTAAAATGAGAGAGAGCTTTCACATTTTAATTCAACAAATGTATCTCTATGTGGAAGGAAGGATATTACTTAAAGGGATAGTTACCTCACCAAAAGTGCTCTTCCTGGTGTGAAAGATTCTGTCCATTGCTTCTTTTCAATTACACTAATAACAGCCTGAAAATCTAAAGTATTTGGTCTGTTTACAAACAGACTCCTGACTGTCCCATGATTATCAACATATGCCGATAGCGAGCAATAGAAAATGCTGTACACATAGATTTATGGCTTTTCCATGGGTTCTGGAATACATTCAGCTTCTGGTTAACTCCCGAGTCACATATTTAGCAGTTTGAAGCAGTCATGTGAAAAATGCACATAATTCAAAAAAATAAAAAAGTATTTCAATATGTTTTTATGAGTATGTTACAGTGGTGTGCTGCAAGTTGGGCTGAATTAACTGTCCATTTAAGGTTTAGAAGTGTGTCCCTTAGAGAGATGTTGGAATCCATCAAGAGGTGATTTTTAAGCTGAAACCTGAAAGAGGTGACGTTTGGTAGTTCTTGGATATTGTGCACAGTATGTTCTAGAGGCATGGGGGCTACTAGTTAGAATGATTTTAACTGAGAAGGAGCTCTAGAACTGAACGGAACAGTGAGGGGACATCCTGAACAGAGAGAAGAAGTTGAGGTATAGTAAATGAAGAAAGAGACATAAGGAGGACCGAATAGCTTTGAAGCAGAGGAGGAGAGTTTTATAGCTTGTGCTCAACTTCATTGGAAGTTAGTTAATTAATTGTAGCATGGAGAAAATAAAATAAATCTAGGGCCATGTTTGGGAGTGAATATTAAGAGATACGTTTGAGACAACAGAGGGCTGTCCGGCCTCCAACTGTATTATGACTCTGACTTGAACTGTCATATAAGGTCAGGGGTAGAAAAGTAGAATTGTGGGTCATCAGCCCAGAGATATGATTTGAAACCCAAGGATTCATGAATTCACCAACAGGGAGGGTGTCTATTTAATTTGCCAAACAGCTAATTAACTCTTTGTGCCTTGCTGATGAATGTGCCTGTCAGTTATTCCACTCCTAAAAAGCTTTCATGTATATTTTTTTTAATTCTTCCCGTTGTTCTTTTTATTTGACTGGACCCATGTACAGTCTATGAGTGATGGTGACTGCTGCATGATGGGCCAATACCAGAGGTTCAGCAAAACTTGGAGGAGGACTTCTAGCTAGACATAGACTATGATTTTAACCTTTAATATGTTCCATGTTTTCCATTGTAGTGTGTGTAATATTTCTCAATATTACCCTAGTTACTCAGCATTGCAGGAGCATTTCGGTATGAACCATATTTATTTAAGTTTGTGGACGCATCTAGGTGCGCTATCTGTGGTGGTGTAGCAATAGTCTCCAGGACTGAGGTGTGTATGTTGCTGTATGTTGAGGTGGTAATGTCAAAACAGTTAAGGGTGGTGAGGTACCTAAGAAAAGGTTGTAGGTTCCTATGGAGGGTATTCATGTAGGAGGTGGTTCGAAGGTGGAATCAGGTTGTACATTAGTAGGTGGTGGGCAGAGGGAATGGAAAGATGTCAAGGTTAGCGAATTACCGGAGCTTATGAAAAAGCTCTATGCTTACCTCTTATCCCCAGCCATATAGTTGTAGTGAGAAGAATAAGACAAGTCAATGTGAGGCCAAAGATCAGAACCTTCAATTTTCTTATGTAGGGACCTGGTGATACAAATAGATCATCAGTCACTGAACTCAAATATAGATAGGATAGGAAATAATGTTTATGCTGGACCAGAGCCTAAGAAATGCATAGTTACACTTAGAGGTGTACACATTACTGTTGCAATCCTCTCTTTACCACCTCACTTTCAGTGACATTTGTATTATTATCATTGGCCTGGTGGAAGAATACTTGAAGTGTTTCCATACGCGCATCACAGAGCATTGTCTATATAAAGCAATATGTATCCAGCGTTATATGCAGGATTCAGGATTTTCACACCAATATTGTATGCGTACATGTACAAACGGAGTCATAAGGATTGTCAGCCTCATTCAATTGCGCTCTCGCCACTCACTCGCCGATGGCCACATGTCTGCGACTGAGTTGCGAGCTCTAGTTGGACTCCGTTTGCAAAGCTATTCAATTGCTCCAGGTCGCGTGTGGCGATCCTGAAGTCAGCTTCGTAAACCATGCACTGGGTCGGAGCAGTTGTGGGCAGGATGCATATCAATTCACTGTAAACGCTCATTTCGCATAGGTCAATAGATTATGAGAATGTCATCATTACGGCAGTAAAACATGGCGGTTACGAGTCAATCAATAAGGTTCGGAGGTCCAATATGCGATCAGACGTGCACTACTTTGAAAATAAAGAATTATGAAAATCAATACCAATACTGTTCTAGTCCATATGGGTGGCCTGATACTTATTGATACCCGAGATCATTTAACCCTGAAATGACACATAAAAATAAAACTTATTTCCTGCAGTTGTGGGGGCTTGAGCCTATTGTGCAATTAATTCTAATGTCTTTCATCGCTTTCCCTGTCATTTAAAATGTGGTATTCGTATTTAAAATTCTACAACTTGGTGTTGAACCTCTTTGCGGGTCTCATCGATCACATGTAGGACTTCGTCCTGCATTTGCGATTTGCAAGCTCGCTTTGCAAAGTGGGCGGGATCGGGCAATTGAATAGCGATTTAAGATTTTAACTCTGCGAAAGTGACAGATCAAAGGCTTCAGAGTGGTGCAGACTCCGAGTTGTACGGCCGCCATTTTCACACGGCCATAAATAATAACCCGATCTGAGCCTGCAAAAGACGCCAATTGTATAGCAACCTTGCCGGAGATTTCCACGTGCGACCTCGGATCATAAAAACTTAGCAATTGAATGAGGCTGTGTGTCAGTACTGCGCTGTACTGAAGCAGAACCTTTTGGAACTCTCAGTGATTGAGGTTGCAAGTTAATTTAAGGCAGATTTTGGCTTTTTGCACGATCACAGAACAATCACAGCCAATTACAAGTCACTATGATCTCAGGGATATGGAAACACACAGCAAACAATTGTTCAGAACAACAATACTCAAATACAAATCTTGTCTCATTTCAGTACCAGGCAGGACTACCACGGCTGCCGAGAGCCAGGTATCGGCTACTCTGGCTGCTGGTGGTTCGCCAGCATCTCGGGGTCAGGAAACCACGGTCCCTGCACTTTTCCAAGATGCCGGCCCATCGGCAGCGGGACCATTTGGGTGAACCACCCGCCTGGGCCCTCAGCTGCATCGTGGCACCAGCCCTTTCACCCCAGTGCCATGTCATGTAGACCACACTCAACATGGCTACCAATGTCACCTCCTGAAATGCAACTAATGGGCTCCCAGCAGATGTGCTTCTAGCAGATTTTGATATGAGGTGTTGAAGTCAATGCATATATTGTTTTAATTGATATCTTGTCTTATCTCTTTAGGTCTAAATCAACAAAGACGACAGGACATGTTTTTCTTTTTTTCTTTATTTTCTTTTTTCACTCAAGAAGAAAATATTATGGATTGCTCACAGTATCATTGTTTATTTTCATTCGTACTGTACCATGATTGTAAAACACCAGATGAATATTACAAAACCACATTTTTGTATTTGTACATACATCTTCAATATACCAGTCCTGTGTTAATGTAGGGTTGGGGTAACAGCCACTAGTGCAGCTAATGGTGAAGGTAATGTTCCTGAGAGTGATTCCAGTCACAGCTATGAATAATATTGTCTAATGTTTGTGTAGAAGAAAAGATCTATACACACAGTGGTTCATAATATATATATATATATATATATATATATATATATATATATATATATATATATATATATATATATAATAAACTGAATAAATTGTGAAATAGTGAATTTTACTAATACGATGAACCTGGCAGGCAGGGAACTCCAAGCTATGACTCTCTCTCTCCTTTATATATATATTTACGTACACACAACCAGATGTTAACAACTGTGCCACCCTAACCCCCTGACACTTGCATATATATTCACTATTATGATGTGAGACACTTACAGACACCTGTCACATTTTATTTGTCTGGCTTTGTGTCATGGATTCAAAGGCTGAACTAAATTGTCAATAGCCATCTCCCCTCATGGTTGAGATCAGTAATGCAAATACACTGTGAAAATGTTATTGACACCCCTAACTGATGGTGCAGAGCACAGATGTTGAGTATGAAAGTCCTTTCATTGGTGTTACGGAAATGCTATGGTATCAACTTTGGCGACGCATACACAAACAACATATCTGATAAATCATATTTGATATTTAAAAAAATTTACAAATCAAAGTTTCAACAAAGCCACAGGTTGACTAATCATCACAGGTATGCAAAGGATCATGGTGGAGGAGGGTAGGATACAGAGTTCAAGTAACACAGGGAAATAGGGATATGAGAACAGAATGCAGGAAGGGGAAATTACATTGATATAGAAGATCAGTTGAGGGGAATTTACAGTGTATCAGCCAACATGACTCAATATCATTTACAGCATATTATTATTACATATATCAAGACATATATAACAGTTAATAAGGAAAGACCACAATAATACAGAATAATGTGATATACTTCTGGGTAGAGCAAAATGTAGGCATGTTTTTCCAACAGACACTCTGATGCAACATCAGAAGTATAAGTGCTCAATCAGTGAATGTTATGAACCCAGGTGGTCAGTTCACTGGCAATGATAATCCGCTCTGAGTGCAGCCTCTATATACATAACCTGGGCCAAAAAGATGGGGACCTGACCAGGACCATCTAATCTGATGTAACTTATTCGAGAGAATCAGTCACAACAAACTGGCCAATATCAGGGGTATACTGTTCTCTGATTAAGCATCTATACTTTCTGTTGTTGCATATGCACTGAAGATCAACGTAACCTCATTAACCGATATGTTTTCAAGCCTGGATTTACTCTTCCCCATATGTACAGGGAGGGTCATCAGCACTGAAGAAGAGATCTGGAAGGAAGTATAATGCAGCCTTCACAATAGTCTAAGTATAGGAGAGTATAGAATGTCTAAAGCATAGGTGCATATGAATCGAGGTAGAGTATGTGAGCATACACATGAGGTGGATGTGCATTGTATAGTGACACACCTGAAAAGGAAATACATATAATACATGCAATACAAATAAAATGAAATACAATACATCCCTATGTAATATACAATACATCCTATCTATCTAATATACATCACCCAATCTATCTAATATACAATACATCCTATCTATGTAATATACATCCCCCAATCTATCTGATATACAATACATGCTATCTCTATATATAAACCCTAATTCTAACCCTAAACAAAATAATTAAGACCACATACCTTTGCAGATGTCCCTTCAGATCAGCAACCTAGGGTAAAAAAAAGAAAAAAAAACTACAACACGTTTACATAAAATAAATAAACATAGTACATATTCTAAATATTCTACTCACCTTTCCAGCATGTCCCCGACCTTCTTCTTTTCTTCTTCTCCGAGCAGGCCCCTGTTAAAAAAAAAACATATAAATAAAGATTGACAGGTGCATTATCCAATCAGAGTGGGGTTTTAGGGTGTATTCCTTTTCTGATTGGCTCACACATTGGCGCCTCCTAATTGGGTGAATTTGATAGACAGCATTTTCAACCAATCAGACGCCATTGCCTATTTTCTTCCGGAAAAGGCTCCGGGAGGCTCATTAGCGTCGGGTAGGTCAGCGAGTGTGGATATCCGTTATTTTTTTTTATTTTTATATTAAGAGCGCGATTCCAGGGCGGGGCAGAAGAGGAGGAGGCCGGAGACATCGCAGGGAGGTAAGTACAATGTAGATTATGTTTATTTTATTTTGTTTTATGTTTATGTATGTGTACTAATGTTACATTATATATGTAAATGTGTTGCACTATTTTTTTTCCCTAGGTGACTGATCTGAAGGGACATCTACAACGGTAAGTGTTCTTAATTATTTTATTTTAGCTTAGAATTAGATTATTTTATATAGATAAATCATTTATTGTATGTTAGCTAGGGGTATGTGTTTTACATAGATAGCCTGTATTGTATATTAGATTGTGGTATTTATTTAGATAGATTGGGGGATGTATATTAGATAGATACAATGTATTGTATATTAGATAGGGGTGTATTGTATTGTATTTCATTTTATTTGTATTGTATGTATTGTATTGTATGTATTATATGTATTTCCTTTTCAGGTGTGTAATTGTTTTTTTTTCTCTGTAGTGGGGGGTGTTGTAATGTATTTTTTTATTTTCTGTAATGTAGTTTTTAAATTTTTTTTATTTAGATTTTTTTATTTTATGTAATGTAGATTTTTTATTTTTGGTGACTATTTTTTTGTTTTCTGTAATTAGAGTAGTGGGGGGTTATTAGGGGGTAGGTAGGTAGTGGAGGTAGGTAGTGGAGGTGTTAATAGGTCAGTGTAGAGGGGTGTTTAGTTGATATTTAATGTTTTATTCCAGGAGTATAGTGCAGTGTAGTGTTTATACTTAGTGTAATGATGGTCCTTGAGGACCGTCATGGCACTTATGTGGTTAATGTTGGGTTGTAACAGGTACATAATGGACATAATATACCCTTATGGGACTGATGGGGTTAAATAGAGGCTTATGAGGGTCTCTATTGACCCCCATGAGTGATAGGGTTAATTATGGGTTTATGGGGGGTGTAGTGACCCCCATGAGTGACAGGGTTAATTATGGGTTTATGGTGGTTTGTATTGACCCCCATAAGTGAGGGGGTTAATTAAGTGCTTATGGGGGTCTGTACTGACCCCCATGAGTGAGGGGGTTAATGAAGGGCTTATGGGGGTTTATATAGACCCCCATGAGTGACAGGGTTAATTAAGTGCTTATGGGGGGCTGTATTGACCCTCATGAGTGACGGGGTTAATTAAGGGTTTTTTGGGGGTCTGTATTGACCCCCATGAGTGCCAAGATTATTTATGGGCGTATGGGGGTCTTTATTGAACCCCATGAGTGACAGGATTAATTATATGTAATATGGGGGTCTGTATTGACCCCCATGAGTGACAGAGTTAATGAAGGGTTTATGGGGGTCTGTATTGACCCCCATGAGTGAGGGGTTAATTAAGTGCTTATGGGGGTCTGTATTGACCCCCATGAGTGACAGGGTTAATGAAGGGCTTATGGGGGTCTGTATTGAACCCCATGAGTGACAGGGATAATTAAGGGCTTATGGGGGTTTATATTGACCCCCATGAAGGACAGGGTTAATTAAGTGCTTATGGGGGGCTGTATTGACCCTCATGAGTGACGGGGTTAATTAAGGGTTTATGGGGGTCTGTAGTGACCCCCATGAGTGAAAGGGTTAATTAAGGGCTTATGGAGGGCTGTATTCACCCTCATGAGTGACGGGGTTAATTAAGGGTTTATGGGGGTCTGTATTGACCCCAATGAGTGACAGGGTTACTTAAGTGCCTATGGGGGGCTGTATTGACCTTCATGAGTGGCAGGGTTATGTATGGGCTTAAGGGGATCTTTATTGACCCCCATGAGTGACAGGTTTTTTTTAGGGGTTGATGGGGCTCTGTATCGAGCCCCATGCGTGATAGGGTATTTTTTATTATTACAGGTCCTTTAAGGACCTTTACGGTCCTTTAAGGACCCGTAACGTAGTAATTTAGAATTTTCATTGCAGCGGGTGTCCCCGATCGCGTGCGATCGGCGACCCCCACTGCGTTGGTTAATGTGGGGATTAATGCAATTATCTCGGATCCCGTTGTGTTAATGCGGGTTTCCGAGCTTATCGCGGATCTCTTCTTGGGTAAGTTGTACGTGGCTGGGTGGTCTGGGGTCATGGAGCCTCGTTTTCGTTTTTTTCGGTGGCCATTTTTTTTAGGAGATTTTCGTGTGTCTGAACTTGGGAATTTGGACTTAAATTGAGGTGTAACTTCACTTGCGGAGGTCCTGGTTGCCTCCCCTTGCTGTGGGTAAGCTTTTTATGTGTCTTTTGTGGGTATTTATTGTGTTTTGACTGTTTTTAAGTGCGCGTGGTTCGGTTGTTAAGGTCGTATTTTTGTGAGGCTCGCCGGCAATGAGGCCTGCTCCACTCATCGCTTAGCTCGCAACGCGTGACGACGATTCATAGTTTGACAACTACTATATGTGATGATATGATGGTATGTATATTGCATTGACCTCTATGTGATGTGGTTTAGAGTGATCAGACAATGGGAACATTACTCTTCTGTACTGTGAAGAGGTTTTCAAATACGATTGTGGGGCCTATATCCAATGACATTGTGGAATATATAATACCATCCATTTTGCTTAGTTTCTGGAGGTCTGCAGATTACATAGTTACATAGTTACATAGCATTTAAGGTTGAAAAAAGACTTTCAGTCCATCAAGTTCAACCTTTTAAGATCTCCTTATGATCTGCAATATGCGGATTAACTATTAATTCATTAGTTGTTAATTAATTATTAATCAATTATTTTATGTTTTTTTTAATTTTTTTTATTATTAATTAGTCCAGAGGAAGGCAAATAGAAAAAAAAAACAAAAAAAACAAGCGAGACTTAGCCAATTGTCTCAAGGGGAAATGTAAAAAATTTGGATCATTACTGTCTCTCTAATTATCCATGATAACCCTGAATACCCTTTTTAATTAGAAATAATCTAGTCCCCTTTTTAAGTTATCTATCGAATCAGCTGTCACCACCTTCTCTGGTAGAGAATTCCACAGATTAACCACCCTTACTGTGAAGAACCCTTTTCTTTCTTTGAGGTGGAATCTTTTTACTTCTAACCTCAAGGGATGTCCTCTTGTCAGTTGAAAACCTCCTGGCACAAAAAGCTCCCCCGACAAATCTTTATACTGACCCTGGATGTATTTATATAAGGTAATCATATCTCCTCTTAGACGCCTTTTTTCTAGAGAAAATAAGTTTAATTTGGTTAGGCTTTCTTCATAACTTATCTCCTCCATTCCCCTTATTAGTTTTGTTGCCCTTCTCTGTACCTTTTCCAGCTCTAAAATGTCCTTTTTATGAAGTGGTGCCCAAAATTGTACTCCATATTCCAAATGAGGGCATACTAGAGATTTGTATAGTGGCAGAATTATATTTGCTTCCCTGGCTTCTACACCCTTCTTAATACATGCTAATATTTTATTTGCCTTTACAGCTGCTGCTTGGCTTTGAGCACTGTTACCTAGGTGGTTATCCACAAGCTCCCAAATCCCTTTCAATATCTGATACACCTAGATTTGCTCCATTAAGATTATAAATTGCATGGCTATTTTTCCTTACCAGATGCATACCCTTACATTTATTCGTATTAAATCTCATCTGCCATTTAGATGCCCATTCCTCAATATTATGTAAATCCCCTTGGAGGGAAAGCACATCATTTTCTGATTTAATTACCTTGCACAACTTTGTGTCATCAGCGAAAATGGAGACCCCACACTCCAATTCTACCTCTAAGTCATTAATAAATATGTTAAAAAGGAGAGGACCTAATACTGAACCCTGAGGAACCCCACTTACCACATTAGTCCAATCAGAGTATGCTCCATTTACAACAACCCTTTGCTTCCTGTCTTTTAGCCAGCTCTCAATCCATGAGCAGATATTTACTGCAATTCCTGTATCCCTTAGTTTGCCCAATAGTCTCCCATGTGGCACTGTATCAAAAGCCTTTGCAAAATCCAAAAATACTACATCCACTGAGTTGCCTTGATCCAGGTTCCTACTAACCTCCTCATAGAAACTAATTAGATTTGTTTGACATGACCTATCCCTCATAAACCCATGTTGACTCCTACTTATAATCCTGTTCAAATAGACATATTCTTGTATATTATCCCTTATTAACCCTTCTAAAAGCTTCCCCACTACAGAAGTGAGGCTCACTGGTCTATAATTCCCCGGATTTGCTCTTGCTTCCTTTTTAAATATAGGTATCACATCAGCTTTTCTCCAGTCATCTGGTAGAGACCCTATGTTGAGTGAATCATGAAAAATTAAGTACCCTTGGATGTATTCCATCAGGATCCGGGGCTTTATTAACATTTTTTTTTCCAACCTCTTTTGGATTACTTCCTGTGTTAACCAATTTTTTGGCAAAGGTAGTGTAGCCCTATTATGTTGCAGTGTCCCAACCACTGGTACCTCCCTTGTGTATACAGATGAAAAGAACCTATTTAGCTCATCTGCCTTTTCTTGGTCACTAATTATCAGACGGCCTGTTTCACATTCTAATGTTCCTATAGCTTCCTTCCTCACCTTCTTCCCATTAATATACTTAAAAAATATTTTAGGGTTAGTCTTACTCTCTTTTGCAAATATTTTTTCATTTTCTATTTTAGCCAGTATAATTGCGCTTTTGCAAGCCTTGTTGATTTCCTTGTATTCCCGTAAAGCAGTCTCTGTCCCCTCTTGTTTGTATAATTTAAATGCCTGTTTTTTACTCCGTATCTTGATCTTTAAATCATTGTTAAGCCACATAGGTTGTGATTTACTCCTTCTACTTTTATTCCCACACGGTATATGCCGATGTGTATGTATATTTAGTAAGGATTTAAATGTTATCCATTTATGTTCAGTGTTTTTACCTATCAGTTCTCTGTCCCAGTCTATACTTTGTATTGTTGCCCTTAGACCGTTAAAATATGCCCTTTTAAAATTAAGAGTTTTTGTTGGCCCCTTAAAATTTTGTTTTTTTAATTCAATCTCAAATGAGACTGTGTTGTGATCACTGTTTCCCAAAGGTTGCCCTATTTCAACATTTGATACAATATCAATATTATTTGTAATGAGTAAATCTAAGATAGCTTCATTTCTAGTAGGTTCTTGTATAACCTGGGCCAGATAATGATCCCTGAGTGTACTCAAGAACCTGCTCCCCTTAGCTGAACTGCTGGTCTCATTTATCCAGTTTATTTCAGGGTAATTAAAATCTCCCATTATTAGAACTTGCCCGTGCTTAGCTGCATTTCCAATCTGTAACAATAATTGTATTTCCTCACTTTCAGCTATATTTGGGGGTTTATAGCATACTCCTACTAATATTCTTTTGGAATTTGCTGCTCCGCTATTTAACTCTACCCACAAACATTCAACTTTATTACTAGGTCCACCATAAATATCTTCTCTGACTATAGCCTTAAATGCAGGCTTAACATACAGACAAATCCCTCCTCCTCGTTTACCATTGCCTCTATCTTTCCTAAATAGGTTATAACCATCCAGATTAACAGTCCAGTCATGAGATTCATCCCACCACGTTTCGGTAATGCCTATTAAATCCCATTTTTCATTAATTGCTAATAATTCTAACTCTCCCATTTTTCCTGGCAAGCTTCTGGCATTAGCAAGCATACACCTTATGTTATGAATCTGTAGTTCTGAAGTGCCTGCCACTGAACTTGAATTACTTAGTACTACCTCCCTATTGACTATACTACCCCTCCCCCCATCTCCTCCCCTATGAGTTGTTAATTCAACCCTTATACCCTCTACACTTTCTACCCCATTACTTATATCTAGTCCCTCCCCCCCACCTACTAGTTTTAAAACTCCTCCAGCCTTTCTACCATCCTATCCCCTAGTACAAAAGCTCCCTCATCATTAAGGTGCAATCCATCCCTATTGTAGAGATTGTACCGAAGTGAGAAGTCAGCCCAGTGCTCTAAAAAGCCAAACTCCTCCTTAGTGCACCACATCTTTAGCCACGCATTAACCTCCCTAATCTCCTTCTGCCTCCCTGGGCTAGCACGTGGCACTGGTAGTATCTCAGAAAATACTACCTTGGAGGTCCTTGCCTTCAGCTTACTACCTAGTTCTCTAAAATCATTCTTTAGGACACTCCATCTTCCACTAACTTTGTCATTGGTACCAATATGTACCAAGACCGCCGGTTCATTTCCAGCTCCTCCCAATAATTTGTCTACCCGATCCACAACATGACGAACCCGAGCACCCGGGAGACAGCAAACTGTTCGATTGCTGGGATATGGGTGACAAATCACCCTGTCTACCTTCCTAATAATAGAGTCCACTACAACCAAAACCTGTCTGTTGTTCTGCCTATTCTGCCCTCCCTCTCCTCCAGTAGAGCTGTTCGCCCGGCTGTTAGAGGGAACAGCTCTATCTGGCATTGCCATTCCTGAATGGACATCACCAACAGTTTTACTCAATCCGACAAATCTGTTGTTGTTTTCCAACTCAGAACTGGCCTACCTCCTCCTGTTCCCCCTGCTTCCCCTTGTAACTGTAACCCAGCTGCCTCCCTGGACATCCTCACTAGCCCCAGCTCCACCCTCCATGCTAGGCCCAGCTAAACTGTGCTCAGTGAGCACCAACCCCCTTTCCAGTGGACCAATATCACTAAGTGCTGCAATTCTCCTCTCCAGATCTCCAATTTGAGCTTCCAGAGAGGCAACATGCTCACACCTCTCACAGAGGTATGGACCCTGGATCATCTGTTCCAGTATTGCATACATATGACAGGATGTACACTGAATAAGGTTGCCATTGGACTGACTCATGTCTACGAAATTTCAGTGGGAAAAATAAAGAATATAAAATAATATATTTATATAAAATTTTACTCCTTTGCACTATAAATCTGCCCTCCCTTTTCTTTTAAGGCCCTCCTTTTATTTAAACTCCTAGGCTTTTACTAGAATTGCCCTTGATACTGAAAATGTTCGCAAGCTCACAAGTTCCCCTTCTCCGGTTTATATTAACTAAATCCACTTGTAAACAGACCCCAAACCAGCTCACAAACCTTTTATACAAGTTTAACAGTCAAGCCACACCCCTCTCACCTGGGCACAATTAGTGCACTCTGCAGTTTATCAGCCTTTACTTTTTAAGGTAAATCCACTTGTAAACAGATATCAGTACATATGATGTGTATGGGAATGTGTGCGTACTTACCATTAACGGATATCATAGCAGACTGAGTTGATCCAGTGTTAATCAATAATGCATCACGAGACATACATCAGATTAGGAAGCTCTCCTCTACAGTGGACTTTCGTATATTCTGTATGACAACAGGGAGAGATAAACTAGTTGTATTAGTTGCCTTAATCAAGGTATTATTATTATCGTTTATTTATAAAGCACCAACATATTCCGTAGCGCTGTACACAAGTTAAGTTCCAAAGATAAATACAAATGATCACATAGCAAACCAAGGAGGGCCCTGTCTTTGAGCCTCGATTTCAGTGCCCATGGTGCTTTCCCCAAAGCACCCTGCAGGGTAAAAACTCGTAGACTTACAACCTAAGAGTATTGTGTGTGGTAAAGGAGGGAGAGAGAGGTGATAAGAGTGTTAGGGTGGAAGGGGATACGCTTCTTTTAGTGAGTTTTTTAATGTTTAGGTACATTATAGATGGTTGTTATTTGTTTCGTACTTACATGGGAAGTACCCCTGAATGACGTTGGCATGTAGTTGTGACCCCTGAACGTTATCCACACCGGGTACAGGATGCTCCTCCGGTTGATGCATAGCCTCATCAATGTCCCCCAGACAGTTGGCCTGTACTGCTATATTGTGCAGACAACAGCAGGCCATGATGATCTGATAAACCTTATCTGTTGTATACTGTAGAGCCCCGCCAGTGGAATGTAAACATCTGAAGCGCATCTTCAGGAGCCCAAAGGTGTGCTCTATTACATTCCAAGTTGTGGCATGGGTCTCATTGTACCTCTCCTCCCCCTCTGTGCATGGATTGCTCAGAGGGGTCAACAACCATGGGAAACACCCATATCCTGCATCACCTGAAGGAAACAAAATGGGAGATGTAGATATTATTGTGATGCTGTGATGCTTGTTAAATCATCTGTACGTATACATAATGATTCATGTGCCGTTATTTTAGGGATCTGTGTGTTGGAACTTCATACTCCTATGACCAGGTCACATCGGGTTAGGAACATCAATAAGCTATGATGCAATGGCTCAGCCCGTGGTACTCCCTTAGTCACATGTGAACGTCAGAGCATTACCGTGGAACATGATGTATGTTAGGGGATTCTCTCTTGGATATGCTTGCCTGCGATTCTTCATGGGTACTCACCCAGTAGCCACCCAGATGGAGCTTTGCCAGACTCAAAATAGTGATGGATGGATGACTGACGCAGGATATGTGCATCGTGAGTACCTCCTGGGATGCCTGCGAGTACAGCGCTTCCTGTTCTCTAGGAGGTATAAATGTGTACAATCTACAGCACCGAGCACATTGAGGATACCTCCCATTCGAAAGAAATTGACTTTGATCTTCAAGATCTTCCACAGTGTGGGGGAAACTGATGTATCTGATAGTTTTTGGAACAAGCACAGAGGAGTCTACTCAGGAATCTACACCTTGAAAGGCTTGTCTGAGACATTCCTCCTACTATACTAGCAGTGGTCTGAAAACTACCAGATGATAGGAAGGGTATGGTAGATAAAATCTGTGTCATGCCTGGATGGCTCTATTGGTCCATGAGGAAGGCTCCAGGTCCTCCCTCAGGACCGCATAGAGCTCCTCCAGGCTGGCACGGGTTATCCTAAAATGCTCATACACTTCCACATCAGTTAACCCTTCTAATGTGACTCTCTCCCTGTAAAGCCTGGATGCGAGAAGCCTCCGGGCAGGCTCCTGGGTCTGCTCCCCCCTGTGGTTTTAGCCAGGCAGGAGCCCCCACTTGTATAGCCACACCCTCCAGGGATCCCTCATCTGACCCCCCAAAAGCTGATTACCCACATCAATGTTCTCCTCCCTATCTGCAGGTACCCTTACATCCCCCTGTCCCTGTGCCACTGGAGCTCTGTCCCCTACCTGACCCCCCACCATGACCCAATGCATATCCTGTGATGAGCCACTTGCCTGGCTTGGTTCCGGACCACCATGGATCACATCAGCACGCTCACCCACATGCACTCCCAGCCGCGCCTCTCTGTCACGCCTCAGCCACTCCTCAGCCTCACTTCTTATATCTGGGTGTCCATTCTGCAACATATACAAATATTTATGCCTACTACGCCACGCTCTACTCATATGCATATAAACCACTTTCTAATTCCTGCAATCCATGATGGTTCAGACTTGATAATGCCTGGTTGTTGCTGGTGTTTTATAGGTTGCTAATTAAATCAGCTGTGAATATCCCGGTGGTTTTCAACTTTGGAATAGCTCACTTGTGTATTTGAGCTGGATCATGTGGTGAATTTCCTCTATCGTGGACTGTTTTAGCGAGTTCTATTTGTAACCCCTAATGTTCTGGCCCACATTTTATTTTGGTCCCATGGTACTTGATCTATGTAATGTGGCGGGGAAATATGGTCACTATTCATGTTCCCAAATGTAAATTTGATGAGCGAGATGTAAACCAGATGATGTTTATATGTTTAGGGGACACATTATAGCCTTTGTGAGTGATAAAGGGTTAATATGGCAGCCATATTTAGGATTTATATGACAATAAAAATATATCTTTTATTTACATATTTGATCATAGGGGATTGTTGTGCCAGTAACTCTAATGGCTTTCATTGCTTTAACAATACTTTTAGCGCCCTTGCAGCCCTATTTCATTCCAAGCCCTTAAGTGCAGTGTGAGTTACGGCCTTGAGACGCAAGGCCATAAATGTGGAATATGAAATATTTTTCTATGTGTAATATTCTGGCTTTAATCAAGCTCTTGAATAATTAGTTAGTGCATATCAGGCCACCCACATGTACAATGAGCTTTGGTTCATTCATATATCATTATTGGTGAAGTGCAAGGTGAGACCGGCAACGGATGCGCCGTAAGGCTGTAAGATTCAGGTGCGCTCGCAAGCTAGAAAGAGGACAGACTAGCCGCGATCAGGCTGAACCATCCAATTGCGGAATAACGCAATCACAGCCACTAACCTGCAGGCTAGTCTATTTGATTGACAGTGGGAGCCTAGAAATCTGACTGGCACACGCCTATGCATTGACTGTGTTGTGGTTTCAGTAGAAGTAGCACGCAGTTCCTAGAGAGTAGGGGAGTTTTGGTGTTTTGGAGAGTAGGAAGGAGCGGGTTTTGAGTAAAGGAGTTTGTTGGAGGGAGGTAAGTTGCATTTTATACACCAAAGACATTTACTGATTACACTGGAGAGAGGTAATATGCATTTTTGATTGTTTATAGGTTTGGTGAGAAGGTGTTTGTGGGGAGTGGAGTTTGGTGGGGGGAAGTAAGTAGCCTTTCTAATGTTTTTTTATCTTGTTTTGTATACGTTTTTACACTTAAGACTTACACATATTTGCTATACACATAGGTGTCACGACCTGTTTCTTCAATGGGGCTTGACAAGAATCTAGTTTGAGCCTACCCGAGCAGGACCATGTAGTTATTACTACCTATTTTATAGAAGATGGCTTTAGGATAGGGACCACGCTCAAGTATATGGGCAGAGGATAACACAGATAGGATATCAGTGGCCTCAGATATGGGCCACACCACACACACAGGAAACAGGCACACAGTAAATAGTCGCATACCTTGTATATATGAGAACTATAACTGACCCTTACACATTGGCTATGCAAGTTTCAGGCAGGAACTTACTGCCGCATCTTTATTAGATGTTATTTTTATACAATTTTCTGGCACACAGGCTGGCCAATCACAGCCAGCCCCATCCTTGGTACATCCTGGGTACGTAGAGGAGAGATCATAGTGAGGTCAGATTCTCTCTGCAGTGGGTCATGTAGATAATTACTCAAGTACCCTTATGTGGTGATGAACTCCTTTGTGTAGGGGCACCTGGCTCTGTGATCTAACTCTGATCCTGTGTATGTGTGTGATATGTTAACTGCCCAAACCACTCCAACTGAATTGCATTCCTGGTTATGACAGTAACCTGGAGATATGGGATGCATCTGTTCAGCCTCCATGCTAATTGCCCCTACTGGCCTTGTAGTTGCCATGGCTATAATCTTGAAGTGTGTGTACAAGGATTATCTATGAGACTACAGTCTTGGGCGTTGGCAGATATAATAGCCTGCAGAATATCTAATATGTTTTTTAAAACAATTCCTATGACATGAAACATAATACATTTTATACAGAACATAAACCAAGATACATACAGTATAACAGTGTAATAATATTTTAACCATAAGCACTAAGAAATACATAATCATACTAATAAAAATGGTAACTTCTTGCCCAGGCCATGGTCCAAAACAGTCCAGTGAGGTCCTGGGAATGACAATAGGTTAAAGAACACACATATGGACATACATAGATTGAGGACACAACATAAACCCCCCCATCCCATCCCCACACCCCATCCCACAACACCTATTAATAACAGATAGCACATACTGTACATTTCATGTTTCATGAACACATATTACAGTCAAACCATTCTTCATTTATCCTTCTTTTCTGGTGATGATGGAGGGAGAGGAGTGGAGGGGAGGAGGGAGAGGAGGGAAGAGTTGGGGAGAATTAAAGAGAGGAGTGACAGGAGGTCCCGGGGTGTGGAGGTGGGGAAGAAGAGGGGAGGAGTGAGGAGGAAGGAGAGGAGGGAGGAGAGGATGGAGTTTCATACTAATGACATATACCTTTCTTTTCAATCTCTCCATCCAGGAGGGGTCTGGGTCCATTCGCAAGCCAGAGGCGGGGATGTTGGCCCCCACCTAACAGGAGACAGCATAGGAGGAAGGAGAAGCATCAGAGGGCCCTGGCTCTGAGGACAAGGAGGTCATTGTGTTCGGTAGTCCTCCCATGAACCATCAGACATCTTCGACTCAAACGTCCCCCTCCTTGAAAGACTTGCCATTTCGCCCCGGGCCCTCCTACGCCTTGAGGATGACACCTCCCCACACAGCAGTGTGCTGTCCTGACCTCCACAGCCACCAGGGACAACACCACTATTACCCCTGGCTCCAGCCGGACCCCGGTCCCTACCCACTCCATCCCCGCCACCTCCTCAACTGGCACTTCCATGAGGACCCCCGTCCCCACCACCACCAAGCCAGGCTGCACCGGGGGAGATGCTGACCCTCCTGCAAGGGATGGTGTACTCCATGGAGAGGATGGAGGGCACCATGGAAAGGAAGGAGGGCAGCATGGCTGACATGAGGTGCAGCCTGGCCAGGCACTCTAGGGAGGAGAGGAGGCACCACCTAATGACTGAGCACCTTCTGGTCGGGCTCCTCAGGCAGGGGATGGTCCCCAGCCCACCGTCCACAAGCGCAGTTTAACCACCACAGCAGCAGCAGCCCAGCCCCTCCTCTCCTCCCAACATGCCTCCACACACCACCACCTGTGGGTCTGCTGCCCCCCACCACCAGTAAGGAGATGGAGGAGGGCCGTGGTGGAAATGTTTGTGCCTTCTCAACAGCACTCCTCAGTGACAATCTATTGCTCACAATATTAACCTAATCTCTCCTGGCTATAGAGTCTTGGATCTTGGCCTATGTGATGGTGATATTTTGTATGCAGATGACTTCCCATCACATGGTCCATGAACCTCTTCTCTGTGGACACGTAAGGTTCGATTTAACATGTCACCAATTGATGATCACTGAGGAATGCTGTTGAGAAGAGATGCTGCAGTCCCTATGATGTTTTCCTTATATTGTATGTTGTGGTTTTTTTTTATCTTCTTTTTTTTTGTTTTAGGTACAGTTCAGGTCCATGGTGGCATTTTTCTGCATCTGCAAGCATTGTGGAGGAAATATAAGAGGTGTAAGGTTTTCCCAGTGCCTCTCAGGTAGACATTTCTTCAATGACAGCCCCCTTAACATGTACCCCTCCACAATCTTAAAGCTATCATATAGCCAGATACTGTACTGTATATGCATGTTTTTTTCTTTTTTATCCTCCTCTGCCTTTTTTTAGTTGACACTTTTTATGTGTGTGAAACTGGATTGGATTACACAGTCCAGAGGTTGAATCATCTGCTCTCATTGAGCAGATCTAGACAAGTTGTAAGTGCTATGCACATTAATGGTTTCTTCAATTAAATTAAGTGATTTGTGATGATAATTTTTTTTTAAATCAGATTCTGGTTGCGCCGTTGTAGTGACCACATGTGACCCTGGTAGGTGCTATGCATCATGCTTATTGTACACTATGACATTACCCCCTATAGGTATCCCCTTTTTCCCACAAGCCTCTTGCTCTACAGGGACCTGCCCGCACCACACCCATGACATTAATGTCTTGTCCATTTTTGATTGTGCTCTGTGTAGAAAATAAAGCTTTGTTATATCGTTCTCACCGTGTCAGTATGTTTTGAATAATTGGGGTTCTGGGACATCCACATGCATTACATTAGTGTCACATTCCTATAGATGTAGACTAATGTGTGCTAGTTAGCATGCAGTAGATCAATACTTATAAAAAGTTTAATAGTCATAATAGCATTAGATATCATATAATACAAAATATCATATCTACTAATAATATGCCGTTAATACCCAGGACAAGTCCAATTAGCAATACTGTGGAGTAGGAACATTCTCCTGAGGGCCTACAATGAGTAGGACAGGTGACACTGGAGTGGTTTGCCAGTTCCTTTTCTAGTTGATTGGGATTTGACTGACCTCTCTGCTATGACGTACCAACCTACACTGGCCCTACATGGAATAGCTCACAGCTTCATTGAAGTACACAAACCCCTTCACCAACACCACTTAGCATATGTGTGAATGCAGTTAGTTGAGAAATAATGCCCCAATAATAAACACGCATTGCATAAATATGCTTTTGTTATCATATGTTGTAATGGTCATGCACATGCCAATATGAAAAACCATGTTGCAACATGCAAAATATGATTAAAGCCACACTACCTGATTCAATAGCAACAGTAATACATGAAAGTCAGGTTATATGAACCCTTTGCCACTCACATGAGCTCTGTTGTGAGCCCTAAAATCTCAATCTAATTGCATATACATCTTTCTCATCACATCTACATTTGAGAACACAAATAGTGGCCATATTTCCCCAGATTGTTGCTGTTAATCCTCATGTCACCCATTGTGCACCTCGTAAATTTACAGTGCTGTCTTGAATTTATATTTGATTTACAGTGCTCCAAGTTTGCCTGCTTGAAACATGAGTTACGGGCTTGCCGCAAATGCTTAGCATGGTTTGCGATTAGCGGTAAGGAATGCTAACTTGTGCGCTCGGCCAATTGAATAGCAGCGTTGACGTTAGGCTACGTGAGGACGTAACTCGATCTCAGGAAATCGTGAGTTTGCGATTGAGTTATGTCCCATAATTGAATGAGGCCCAAAGTGTTTTCACGATATTATTTTATTATTTCTAAGTATTTTATAATCATTTTTATTTTACTATTGTTCACATTGACAGCTTTTATCTATTTCTTATTCTGTACACTGTGTAGGTGAGGATTTTGCTATTCTGCTCATATTACGACTTCCTCAGTGATACGTAATTGCTAGTAATATGTTATAATTTGACAACTTTTATATTTATGTAGCAAAACTAAAATTAGCAAATCTTCGTCATATAGCAGAAAATGAATAATTATACTGAATGTTATCAAATGATCAGTTATTGCGAGCACTAGTCATAGCAAATGCCCGAGATTGGCTCTTTTTTCACATAAGTTTTTATTAGTTGTAAATACATATTATAATATAACCAACTTATTGCAGATACTTGTAAATAATTATATGTTACTACAGAATCGGATTATAACTAGTAAAGTTATTACTATAATTATTATATTTTTATAATATGAAGTATGTTTATAATACACTCAAAAAATAAATATTACATGATATCACAAAACATGTTTCTAAATTCTCATTTTATGTATTAGATTCTCTTGTTGTCTGTTTGGGTTTAATTACATTTTGTAGAATTTCTTTCAGGGCACACAGTATATTGTAACAAGTCTGTAACTGATGCGCATTATAATACAGCCAGTATATATTATTATTCAGTGTGATACATAATATAGCACAAGGCACCGGCAAGGAGACAAAGGAGGACATCCACTAAGACATGGGGCTGTGATGGGCTCTGATGGCTCTGGTGGGCTGTTATGGGCTGTGATGGGCTCTGATGGCTCTGATGGGCACTGATGGGCTGTGATGGGCTTAATGGGCTGTGATGGCTCTGATGGGCTCTGATGGGCTGTGATGGGCTCTGATGGCTCTGATGTGCTGTGATCAGCTCTGATGGGCTCTGATGGCTCTGATGGTCTGTGATGGGCTGTGATGGGCTCTGATGGGCTCTGATGGCTCTGATGGCTCTGATGGGCTGTGATGGGCTCTGATGGGCTCTGATGGCTCTGATGGGCTGTTATGGGCTGTGATGGGCTCTGATGGCTCTGATGGGCACTGATGGGCTGTGATCGGCTGTGATGGGCTGTGATGGGCTCTGATGGGCTCTGATGGCTCTGATGGCTCTGATGGGCTGTGATGGGCTCTGATGGCTCTGATGTGCTGTGATGTGCTGTGATGGGCTGAGATGGGCTGTGATTGGCTCTGATGGGCTCCACTGGGCTCTGATGGGCTGTGATGGGCTCTGAATGCTCTGATGGGCTCTGATGGCTCTGATGGGCTCTAATGGGCTGTGATCGGCTCTGATAGTAATTATAACTAATATGGAATATACATTCACGGCTAAAATGTATTACATATGGAGTAAAACTGACATTACAAAACACTAAAAAACATATTGTAATCAATCCTTAGTGGCGAATACATTCTCAAGATCTTAGTGTGTAATAGTCAGTGGTTCCTATATATATAAACATACACTTACCGTGACACCCTATGATCTGCAGAAGCATTAACACTTTAATGGAAACTTGACAGAAAATGTTGGTAATCACTGAGCAATTAGATGAATTCAGGTATATTTCTGGCATTTCCAGTATTTCCATGAATCCAGGATCAGTACTGTCACTATCTCGTAGCAGACTCAATGACTTGTGGTCTGATTCCATAGCAGTTTTATTTTCTGCCGTGCCGTGTAATAAAATCACAAACACATTTAATACAAAACATGTCATTTAATAATAGTTATTTGAGATGTTACCTGTTCCACCAGGGCCGTCAGTCTTGGGGGCAGAGACCATCAGGGATGGCTGGAGATAGAGCTGGGAGTAGATGACCTGGTCAGTCATGGCTCTGTCCTCTGGTTAAAGTGAAACCGCTTCTTACCTGACTGTGAGATGTAACACACTGGGAGGGGCCGCAATGAGTCGCACCGTGTGGGCAGATGCCGACATTGTATTTATGTGGTCAAAAATTTTCTACAAATTACTTTATGTAAATTGAGTGCGTTATAATTAATTACGTTTTCCTTTAAGCATTGCATATTATTATGGGTTATTTGTTTAGCACACCATTATTTTTATATATCGTATAAATTGTATAATATGATTTTCAAACCAGAAAAAAATATTTTGAGAGTTCTCTACTTCTACATTTAACATAATATTTACTTTAAATAATAGGAACATTACTCTATGATATTCTATTCCCCGTGTATATATCTGTTACCAACATATTGATACATAAAGTTACATTACATGTTGTACTGTCTCAGTTCAATCTGAAATTGGGTACATATTCCTATTTATAAATGTATCACTGTTTTAGCTTTGGGTAATTTAAAATACAATGGATGTAGAGTACTCGCCACTGTTAGTCATTTTACAAACGCGTTTCGTCCGATTTTGGACTTCTTCAGTGGTTAATGGGTCCTAAAAGTCCACAACTGGACGAAACACGTTTGGTTGCACATATATTTGCTTATGTTGGGCATATATACTTTTTTTTATAGCATTATATTACTAATCTGTTTTTTTGGTGTATACTATTACCACTTTCCTGCAATTGTCGGTCTTTCTGGACAGGTCTTATTTAGATATCTATGTCTGACCTGCAACAGTATTATTAGTTTTTGATTTCTATGTAAAGCTATATATATACAACTTTTTAATAAAGACATCCTCAATGTTTACCTACCAGTACACGTATAAGTCTTTTTTGGTAGTATAGCTGCAATATACTTACCCAACTGGGACACTACATGTGGAGATTGGAGACCTAACCCATCCACATATATGATATTTGGGTGGATCTCATCTTTTCCTCTCCTAAGAATAGGAGTTTTCTGATTGACAATGGACCATTGGAGACTCACCACAGACATAAGGATAACCCACATATCCGTGATGATCTAAGGAGAGAGTCCCCCTGATTGCACTAGGAGGTGGTGCGCTTCTCCACCCCCCCCCCCTTTCTTCCTTGGTTTGCATTTTTGCTGAGAGCACTACGTGAACAATGCTTGTGTAGAGGGCAGCGCACCTCCTGCAGTATATGGACAATAATACAGTACAAGATTTCGTCATAGACATCGTAACAGATACTTAGCATCTACAGGACTGGACACTCTTTACCACGGGACTTTGAGATAAGACTATTTTATGTAGTCCCTTTTATCATAGTGAGTATATCACATATACTTGGGAGTACGTATATATTTTGAAGTTGGCTATTCAGGCCTTAATTTGGCACTAATGTTTTCAATTCATTATGTTGGGCATATACCTATTTACATTTACCTAGATTTGCCAGAGCTACCTTCGGGGATGTGTACATTCAATATGGCAGAACACAAGTGGTTTCTGATTGATACTCAAGTGAGGAGTTAAACTGATAAATGATTATGGGGCAACTTGGTTCAACAATCTGGATAATGATCTGGAAATTGTATTTCTCACCACTAGGGGTCAGACAACATATTACATACTAGAGCCTCTCATCTCAGATCACTCTAATTAATAATCTTTCTTGCTTTCCCTTCCTTCCTGACTCCTTTTATTCCTTACTCTTCCCCAGGTCTCTGCCCCGTGCTTTGAAATAATTTGCTTTCTACAAAGATCTAAACTCAAAACAGGGCCGCTCATTTTCTGATTTTGGTAATATTGTATTTTCCTTTTTCTTATCCCCTGTACAGCACTACTGAATATGATGGTGCGATACAAATAAAAGTTAATAATAATGATAATGATAATAATAATAATAATAATAATAAAAAATTAAAATAATAATAATAATAATATGTTACATGGATTATTTTATTACTGGGGTGTAATAAGGGTGATTTCTTGAGATTGGGATAAGGGGAGAAGGGATAAGAGCAATTTCATTTTGGTGGCAAGGAAGCAAGAGATGGAAGGTATGAGGTTAGCTGATGAGATGGAGATGAAGTGGGATCCGGAAATGTAATGTTATATAGTCAAGGCACGTTATATTTTTTTTACAAAATTCAAGATGTATGATCCAAATGTATTGGAGAAAATTAGGTCAGGGCATGGAATACTTAGTTTTTTATTGATATAAATACAAATATTTTAATCTAATGACATTCAGAAGGGTGCATAAAGGGAATTTAGATAGGAATTAGATTTAGGAAAAAAAACAGTTAACAGAAAGGTTATTGTAATCCTTAGACGCTTCAAGGTGAATATATGAATCATTTAATAATGCAGTGGAGGCCCGGAAGGATGGGGAATCTCTTCAGACCCACGTCCACCTATTACCTAACTCTGTATGTGATAGGATTGACATAAAGACACCCGTGTTTAACTTGAGTAGATGGATGACATGATATTGTATTGTTAGTGATACGATGTAATGTACTTGGCATCAGGCTTCAGGAACGTTGCCTAACCTTGTACTAGTAATTTAATAATATGAGTAACTTGGTTGCTTGGAAAAGTGGACATAAACCAGAGGATGGGCAAAACATTCATTAACACACCAGACAGGATATTGGCATTTCAAATGAGTAATATGGCCCATCAAAAAAACTTGACTGCAACAAGTCAAGGGCGCAATGTCTGCAGATAAAAAGTATCTCCAAAAATAGCTAAAACACTAACTCTAAATCCAGACATAAACAGAAATATGTAAAACATCTCAATCAGAAGATCAAACCCGATACTTAAAAAAAAAAACTTGGGAAAATGTTTGGATTATTATCCTGAGTGACAACAATAAAACAATTAACTATTTAAAAACATAAATCATTTAGTTAGAATTCTATGTGGAGCTGTACTATAATATATAACACACTCATTAATACACCTTCTTATTTGTGACCCCTCTTACTAAACTGTTACTGATTTTTTTACAGCAGACACTTATCAACTTTGTACTTCTGAGATTTAGAGGAACGTACCTCCACTAAGCAGGCAGTTCTATGGGAATGAACCAGTTTAAATGGCTAAAAGCCCTCGGATTAAATGACTTTATATACATTTCTTTCAAAACCCTTACACCAATCTGTAATGAGTAAACCCATGTCTGGAGGTGCTATGGCATCAGATGAGTAAATAAAATAATAGTTCAGCTGATCAACAAGATGCTGCCTTCTCAGTCATAATTGCTAATTGTGAATTAATGTCCTCCTGTTTTTGGATATGGATCTTGAAAAGTTTGTAATACCATCACCTAACCATATCTACGCCAAGTACTAGGAAGCTTTGGGTTAAAGAGAAACCTTTTACAAACTATTACACACACTAAACCCTATGCTCTCATCCACAATCCATGTTGTAGGTCATCATAAAGCCCCTAAACTAAGACAATGGGGTATGGTTGTCCTCTATCACCCATCCTATTTACATTGTAATGGCATTCCTACTGGAACATATTGAATTTCACCCTGATATCATTATAATCTTTGTTCAGAATCGGGCATAAAAACATGTTTACATTCACAAGGCATTGTTCAGGTTTATATTGTATCATATCGGAACAGAAACTGAATAGTTCTTTTGTGATAAGCTGTAATAGTGTTTGATATATACAATGATCTATTTTGTAGTTAAGGCAGTGGCTACAAGTTCTGGTAAGTCTAAAATAACAAGAAAATGTAACAAATCTGCAGCCACTTCCTGAGACGACCTAGAGACAGTGAGTTCTGAGAAGTCCTCTGACGACATACGATGGAACTTGTGTCATGTAGCACGTTTATTAACATGGTTAAAGAAGTGATAATATTTGCTTTTTTTGTTGTGGTTAAATATATCATTGACCTTTAAAACTCTAAGCTATATCTAGCACAACAGAAGCCCTGTTAGCCCAATTATAAATGTAAGAGTCATTAATATGTGTTTCATATTGCTCCATGCTCACCTCTAAGAGTATGGATGGTGGACACTTAAAATTAAAAATTAAAATTCCAAAATACAATTTTAATACTATAAAGTACAATTTGCTTGCCACGTTCAGTGAACTGTTGTCATAAGCAGCAAGATAATGTTACAAAAATTAAATAAATTACAATGTATAAGTAAAAATTGTAAATGTCCTGCTTAAAAATAACGTTTATACATAATTGTATATTCTTTCACCACAAATGACAAACGTTTACATTTCTGATTATATAAAATGATTAAAAGAAATGATTACATTTAAAATCCACTTGCAACATTTTTTTCATTAAATGAAACCTTCAAATATATTAAAAAGTTTCATAAAGTTCAATAGGGAAGTATCTTCCAGAAATAGGACTATACAAGAACAAGAGGTCTTGATTTCAAGTTTGGAAGCTGCAACAGTGGGTGGTAATGTGAGAACGTACTACTTTATCTCAGGTTAAATTAAGCCAAACTTTTGAATACATAAAATGGACACCCCATTTTGATTCTTATTTGCAGTGCAATTAATTTTTTTATATTAAACAAAACCAAATGTATACACAAAATATACACATTCATTAAGTAGCAGTCACCACGAATCAATGTTCTAAAAAAGACCAATACATACACTGACATAATTAATTGTTGAGAGTTAAACTGATAAATATTACAAACATAAATATTACATTGGAGCTCCAGGACCCTCATAACACAAAGTCACATAGTACTCCCATGGCAGGGGTTAAGTTTTTTATTTATCGCACGTCCTCTAAGGACCTTTAAGGTCCTTTCAGGACCCTCGGCAGGAAATTTACATTTTGAAATGCAGCAGGGGTCCCGATCAGGATACCCCCAGCAATATGGGGACACTTCGGGGGTCCCGATGGGAACCCCCAGCACAGGGGGGTCAATTTTAGGTGCCATGGGGTACTTGACGTACCCCCGCGGCACGGGTTATTACCTCTGCAAGGGTTAATGTGAGGACCCTTACGGGGTCCCAATTGGGACCCCTGCATCATAAGGGTAATGTGGGGACCCTGAGGGGGTCCCAATGGGGACCCCTGCAGCAGGGTTTCATATGGAGAGTCTGTGAGAGCCTGCGGACAGGATAATTTCCTATTGGGTCATAGTAAGCAGTAGCTACAGGCTTGCATTCGGATCTCGGGCAGCAAGTTCCGGCTTCAGGGAATTGAATAGCATCGGAAATTGAGGAAAACGAGAGCCTGCAACTCAATCGCAGACATGTGGCCGTCTGAGAGTGAGTTGCGAGGCCCAAATTGAATAAGGCCCTTGATAGATACAAGATTGTGTTGTGTAAGGTAAAAGGCTCAAGCAGGTGGAGGTGGTTGTAATTACACTGCAAATTGTGCGTGTGAGTGATATTGTGCTGTAGAGTTGGAGGTTTTTAAGGTTTTCAGAAAGGAGGACGATCTAGTGGTGCGAGGCAAGGAGTTTAATAGAATAGGGGCAGCAATAGGAAAGGAGATGAGGAAAGAAGAAGGTCATTAGCAGAGTGAATAGAGTGGGTGCAATGTTGTTGAGAACTTTATACATTAGGGTCATGGTTTTAAATGTTATTCTGGAGGCTATGGGAAGCCAGTGGAGTGACTGACACAGAGGTGCTTCAGACACTGAGTGCAGAGTATGGTAGATGAGTCTAGTGTCTTTCATTATGGATTGAAGTGGAGAGAGACGGGTGATGAGGAGGCCAGCAAGGAGCGAGTTGCAGTAGATGAGGCAGGATATAATGAGAGAATGGATTAGAATTTTTGTTGTGTCTTGTTAAAGAAAGTCAGTATTTCAGATATTTTTTTAGGCAAAAAGATATGATTTTTTATTTATTATATGTGAGGAATGAAAGAGAGGTCAGGATCAACTGGAACTCCAAGACAACAGGCGTGGGAGGTGGAAGTATTGATGGCATTGCCAACAGTAATATATATTTGGGAAATGGAAGCTCTGATATAGGGTGGGAAGAGCTCAGTCTTTGACATGTTGAATTTGAGTTGGTGGGTGGACATCCAGGAGGATATGCTGGAGAGGTAATTGGAAAAGTATGCTAGAATAGAGGGGGTATAATTGGTGCTGAGAAGGAGATCTACATATGCACGATATTAAAATACATAAGATTTAATTAGGGTACCAAGGGAAGATGTTTAGAAAAGAAGTGGCCTAGGACTAAACCATGGGGTACGCCAACAGTCAAAGTGTGAGGCAAAGAAGAGGAGCCAGAGAAGTATACACTAGCAGCCTACACAAGGCCTACGTATTTGAAAAATTAGACAGTTTACAATGCTATTAAATTCAAAGTGCTGCGAGGTACGAGCGAGGGACGCGATCTCTTACACCTTGGGATTTATCAATTTGTCAATTAAGGTTTATGTGTGAAAAGAGCGCGAAATACGTAATACGTAACACTTAACTAGACTGCAGTATGCCTTTAAAAGGGAGTCAAAACAGAAAATCATTGACTGTGCTGTAGCTTTTGCAAGTAGACACACAGGTCTAGGCGTTGGTGGGTTTTTGTGAGAAAGGAGAGTGGGCGAGAGAGAAGGAGTATCGTGAGTTTTGATCTTTTGAAATATCATAGAATTAAACCCTTAATTCACAACACATATAATTAGTCATATCACATAATTCACACACATAGATGAATATGTACACAAAGCTACACCTAGTGGTAGCCCCCCCCCCATACAATTACTGAACTACACATAATACTCACATTTATTTTACCCCATACACATCCACATATGTATTATATTTAGTTATCGTTATTTTATTTTCATAGGAGGGTAGAGAATGGGAGGAGGAAAGTAAGTCAAGAGAGGCGAGGAGGATAGTTAGGGGAACACTGGAGTGGTAGACAGAGGAGAGGAGAAGAGGAATAAGATTTAGAGGGATGTAGAGAGGAGGAGGAAGATCAGTAAGAGGAGGAGGAGGAGGAGGGAGAGGAGGAGTAGGAGGAGGAGGAGGAGGAGGGAGAGGAGGAGGAGGAGTCGGAGGAGGAGGCTTAGGAGGAGGAGAGGAGTAGGAGAAGGGAGCGAAGGATGAGGGAGAGGAGGAGGGAGAGGAGGGAGAGGGAGAGAAGGAGGAGGGGGAGAGCAGGGGGGAGGTGCCCCCAGACGTAGAAATACAAGGAGAAGGGGCAGAGAGTCAGGGGCCTGATCCCTGGGTGGGAGGTGGTGGGGATGAGGGAGCTGCCCCAGGGAGAGGAGAGGAAGAGCAGGTGTCCCTGGCACAGTCAGTAAGGCAAGGGATTGTGGTAAGGCCCAGGGACCCCAATTATACCCCAGAGGAGATTCAGGTTCTCCTCAGGGAAATCCGTGCCCGCCAGGGTATCATCTGTGGTGGGAGAGATGTCAATGCTAGCCAGAGGGATCAGGCCTGGGCCCAAGTTGGCACAGCTGTGTCTGTAGTAGGGGTCACCCATATGGACTGGAGGTCAGTGAGTCACAAGTTTGACGACCTCAAAGTGCTGGTGAAAAAGAAGATGACCACAAGCAGCACGTGGTACAGGTGGTGGGCCTGAGGTTGTTGTCACATACAATAAATGGGAGCAGACTGTGAGGGACTGGATTCCACCAGCAGCAGTGGTGGGCATACCAGGCCAGGTAGACACAGATCACCCTAACACATTGCATGGTTGTATGAAATTGTGGGGGTGGGGGGATGGGCTGTCCAAAAGCCTACAGATTACATGCTGTAAGTATGTATGTATGTATGTATAAATAGGCTAGTATGTTGGCTGTTGTATATAATAAGCTGTATCCCTCTAGAACAGGGGTGGGTCAGGAGGGCCACATACATGCCGGCCTTTCAAGATATCCTTTCTGTGAACAGGTGAGTCAATCAGGATGACTGAAGAAGTGACTAACTCACCCATGCACAGCAGGGATATCCTCAAATCCAGGCATGTGTGTGGCCCTCTAGTAGATTGAGGGAGTTGGTAGTGAAAAGGGAGTTGGTAATGAAAAGGTCGCAATATAAAGTGAGTTTATTGAAGATAGATTGTGCGTTCCAGAGAGCACAAGAGAAAGGAAGAGTGGAGGGTTTGTGACAAGTGATTGGTATCAAATTCTGTGTTTTTCTGGTGTTTTCTGCCCCTGGAGTAGAGCGTGGCTGAAAGCAGGTAGAAATGAGGGAGGGACCTGGGTTAGCGGATATGTCTCCAGCAGCTAGGAGAAGGAGGAGTGAGAGTGAGAGAATATGGGAGTGGGACTTACAGTGATGTTTCTGCTTATGAGTGTTGGGGAGGGGATGAGATTGTGATTGGAGGAGGGAGAGTAGCTTGTGAGAGCAGAGAAGAGGAGAGGAAAGCAAGGAAGGTGAGATGGTTATAGTATTGGGGGGGTGATATGGATAGGCTGCAAATGAAAGTCTGAGAGAGTGGCAGTAGAAGATGAGGAGGAGAAAAAAGTGAGAAAGCATTTCGACACAGTGTGTAGGTGTAGGGAGTAGATGAGATAAAGGTGTGAGAGTAAAAGAAAAATTGTTAGTGACCGAGATGGGAGAGTAGCTGGGTTGTGTGTAATTATATATATATATATTCTTTTTTTTTTTTGTGTATTAAATTAGTTGAATAATTTGAAGTAGGTGATGCTGAGTGAGCAGGTGCAAGTCAGGTGGGTATCTATAAATTGAGACAACGCAAGGGTGGGTGGGAGTGGGGCAGGGAGGGAGGGCAGAGAAAGCAGTGTGTGCAAAAAGCCAGAGGAGAGTTTCAAGATGGTTGCTGGAGGATGGAACAGAAAAGAGATAGTGAGATATAGTTTGGGGCTAGCACAGTATTTATGCATTTAAAAGGAGCATTTGTTGCAGACAGATATGAAGGTGTGAAGGGGGTGGGGAGAAGGTGGTGAAGAAATACAGTGTGAAAGCTTACAATTTAACAAAGTTGAAATAAAGTTACTATGTGAACAAAAATCATATCAGATACGGATATTCATAATTAATGTTACAGGAGGATACAGTAGAGTCAAAGGTGAATCAATGAGATGACTATAGATACATTGTAGCAGTGTGTGCAAAAAGCCAGAGGAGAGTTTCAAGATGGTTGCTGGAGGCTTGTAGCAGTGTGTGTAAAAAGCCAGAGGAGAGTTTCAAGATGGTTGCTGGAGGCTTGTAGCAGTGTGACAATCATGTCCACAGCCCCTAGGTCGTCCTCCACCTGGGGGCATTGCCTGCATCATCCATGCCAGGACGCCGTCTCCCCACTCTTGGTGGCGGGGGAGCGGGGGAGGTAGTGGCACCATGGATGGTGATGGCGGAGGCATTGTGGAAGGAGAGGAGGAGCCAGGCTGCTGGTGGCCGGAGGATGTCTGTGACATGGGGCGGGGGGGGGGGGGGGCTGGGGACCAGCAGCCTGACCATTTGCCGCTCCAGCATCAGGTGATGCCTCCTCTCCTCCCTAAAGTACCTGGCCAGGCTGCACCTCATGCCAGAGATGTAGGCAGCCATCATTCTCATGAGGGCCAGCATCCCCGGCATTGCATCCTGGGTCGTTGGTGGTGGTGGTGAGGGGTCCTGCTGGCAGGGCCGGGTGAGGAGGTGGCAAGGAGGGAGTGGGGAGGATCTGGGACCTGGCTGGAGTCAGGGGTGTGGATGTTGGTGTCCCCGGTGGACATGACGACCAGGACAGCTCACTGTGTGGGGAAGGAGGTGCTGTGGCATAGTCTACCGATTTTGAGGGCCCCGGCGAGATGACAAGTATTTGGAGGAGTGGGAAGGTCGGGTCAAAGCTGCTGGGACTGGCGTCCACTACCAGGACCCCCCCCCCTCCTCAGAGCTAGGGCCCTCTGATGATCCTGTAGCCTGCTTCCCCTGAGCTGTCTCCGGTGGGCAGGGGCCGACGGCCCCGTCTCTGGCTTGTCACTGGACCCAGACCTCCTCCTGGATGCTGAAAGAGAGAAAAGAGAGGTACATGTCATTAGTGCGAGGGTCCGCACACAAACAGAGCTGATGTTGGAGCCTCCACCTCTGCAAATGCGGCCCCCCAATTTCGCCCACCACACTGTATGTGTGAAACTGGATTGGATTTCACAGTCTAGAGGTTGAATCATCTTTTTCATTGAGAAGATCTAGACAAGTTGTAAGTGCCATGCACTCTAATGGTTTCTTCAGTTAAATGGAGTGATTTGTGATGATCCTTTTTTTAATCAGAGCCAGGTTGCTGCGGTGTACTGACCGCATGTGAACCTGGTAGGTGCTGTGCATCATGCTTATTCTAGACTATTATATTGGCCTCTGTATCCCCTTTGTTTTATTCTAGCCTCTTGCTGTCTCGGGACCTACCCACACCACACTCATGATATTAATGCACAGTCTTGACCACTGCTGATTGTGGTCTGTGTACAAAATTAAGCTTTGTTATACCGTTTTCACAGTGTCCGTGTGTTTTCAATGGTGTTGGGGTTATGGGACATCCATATTCATCACATTAGTGTCACATTCCTATAGATGTAAACTAATGAGCCATACTTAACATGCAATAGATCCATACATATCAAGAGGAATAATAGTCCTAATAGCATTAGATATCATATAATACTACATCTACAATCTAGGCATAATAAAGGGTTAATACACAGGCAAGTCCAATTAGTGATACTGTGGAGTAGGAACATTCCCCTGAGAGCCTAACAGGATTATGACAGGTGATACTGGAGTGGCTTGTCAGTTCCTTCTCCCATGATCTGGGATTTGTCCGACCACTCTGCTTTCACCCTCCCACCCACACATGCCCTTAATGGTATAGCACACAGTTTAATTGAAGTATACAAGCCCCATCACCAACATAACTTAGCAATCCACACTAATGTACATTGATGAATAGCAGAACATAATGCGAGGTCACCAAATGGGAATGAGTGGACATCTTGGCACATTGCCACCAGCAATGGCGTTGGACTTCCTGGGATGGGCGTAGCGGAGATTACCCCTGATGGAGGTGAGTTAGCTGTTGCTCCACGTGCCTCTGCAAACCCTCCATGTGTTTTTGTGACCCTTCCTGATGGGTTACAGTAGATTAGTGTATGTTCCCATGGTCACCTTGTGGTTTGATAAGTGATGGGGCTTGTGTACTTCAATGAAGCTGTGAGCCATTTTGGGTGGGAGGGTGAAAGCAGAGTGGATAGACATATTCCAAATCAATGGAGAAGGAACTGACAAGCCACTCCAGTATAACCAGCATGCAAACCTTGTAGGAAAGCAGTGGCAGAGGTCATCAATTAGCGTTTAGAAGTCCGATATGCAATCGGGCTTGCAATCCCTCAATGTACAAAATAATAAAAATGAATGGTGATACTGTTCTAGTCAATGTGGGTGGCCTGAAATGTATTAACTCCTTGATTACCATGATTGATATAATGTAAATGAAACGTAAATAAAATAATTTATGATTGCAGATTTGCGAGCTTGAGACTGTTGTGCAATTAATTTGAATGGCTATCATCACTTTTCTTGTCTATTAAAGTTCTGTCTTAATTTTTTTGTTTTTGTATCCACAGCGATACGATCAGGCGTTTAACCCTCATACGATTCCTATCTGGTACCCGTAGGATTTTCTGCTACATTTGCCATTTACGTGTGAAAACAATTACGGGCTTAAGGAAATGTAGGAATTGAATAGCGATTGGATTAGAGAAAATAATAAAACCTAACTCAAAAGAAGTAATAAAACCTAAGTTACAGAATTAAAAAAATTACATTACAGAAAAAAAAAAAAAAAACATGGTTACGTAAAACAAAAGCAAAAAATAGAGAAAAAAAAAACTACATTACACACCTGAAAAGGAAAGGCATACAATATATATATATATGCACATTACAATAGAATACCAAAAAAAAAAAAAAATTGTATTTTAGATAGAGGGGGATGTATGTATGTTAGATAGGATTTATTGCATTTTAGATAGGTAGGTATTGTATTTTTTTTTTGTATTGTATTGTAATGTAATGTATATATATATTGTATGCCTTTCCTTTTCAGGTGTGAAATGTTTTAATTTTTTTCTGTAACTTAGGTTTTATTATTTTTTGTGAGTTAGGTTATATTATTTTGTGTAATTATTGGGGTGTGGGTGTTTATTAGGGGGTAGGTAGTGTAGATGTTAATAGGTTAGTGTAGAGGGGATTTAATGGTTTATTGGGGTGCATTGTGCAGTGTAGTGTTTGTACTTAGTGTCATGCGGGTTCTTGAGGACCCTCATGGCACTTATGGGGTTAATGTTGGGGTTGTAACTGCCCCATGAGGGTCTTTATATACCCTTATTGGACTGATGGGGTTAAATATAGGCTTATGAGAGTCTGTATAGACCCCCATACCAGACAGTGTTAAATAAGCTTAGATGGGTTTAAATAGGAGCAGGTATGGTTACATAGGTACTGTTAGGGTTAAATGTGTAGCGTTAGGATTAAATAGTCCCAGGGTTGGATTAACGGGGAATAATTAGGGTTAATAGTGTAGAGGTTACTTATAGTGTTATTACATTGATTAATTAGTGTCCTATAGGAGTCTATATAGATCCCTATTGGACTGATAGAGTTAATTATTGGCTTTAGGGGGGTCTGTATAGACCTCCACGAGTGACAGGGTTAATGAAGGGTTTATGGGGGTCTGTATTGCCCTCCATGAGTGACAATGTAGAGCGGGTTGTGACAAGGTGAGACAATTAATATGCAACGGGCGGTGGCTCCTGTACTCTTCTAATTTATATTCACAGAATGTGAAATCTCTAGCCAGCTCTCAATCCATGAGCAGATATTTACTGCAATTCCTGTATCACTTTGAACAATACTCTTACTCTCCTTTGCAACTTTGCAACTCACTTGCCATTTTCTATTTTAGCCAGTCTAATAGCCCTTTTGCAAGCCTTGTTGATTTCCTTGTATTCCCGTAAAGCAGTCTCTGTCCCCTCTTGTGTGTATAATATAAATGCCTGTTTTTTACTCCGTATCTTGATCTTTAAATCATTATTAGGCCACATTGGATGGGATTTACACCTCTTACTTTTATTCCCACACGGTATATGCCGATGTGTATGTATATTTAGTAAGGATTTAAATGTTGTCCATTTATGTTCAGTGTTTTTACCCATCATGCCTCTGTCCCAGTCTATACTTTGTATTGCTGCCCTTAGACCGTTAAAATCTGCCCTTTTAAAATTAAGAGTTTTTGTTGGCCCCTTAAAATGTTGTTTTTTTAATTCAATCTCAAATGAGACCGTGTTGTGATCACTGTTTCCCAAAGGTTGCCCTATTTCAACATTAGATACTATATCAATATTATTTGTAATGAGTAAATCCAAGATGGCGTCATTTCTAGTAGGTTCTTGTATTACCTGGGCCAGATAATGATCCCTGAGTGTACTCAAGAACCTGCTCCCCTTAGCTGAACTGCTGGTCTCATTTATCCAGTTTATTTCAGGGTAATTAAAATCTCCCATTATTAGAACTTGCCCGTGCTTAGCTGCATTTCCAATCTGTCACAATGATTGTATTTCCTCACTTTCAGTTATATTTGGGGGTTTATAGCATACTCCTACCAATATTCTTTTGGAATTTGCTGCTCCGCTTTTTACCTCTACCTCACAGTGTAGATAGCATCTTTGTGATTATATTTCTTCAGGAAAACTACAATTGTCCCGACACCTTTTTCATGCCTGTTATTTCCAACTTCTGCTTGAGGTTCAGCACAACACGTTTGCTCTTATTTGGGACCGGTTTTGGCATTTTGTGGTCGCAAGACAGGTTGGGGTGATTTATAAAGGACAATCTGTGAAATAATTAAGAAGAGTCACCAATTTAGCCATATCAAATCAAAAAGTTACAGACGAGCAGAACCAATGAAGAGATGTATTATATACTGTATAAGTGAGCTATGAGGATGATACAGAACAACATGCAACTATCAACATATTATGACCTAATAAAAATACAGATAGAGAGAGAGATAGATAGAGAGAGAGAGAGAGAGAGATAGATAGATAGATAGATAGATAGATAGATAGATAGATAGATAGATAGAGAGAGAGATAGATAGATAGATAGATAGATAGATAGATAGATAGATAGATAGATAGATAGATAGATAGATAGATATGTAGATAGATAGATAGATAGATAGATAGATAGATAGATAGATAGATAGATATGTAGATAGATAGATAGATAGATAGATAGATAGATAGATAGAGAGATAGATAGATACGTAGATAGATAGATAGATAGATAGATAGATAGATAGATAGATAGATAGATAGATAGATAGAGAGATAGATAGATAGATAGAGAGAGCAACAGACAGACAGACAGATAGACAGATAGATAGATAGATAGATAGACAGACAGACAGATAGATAGAGAGATAGATAGATAGATAGATAGATAGATAGATAGATAGATAGATAGATAGATAGACAGACAGATAGATAGATAGAGAGATAGATAGATAGATAGATAGATAGATAGACAGATAGACAGATAGACAGATAGAGATAGATAGAGAGATAGATGAATAGATACTGTACATTCCCCATTGAAATAAAATGGGACAATCATTGGGCTTTTGGCTAAAATTCATCTTTGGGCTAAAATAATCATAATTTTGTTATGTATCACAGTTTATTTTCTAGAACCTCTAGCAACGTTATACAGTACAGTATTTATTATTTTGTAGGCTTTGTTACTCACTTTGTAATGCTGCCATGTGATCTTTATGATTTTCTACAATACAAACCTATTGACATAAAAATACTGTACATGTTCTGTACATTCCTCAAAACTAAGATGGCAATTAAGAAAATTAGAAAATAAAATCTATTGTACAATGCCCAAACTGTGTCCACAAGGTGGATGGTTGGTCGGGGAAACGCGCGGTTCCTGGTTGCTTGAGAATTCCGGTTAGTTGATAATCCAGAGTTCACTGTAGTAATATTACTACTAATGCTTACTTACTAACTGCGGAGACCAGGATGAAAATGTTGCATTCGTATAAAGATCAATCATTGGAAGGACCTATATCCCATTTTCCTGTGTGCTAAATGATAGTGTGCATGAGAAGCTCAGTTAGACACGGTGTTGCTTTTGGTATTAATACCACATTGTAAAGATAAGTCACTGACTGATATCTTCTTTTGTCTACAGACCAGGTTTTACCCATGACCAGTCTGGATATTGCGCTATCATGCGGCAAACGCTTGAAGTATCTCTCTGTACAAATTCCCATCAGTGGATCTGTGAGAAGAAACTTGCCACGTCTGACTTGTACGAACGAGTGAACACCTGTAATAAAAGGAGTATCACCTAGAAATATCTGTGAAATATGAGGTAATGGAGTGTCACTTGCAGATGAACTAGATTGTGATGTTCTGGATCTTTCTGGACATTATCTTATCTCTGAGATTCTGCTTTTCCAATTTCTCCATTTTATATTTAGAAGTTCAATGATTCCCAATACATTTATTGTTACGTTCCTGAAGTATTTTAGTTTTAGAGACCAACTGAAATACTCTCCAAATCCAGGTGTGATCATCCTCAGAGGACACGAGTGAGGTTCTTCTACATCATTTTCTATGAATATATTATTTGAGATCTAAAATATATTAACTGGTCCATTTAACTTGTTTTTCTTAAGGATGAATATTTGTATCTTAATTCCCAATGTGTATAAATCCATGTCTTATATAAACTCTAATATATCACTATCTAACAGTTCCCTGGTGCCTAACACCTTATTATATTCATGTAATTGTAAAAAATGGGGAACAAAGAATAGCTTTATGGATGGGTAAATTACTCTTAAAGAGCCAAAAGCATATAATGTCCCTTATTGGTGTTATAAGACATCTTCCCTCATATTGCAAATTACTTTGCTAATCCTTGGGAAGATAAAAAATGTATTTATAGATAGCTGAAAAAAAGTTTAAATAAAGTTTAAATAAAAACAATCTGAAAAAAAGCTATACCGCAATTTATACAGCTCCATGTGTTAGTTCTTTTATATCATTTTGCATATCATTAACAGTAATAAATCTAAACAACATTAAAAATTATGAAAACATATGGGGGATAGTGGGATTATTTAATAAATTAATCTATTTCCCCTTTCTTCTTTTCTTTTCTCCTTTTTCTCTTTTCATTCAAAATTATTTAGGTTCTTATATTATTAATTAATTCATTTTTGTCTATTTTCAGTACCCACATTTTCCAACAGGATAACTATTTTTTAAACGTTTTGTCTATAACTGCTGACATTTTGTACATTGTGTGTATATATTGATTTGTTTTAGCTATTTTATTATGGGTTTTATCTGATTTCCAATTTTTAGTTATCATTTCTAGTAGCTAAACATATTTGATTTATTTGGAGTTGTGTGTTGATATATCTGACATAGGTGACCCTAATAATGCCTCTTCTGGTTATCTAGGGATAGGGGATCCTGTGAGCGTCTCTAATACTGAATATGTTTCTTCCCATAGATATGAGATTTTAGGACAATCCCATAGAACCCGTTGTACAGTCCCGGCTACATCACGGCCTCTGAAGCATTTATTAATACATTCTTGAATCCTTCTTGTTACTGGAGTAAGATAGCATCCTATCAATGTTTTATAGGTGTTTTCTCTTACATTTATATTAAGTGAAGAATTATTTACATATCTAATGATTTTATCCCATTGTTTTTCATTAAGAGATATATTATCTCAGCAAATTCTATGCTTATTTCATACAACTAATAATGTTATGGTAAAGGTACAAATGTTATAAGGTGGTTGAACATGTATTTTTTACTATGTTTGTGGGTGGTGGGTGACAAATAACTTTATACGCTTCAATGTGATGACCCTCCACGTACCTTGGATCCGGAGACTTGGCTAACCTACCCTCTCAGCAGTGCCCTCTCTCCACTGCTCAAGGGACCCAGCCAGTCGCTTCTCCACCGGGTTCTGTCCCATTACTCTCCCTCTTGCCTGGGTTCTTTAATGCATTGACATATGCCTGTGGCTCCACTCCTTGCCCCTACTTGCACCTTGGGGGGAGACTTGTCTACATAGTGGCTGCACATCCAGCAGGATTAAGATAAGGACACCATACTTATCAGTGCCACCACAACCCCATAGCTTTGCCCTTTTGGTCTAACTGTATAACCAAGACAGAGAGCTTTCTACATGATTGAACACTTGGTTTCCCCGGCACCTAATCATGGAAGAGCCAATGTCATCAGGCCTCTGGTTAGAGAAAACTCAAGGTGGGCATGTTGAAATTGTGTAATGTTTACGTTTTGTTTACTGTTCAGTTTACCTATTGTTCCCTTACTTATACAACACTTAACTATCTCATGAAGTGTGTTGTTCTGATTAATGAACACAAGTATGTGTGCTGTGTCTTGATATTTCATGGATCTTCTGTGAGGCTTCAATTCCTCTACTTATGGGGTAAAACTTGTACTCTACCATATGGTTACTGAGGATAGGACAACCAGAAGTACCGAAGCAGTGGGAGTTCCAGATCATGCTGCTGCTGCTTGTACCTTATTGTGACTGGGGGGGGGGGTTGTTTATCGAAATGAAAAAATCTAACTAACGGTGGCTGCACTGTGAGAATCCTAATATAACATTTGTACATTTAATGCTATACCTTGTATGACTTTCTTTATTGCTGACTACAATGCAAGAATACATCATTTAATGCAGTAAGAAATGGATTAATACATATTGGGAATAAGGAAATATTGAAAGCAATGTTGGTCCTTAAGAATAGCAAAATCATTGGAACAGTTAATACAGTTAAGATATCAAATGATATAGAGCCTCATTCAATTCGGAGGCTGCAAGTCCCGTGATCTAGGCCGTATGTCTGCTGACCTGCTGTGGGCCCGCAGCGCGCTCCAGTTACATTGCTATTCGACTAGACCGCAAGTTAGGGGCCGCAACCCCAAGCCCATAAACCCTCTCTGCGCACGCAAGCTGTAAATGGGCCGGACAAGCCGCGATCATCCGCAAATAATCTATTGCCGAATAACGTAGTGCGACACAGGCCTCTCAGCCAATAATATGATTGACAGTAGGAGATGATAAATTGCGTCACACATGCCCATGCGTTGACTATGTTGTATTTTCTTTCAAAGTAGCACTCAAGTCCCGGAGTTGATGGTTAGGTTCTATTGGAGAGAGAGTTGGAGTTATTTGGAGAGAGGTAGTTTGCGATTTTATTGATTTATATTCTATTTTATACAGATTTACACTTAATACTTGCTTACACATTTTACAGATTACACATATTTGCAATACAGATAATTTAAAGAACACACATAGAGTTAGGAGACACCACAAAATATAGAGATAATTGTGCAATGTTGATGGAGTCTAGTCACTTGGAGTACATTAGCTGTGGACACACTGGCTTGGCTGGGCTTTTCTGCATTCAGAGCAGATGTGGAGAAGCCTGCATGCATTGAAAGTACAGCCTTGCGAGTTGAAATTATTGCATATGGGTGTGGCACCTAGAAAATGGACTTGGTGACCTAGGCGGTCTTTCTGAGATGGGGAAGGAAGTGTTGTGTTAAAACTGAGGAGAGGGGGAATGTGAGAGGGCCCAGGTAAGGGATTAGAAGGATTGGGACAGAAGCCAGTGCTATGCAGGAGTGACGAGCAGTGCTGACATACGGATGCTTTGTCACCGGCAAAGTTCCAGAAAAATAGCTTGTGGTCCAAGGCGGACAAGTCAATTGTGTAATTGAATTGGGTTTTGGCTGTGGCTGCTTTGGCTGTGAACGACCGGTCATAGTCATAATAATTTAGGCCACCATACTTGTGTGAGAGATCTACTACCAAGTTCAAATAGTCGTCCAATTCTTGAATGGGCCTGTTCAGCCATGGTATTTGACTAGAATGGCCTAGGGAAATAAATATGAGTTATTCATTGAATGAGAGCAGTAGTGATGTCCCGAACAGTTCGCCAGAGAACTATTCGCGGCGATTTTCGCATGTTCGCGTCCGCCACGAACGCCGAACACATTCGCTTTTCGGTTCATTCGCCTTTCGGTTCGCCCCTTACACTTTATCATTGAGGAAACTTTGAACATCATTTATTTTATTTTATAATTGTTTTTGTGTAATCTATGCCTGCCTGCCAGCGTGTGTGTGTGACAGGCTAACACCTAACGGCTTATATTGTCCTTATTTTCACTACTCATACCTGGTGGTGTAACATACATTGAAAACAACCATTTTTTTCCTGTAATCTAATTTCAGTTGCCTGCCTGTGTCAGGCTCACAGCTTATATTGTGCTCAGTGACATAAAACAACACTTTTTTGACTGTAATAGATTGAATAGCAATTGCCTGCCTACAGGCGTGTGTGTGAAGCCTATTGCATCTACTCTGCCAACTTTTGCCAGTGCACAGTGACACTCATATCTGGTGGCACTTTAGATTGCATGCGCAGTGCCCCAAATTTGAAGTAGGAGGTCCGACCAAGCATCTTTTTCCATCTCCCTGTTCCAAAAATCAATGCCATATACACGTCCCCTAATAGTGGACATAACAGGCATTAAACCAATAGGAATAGTACTACTTAACAGTACACACCTTATAATAACGCAGACAGAGGCAACGCAGAGAGAGGAGTCTGAAGAAGAGGAGTCAGAGGAGGTAGGTGGCTTTGAGAAGGTGGAAGACCAAACACAGCAGGCGTCCCAGGGGGCTTGTTGTCACCTTTCGGGGACCCTTGGTGGCTTGGTGGAGGAAGAGACCTTCAATGACATCAGTGAGGACAAGGAATGGGACATGGCTAGCTTGGTATCCAACCTTGTGCAAATGGGGAGTTTGCGGTTGTGCAAAGGGACTGTTTGCGGTTGTTTGCGGTGCATTAAACGGGGAGATTGGTCTGTTACTGTGAAGCGGGTGTAACCCTTACACTACCTGATCGATACAACATCATACCTGATGTTTTAAAGCATGTTATTCCAAACAATTTAGGAATGTTAGGTGATTTATGCCCTTTATGGCTTATAACCAGACTCTGCATCAACTATGTAATTTTCCGTGGGAGTTTTGCCATGGATCCCCCTCCGGCATGCCACAGTCCAGGTGTTAGTCACCTTGAAACAACTTTCCCATCACTATTGTGGCCAGAAAGAGTCCCTGTGGGTTTTGAAATTCGCCTGCCCATTGAAGTATATGGCGGTTTGCCGGGTTCGCCCGTTCGCAAACATTTGATTGAAGTTCGTGTCCGATGTTCGCAAACCGAAAATTTGATGTTCGCGACATCACTAGAGAGCAGAGAAAAGTGGTAATGGGAAGGCTGGTGCTCGAAAGGACTGTATCGAGGCACTGAACATTTCAGGGAGACTGAAAATGGATTGGCGGGGTCGGAATGGTAAGGAAACGTGATCGTCAAATGGGATTGAGAGGTGGATAAAGGATGCGATATGAGGTTGAGGGAGGCTGTCATGGAGGCACAAAATGAGTGATTCCGGGAGAGCCGACTAATCGGTGGTAAGGGAAGATGACCGGGGTCGGTTGATTGGGAGTGTCCTTCAAGGGGTCTGCGTTTTTGATTAGGAATTAGTCAGTGGTAACGGTTGGTGAGAAGAAGTAGCGCACCTCCTTGGAGTAAGAGATGGGATTGAATGGCTTTGGAGGATTGGAGCCGCGGCTCGAATACTGGTGCTATTGATGGCAGCTGGATGAGCGCTGATCATCCAGAGAGGTTTAGGTGAGATTTTTCAAGCCTGGGGTAGAAAGGAAAAATTAGTATGAAAGGAAGGAGGGCTGGTCAGGAAACTGTGTGAGGTGGATTAACCCGGCTTGGTATCTCAAGGTAGCTGTTGAGTTTAAGTAGTGTGTGTGGGAGATCTGGCTCCTCCCACAACTACAGGTCAATTTCATTAACCTATGCTTTATCCTTATTTTAATTTTGGGATCAAATGGAGAGAGGAGAGAGGAGGGGCGAGGAGTGGAGCGAGAGCTGACCATGGGGAGTAGAAGTGGGAAGGAGGAGGGGAGGAGTGCGGTGGAGAGAGAGGAGGGAGAGGAGAAGGGAAAGGAGGAGGAGGGAGAGGAGGAGGAGGAGGGAGTAGAGGAAGGAGAGGAGGGAGAGGAGGGAGGAGAGAAGGGAGAGAAGGAGAGAGAGGAAGAGGGAGAGGAGGAGGAGGAGGGAGAGGAAGGGAATGCAGTGGTGGGCACACATAGCAAAGGGACAGAGGGGAAGGGGCCTAATCCCAGGGGGGTGGTAGTTCAGGGAAGGGACATGCCCCAGGGACAGGTCAGGGAGGCAATGGTCCCCATCCACAGTCGAGAGGGCAAGAGGCTAAGGGCAAGCATAGGGCCCACAATTATACTCACTGGGACAATGTGGTCCTCCTCGGTGCTATATGTGGCCGTCCTGTCATTCTTGCAGTGAAGTTAGGCCAGGGACAAGGACTCAGGCTTAGAAGGAGGTAGCGGCAGAGATTACTGGGGACCCCCTGAGACCGCTGCCCACCACTGGAGCCCCTAACCCGGTCGGAGCCTGCAAAAAGACGCCAATTGAATTGGAAAAAAACTTACGGGCTCCATTGAATGAGGTCCATAGTCTTACAAGTTATGTCTAATTCTTCTCAATCTCCAGATCTTTCTTAATCAGGCGTCCACTAAAGATGAGATACGCATTCTGTATTTTGAGAGCATTTGAATTGGTCTAAAACTAAAACACTTGAAGAGCATAAAACACATTTATTGTGAATCAGTGATCTTAAAAAAATATAATAAAATATTGATAAAGCAGAAGCTGAATGAGAGAGAATAACAAGAGGAAGGTCCAGAACATCAGGATCCAGGTATTTTCCAGGTGACCCATATTTCTAGGTGATACTCCTTTTATTACAGGTGTTCACTCGTTCATACAAGTCAGACGCGGCAAGTTTCTTCTCACAGATCCACTGATGGGAATTTGTACAGAGAGATACTTCAAGCGTTTGCCTCATAATAGCGCAATATCCAGACTGGTCAGGGGTAAAACCTGGTCTGAAGAGAAAAGAAGATATCAGTCAGTGACTTTTAGATTTAGATTCAATATCACAAACAATATGGTGCCCAACTGAACAAAATGTCACAACGTTCCCGTCATGGTCGCAGTAGTAAGAAGGTTGTGTTTGGTAACAGACACATAACTAGTATTGTTTGTATATTTATATATATATATAGATCATTGTAATGTCTCCTCATCATGGCGGCTTGACAGGGTGCGTGACCAAATCTGTCAGGAGGATAGACTATCACTAATCATGTAAGCAGGTTGGGTTATGATGTCACTGGCCCTTCCTGTGATGTTATTAGCTCCACCATTGTAATGTATGAGGCACCTGCCCCCTTTACTGGGCATTCATTTGTTTAGTCCAGCTTAAAGGCAGAGCTGGCCATGCCCCTTGATAGACACAGGTAGTAGTAGTTCTGCTTAAGGGAAAACTGACAAATTGAAAAACATATTTAGTTGTGGATCTTGCGATGTGGGTGACATTTGCTATGTTGGTCACGCATTTGCGTCCCTCGCAAAGTCCCTTAGGCTGCAATGAGCGCCAAAGGCACACAGCACTTTAAAAAAACATACACATGAGCACTGAAGGTGCTCATGTTGACGGACGCGATAGTCGGCGAAAAGTGTAGCGCTTTGCCGCTGATCGCAAGGATCGCAGTTTGCTAATTTAAGGCCCAAGAAAGTATCAAGTGCGTAACTCTAAAAACACGAAAACAACCAAAATAATTAAAATGACATAATAACACACTCACACAAAGCACAGGGGGAGAGCCAGGAAGCCTGGGAGGGAGGTTGCAGGTGAATTTGAGCCATATTTGGGGTTTTAAGTCAATCTAAAATCGGCTAAGTGAGGAAAAAAATGGCGGACGAAAAACGTTAAAATTGTGAATCAGGATGAAAATGAGGCTGAGCAAAGCCAGGCACGCGGGAATTAGAAAATACACAATGGCAAAGACAGTAAAACAATGACAACGTCAGGACTATGAAAAATAAAACCAACGGCAGTCACTGCGCGCCACGCAAACATTCAGCAGACACACAGAAGAGGAACACACACGGGAGGGACTGGGGGGAGATGGTGGAAAGAGACAGATGGCACTCCAAGCACAAAACCTGCAGGTTAACGAAGCCTGAGAGGAAAGGCTTGCAATGAGCACCGAAGGTGATCTGTGCAAAGCAGGAAAGTTGAAGTACACGGGGGTAGAGGCTCGCAATGAGCACCAAAGGCGCTCAGCCTGGGGCTCACGATGAGCGCCAAAGGTTTTTAGAGGAGCAAAAGCCTCACTTTGTGTGGCAAACAGCATTGCCAGCCTTATAATTTTATTCCCGTCATTTTTGACGGGCAATTTCCTAGTACTGTTATAATGGTCCCTACCCAAAAAGGAGCTTTACTTGTAACTGTACTAGAGTGGTCTTTTAATGTACCCCAGTTATGGAACCTTTTCTAAATAACGCTAAGAATAATGCTGATACATTATAAATAAAGAATACTACTACTGTTACTTCTACTACTCGTACTAATAATAATTACTAAGAAACATTGTTATCACTTTATCACTGATAAGGTATATAGGTTTAAAGTGCAATTAAAATGACCTAATATATTATATGTTCTTTAACAAATTTGTCAAGATTTTACAAATGCTGTCATTTAGTAAACCTGAGCGCGTCCAGACTCTACTTACTCCAGTGATCCATCAGACCAGTACCAGCGCCTGATAACCCTCTGGTGACGTTGCTCCCCTCGCTGCGTCAGTCCAACCCAATATACTGACTGCAGGGTCTTTATATGGCACTAAACAGGTGTAAATAGAAAGAAAAGGTTTTATGTGACAAAGGTAACAACAGATGTCCTCACACAGATGTCCACAGGAGGTTATTACTGATGTTCTACAGATGTTGTACTTATGAGGTCCTCACAGCTGGTGGTATCTGATTTGGTGAAATGTCCAGGAGGAGCGCAGGCTCACACCTGTCAGAATACTTGGCATAATAATACATTTTAGTCTAATTTAGCCGTTAGTAATATATATGAAGATATATAAATATACTGTTAATTAGTAATGGTTTCTTATCCTGTTACCTGTAAGACTGCGTCTTTTGCTTTTACTGTGGCCAGTTGCGTTCCCATTGACTCACAGAACCGACGACTTTCTTCTCTTGTTTTCTGCTCATCAGAGAAGAAATAACATTTGTGATTCACTAGAATCCATCCAGAGGAGCACGTAGTAATCGTTCCTGTAGAAAAATGCACATAGTAATAGTATCCAAATTATAATACAATTGGGATGGTCAATATCATCCATCCATTAGCTACCATAAATTCAAAATGAGCTAATCAGGAACTAGCTCTACCACAGCCTTCCTGATGCATTGTATCCCATGATCCCATCTGTTTTGTGTGTCTGTGGATGAGGACAGTTGTGTCAAGATGTTAGATCCATCAGAAGAATGGAACTGTCACCTACAGAATATCCAGACACAAGGAGAAGACCTCTGTATTGTGCTCGTGTCACTGATTCCATGGCTGGCTCACTATTGACACCTTGCAAAGCCAAAGGCACTCCATGCCAGCAACTGCGGACCTCGCTAAATTTACGGACTTACGAAAAACAAATACGAGACGTGCGACTTACAAAAAAAAAACATTACGACCTTAATGGCCGACCCGCCGAACCTAAAAACATTATAAACACAATAAATACACACAAGAAAAACATAAAAAACATACCCACAGCAAGGGGGGGCACCCAGGACCTCTGCAAGTGAAGTTACACCTCCATGTAAGTCCAAATTACAGAGTTTAAAGACACGAAAATCCCCTAAGTGAGAGAAAAAATGGTAGCCGGAAAAAACGGAAACGAGGCTACAGGACCCTAAACACCCAAAACACCATGAAACACATACGGATTGTCAAAAAACCTGTACAAGCTACAAGATACACCATTAGCAAGGACGCTACATCATATACGGCTGCGTAGCACATACACATTCGCCGCCATTTTGCAACAGTCACTTACACAATGCGGAAGTACACAGCGACACTAACGGCTTCCCCTCGCACGCAGCCTACTTACACTACACACTGCGCACGTTGCTGACACTTACACCTCAGCTCCACAACACTGCAAACCTACATTGTATGTGCAGGAACATCAAAACAGATTGCCAGCTCTTCTACACAATGCTTCCTGCATATATTACTTTAAAATAGGTAAAGTATATTTATTCATTAATGTATTATTTATTTGATTACCAAACACCAAACAGCATTAGCTGGCTTACAATTTTTTGACGGACAATATTCTAGTTAGATAATATTCAAGGTCACATGATGTTCACTTGGGTCATATTGGCATTCTAAGACTTTGTGGTGACATCTCTGATGGGGGAGATGCCTGTACTGTGGGACTTGCTTCTCTTTATTCCCAAATTATCCTAGTCCAGTGGTCCCTAAGGGAATCTCTTGCCAGACAAGATGGCCATTACACTCATGGGCTTTGTTGCTTCCAGCCAGGAACTACCACTGTGATAACCATGGTTTCCCCTGTTTGGACTGGCTAGGGTCTTAAGATCTCTATAAAATATTCCTTGTGACTGTGTGTTTTGGTCATTGGTTGATCTTTTGTTGTATTAATTGCATCCATGTTTAATATCCCTGATGTTGGTGTGTGTCTTTATATGTGGATTTGTGATTCATATACTGTGATCCAATTATTGTTTGTAAGGACAGAACTAAGAGGCCCATTATGAAGTTAATACAATGAAGCATTCACTATTCAATACCTACTATTGAGTGATTATGTTAGCTGTCATTCCAATGTTAATTACTTTACCTTTTGTTACTCTGCACCCAGACAACTGAGTTTTCCGGAACCTTTTTGTATGAATTCCCATGTATATAAGAGCTTGCGTCTTTCAATAAACACCCCTGATGTTGAAAGTATTCAAGAATCAGCTGCATTCTTGAATACTTTAGGCTGAAGAGAAAGTGATTGTCACAACCTCGTTCTTCAATGGGACTTGATAAGAACCTAGTTCAAACCTACCCCAGGAGGAAAGAGTAGTTCTTGTTACCTCTGGCACAAAAATAGTATCAGGATAGAGAAAACTCCCAAGAATATGTGCAGATGATGATGTGGGCAGGATATCAGTGGTCTCAGAACAGGACCACTCCCCACTCAGGATACAGGCACACAGTAAATAGTCTCTGGAAACCAGACCTGACAACCTTTTATTATCAACTATGGCTATATTTATACAGTCTCTCCAGTGGAGAACAACCATTCAGAGATTTGTGCATTTGTTGGTAACCAATGGGTGTAAGCCTACGTGTAAATTAAGATTCCCCAATCAGGACAATGTGCATTCTTAGTTGTCTTAGGAACCCATGCCTACATGTCAAACAGAGTATCTCGGGTATATGTGCAATACAGCATCTGCTATGTCACTATAGCAAAAGAGTGCTGACTTAGCACTTAACTGGAGGATAATCCATCTGGCTGAGCTATGGTAGGTGTGAGATACGTGTTTAATTGCAATATTCTGCTGAGCTGTCCATCTGCAGAGCATCTTATATAGCTTTTACAAAAGCTTTTTACTGGGGTGCTTCCCAGAGCTGTGTTAGTGTGTGTGTAAAAGAGTAATGCACACAACCTTGTATGAGTTTATTAGCAGAGGGTTTTGTCTGTACATTTCCCCAGAACTTAGGATCTACTACTAACATGTCCACACTGCAATCATTTACAGGATAAACAATATGGTGTTTACAACAATACCTGTAACATGAAACACAGTTTATATCCAATCAAGTCAATATATGTCCCACTGGGTGGCACATGGCTGGAACTTGACGTCTCGGTTCTAGGCACATTACTCTAGAAAACTCTCTAGGCTCTGGACATGACCACAAGTAGAAAACCTACAACTACATAACCTAGAAGAAGAACAAATACACACACGCCTTTTACACAGAACCGTATGACCTACTAAATACACATCATATAGTTTGCTAGCTATGAAACATTAAGCCTCCCACAAGACGCAACTTCTTATTTAACCCATCATCATATGTTTTAATTTGCTGAACCTTAAGTGCCTATTGATCCATTAGAGCAGGGGTACTAAAGTTTGGGCCTCGAGGGCCACACACATGTCTGCGCACAAGTGAGGCAATCACTTCTTCAGTCATCCTGATTGGCTCACCTGTACACAGAAAAGATATCTTCAAAGGCCGGAGTGTGTGGCCCTCCAGGAACCATCATGAGTACCCCAGTAATATAAGAAATCTGGAACATATACATTCACTGCGCAGTGCATGAAAATGGACTCACCTGCTTCAAATATAATTTTCTTCAAGCATTTCACATTCTCAAAGGTCTGTCTGAGGTTCTGGCTACAGGAAGTCGGTCTCTCGAGGGCATTATCGTCCAAGTCTTGGCTGTCAGTCCGGGTGATATTTGGGGTTTGCTTCTTTTCTTCTCCAGAGTATTTCACTTTATGAGATACAAATGGAACAGAAGACAAACATGTTATTATATGAGTTGTTTTCTATTAGATACCTAAATTCTACAATACATATACTTGTAATACAAAAGATGACACGTGATTGTAATTAATTCTAATACTTCTTATTTCTATGTCATTGGTGTCACCTCTTGCTCTTCTTTCATTTCCAGCACCATAAAATTATGATGTTATTTGCGCACTAGTAATATGTGCGCCATCTCTAAGTAATAAAACATGATTTCTCTGCTTCTGATTATGTATATATCAGATATTCATTTAATTAAAGAGTTTTGTCTCTATTTGTAAGTATGAATTTGTCTAGAGCCATCAACGTTCAGAACACGCTACAGGATGAAGATCAGGGCTGGATTAACCATTAAGCAAAATAAGCACATGCTTAGGGCATCAAGTATAAGGGAACGGGGTATAAGGGAACGGGGGATCAAAGACATTTTCCATTGCCAGATTTACCATGGACCATATGGTCCAAAACTACAAATGGTGCAACTGAACCAGGCTCCACAAAACGGGCTCCCACAATAAATGAAAAAAAATACATCTATCACATATAATACATAATGGTAAAGAAAAGGAAAGAAAATCCCTTTGTAGTGGTGCACTCCTAAGAACCTACTATAATCAACAGTAGCCAATAAAACTTAACTTTTAATAGTTATTATAAAACCAATGGAAGTAATAAAAAACTAAACACACAACGCTACAGCTGCCAAATAATATATATATTAATACCTCTACTGGCTAAACCGGGTTATTCATAACAACCAGAGGATTGGATACAATGATGAAGAGAAAATAAGCAAAACGTGTTAAGTGCTAGAACTAATACTAAAGTGAATTAGGAACCCCAAAAAGTCCTATTGTGCAAATAAACTGTGAATTGATCAATGTAAAGGGACTAAGTGTTACTTGGGATTTTCCCAGAATGATAAGGTGCTGAAAGTGCTTAATATTGCACTGGTGATAATGTATATGAAATTAAGGTCCATACACATCATTGTTGTTTATATATAAAGCCAAAAATTTAGGGAGTCACAAGGATAGTACTAATGCTAATGTAAAGTCTACTGCTCCATGAATATATCCCTCTCTAATAAGTATTTCATAGATGGGTTTCGCAAAGTTGGATGCAGATAATCACAATAAAGCTATCTTAATAGAACTTGGCGTTCCCATGTGCTGCCTAGACGCTCTGTGATGACATCATCAGGCACGAATAAGGGAGCGTGGGCAGCTTAGCGTCAACCCGACGCACCTTTCCTGGATTTCATCATAAAAAAATGAATGCAAACTGTTTCCATTATATATATATATATAAAAAAGAATGTTTAAACATTTGAAAACATGTCTTTGCTATGACTCACTGCGTGTTTTATTAATCTCGTTTATCCTATTATATGACACTCACTGTCTGTTACTGATGTGATTGGCTTGGTTCCTGTATGGTTTAAATATGTCTGTGAACAATAAAGTTTTCTCAGTCTGTAACACTAATCCAAAGCTGCATACTCCTTCCTGTACTATAAGCCAGTGACCTTGTGTGTCCTGACATTGGGCCGGGACCTACTGAGAGCGACTTTAGGCTGCGGCTGTGATCTTGATATTCTGATTTCCTGAGCTGGACCCTGAGATTACCTAACTCCACGTGACCCAGAGGGGTGCTATTACAGATGAAGGAGGAGGTTTTGGGGTTAAGAGTACCCCTCCACCCAGAGGGTAATGGCAGACTTTATTCATTACAAATTAGCAAAACATGTATAAACGTATTGGAAACTAACAGGAAATACCATGGGACATACCGTGCCTTGCAAAAGTATTCACCCCCTCGTGTTTTGTTGCCTCATAACCTGGAAGTAACATGGATTGTTTGAGGATTTGCATCATTTAATTTACAGAACATGCCACAACTATGAAGATGTTTTTTTTTTTTTTATTGTGAAGCAAACAACAAATAGGACAAAATAACAGAAAAAAAGTCAATGTCATAACTATTCACCCCCCTAAAGTCAATACTTTGTAGCGCCACCTTTTGCGGCAATCACAGCGCCAAGTCACTTTGGATAAGTCTCTATGAGCTCGCCACATCTTACCCCTGGGATTTTTGCCCATTCCTCCTTGCAAAACTGCTCCAGCTCCTTCAAGTTGGATGGTTTGCAACTCAACTCTGACCAGTTTCCCAGTCCCATCCCCACAGCATGATGCTGCCACCACCATGTTTCACTGTGGGGATGATGCTCTTTGGGTGATGTGATGTGTTGGGTTTGAGCCAGACATAGCGTTTTCTTTAGTCTCATCAGACCAGAGCATCTTCCTCCATACATTTTGTGAGTCTCTCACATGCCTTTTCTCAAACTCAAAACATGCCATTTTGTTTTTTGCTGAAAGTAATGGCTTTCTTCTTGCCACTCTGCCATAAAGCCCAACTCTATGGAGCATACGGCTTATTGTCGTCCTATGTACAGATACTCCAGGTTCTGCTGTGGATCTCTGCAGCTCCTCCAGGGTTACCTTAGGTCTCTGTGCTGCCTCTCTGATTAATGCCCTCCTTGCCCGGTCCGTGAGTTTTGGTGGGCTGCCGTCTCTTGGCAGGTTTGCTGTTGTGCCATGTTCTTTCCATTTGGTTATGATAGATTTGATGGTACTCCTGGGGATATGTTTTTATAACCTAACCCTGACTTGTACTTCTCAACAACATTGTCCCTTACTTGTTTGGAGAGTTCCTTGGTCTTCATGGCAGTGTTTGGTTAGTAGTGCCTCTTGCTTAGGTGTTGCAGCCTCTGGGGCATTTAAAAAAAGGAGTGTATATGTAATGACAGATCATGTGACACTTAGATTGCACACAGGTGGACATCATTTCACTAATTATGTGACTTCTGAAGGTAATTGATTGCACCAGAGCTTTTTATGAGCTTCATAACAAAGGGGGTGAATACATACGCACATGCCAATTTTCTGTTTTCTATTTCTAAAAAATAGTTTTATGTATATATTTTTCACATTTAACTTCACTAACTTAGACTATTGTGTTCTGATCCATCACGTAAAAACATTGAACTTCAGGCTGTAATGTAACAAATTAGGTAAAAAGTCAAGGGGTAAATACTTTTGCAAGGCACTGTATCTCTGTGTGAGTACGCATGCATCAAGATCTCACTAACTCATGACTCATACAGCTATATTACCGCACATTGGCTGACAGGGCAAAGTTATCCATTCAAAGCAGTTTATTCTGCTCTAGTAGCTTCATTTAAAAAAAAAAATATTTAAAAGAAAATATTCCACATTATCAAATGCCCTTTTTCAGATACATCAAAGAGAAAATAACGTCAATGGCCCTTTAACAGCCCTGAAGCAGAGGAGGAGATATTTATAGAATATTCTTTACTCCATCAAAAATGCCAGATGAGGGATTTTATCACTGAGAAGGAGGAAGATATCTAGGGCCAAGTTTGAGAGTAAGATTTGGAGCTCTGTTACGTTAGAGACAACAGAGGGCCATCCAGCCATCATCCAAATTAGGACACTCAGACACCTTCTCTTGAACTGCAGGTCTAAGGTCAGGGGTAGAAAAGTAGAGATGGAAGCATCGAGACGGGATTAGAAACAAGAGGACCGATGAGCTCACCAACAGTAAGGGCTGTCTATTTATTTGCTGTGCAAGTCAGTTTTTAGACATTTTTCATTTGTCTATACCCTTGCACAGTCTATGAGTGATGGTGACTGCTACATAATCAGTCTGTGCCTGAAAAGAAGACATTTAGCTAGACATGGACCAGTCTATCTTATAATATGTTCCATGTTTTTCATAGTAATTTGTGTTATATTTGACAATATCACAAGAGTCAATCAGCATTGCAGGAACATCTCTGGATAAGCCATATTTACTTAATGTGCCATGCTTGTGGACAAGGTGTGGTGTCCTACCTGTGGTGGTGGCCCAACAGTCTCAATGGCTGAGGTTAGTATGTTGCTGTATATCGAGGTGACAATGTCAGAATAATTATGAATGGTGAAATAGGGTGGATTTGTAGGCCTTTGACCATTAGTAGGCTTTGTAGGTTCTTATGAAGGAGACTGATGTGTGAGGGTGAACTGAAGGTGCGACAAGTTGTATATTACTAGGAGAAAGACAGAGATGAGTCTGGAGAATTGCTTGAGGTTGTGAATAAGCTTTATGCTTACCTATTATTCTCAGCCATATAGCTGTGGTCAGGAGAACAAGAAAAGTCAATATGATGCCAAGAATCTGAAACTTCACTCTCAAGTAGCCGGGATCTGATGACAAAAACATATTGTGAGTCATTGCACCTGAGATAGCTGTCAGTTATTGAATTTGAATTATATTCATTGCCTGATGGTGCAGTATTTGAAATGTTTCCATATCGACCGCACAGAGCATGCTATATAGAGTCATATCTGTGCATATTTATTATTTAAATTCAAGATTTGTTGAGTATAACAATTGTACTGGTATTGTCCTGTACCCAAACCCAATCTTTTTTAACCTTGCAAGGCCCCTATTCTGTAATGTTAGAATCTCCCCCAAAAATGAAGGATTGTTTTAAAGACATGATTTCCTACAAAGTATGTTCATTATGTTTGCAATGCTCTTTGTATAATGTGTTTATTTATTCTTATTAAAATCTATTTACTGTTCTTCTCCAGTCTCTTTCACTTGGCTTTATCCTTTATATCACCAAACTCCACGAGTTTGTCTCTAGACTCCAGCTGGACCAGCCATTATGGTTGGCTTTGTTGTCCCATGCTCATGACCTTGAGCTGGTGAGTAGGTACAGCCACCGGATTGCCCTACTGGGAAATGGACTGTCTCCGGATCACAAAATAGAGGTGATGACCAGTCACCGGGAAGAGAGATTCACCTGCCTTGAAGCTAGCCAGTCACTACATTGCAGCCAGAGCTCTGCTGGTTTATATCCACCACCCAGGAAGCTACCTTATAGAGTCTTTCAGCAGGACTTAGAGCTGTAATGTCAGCTCTCAAGCGTTTAACCTGTGGGCTGGGTATGGCTCCTGGTGGACTTAGTAGGTGACACAGCACATCCTACAAGGCAATACTCTGCCATCTAGCAGAGGACTACCAAGAAGTCAGGTAGGTGCTACTAGCTCAATACCAGGTGATGCCCAGGACTCATATGGGGAGATGGTGTGGAAGCTCTGACATGCTTGTGAATAGTGTTGAAATGATACCACATCCGGGTCATTGAGGAGGTGGCTCAGGTTATTGTGCTGGAGCAATTTTTTCAGCTTTTTCCACTGGCTATAAGCGATTCGTCCAAGACAAATGACCACAACTGCATAGGAGGCTAGTTGCTGGCAGACCAGTACAGGGAGACCCACACAGAAGTGAGAGCACCTCCTCCGTACAGTGGTATATGCCCCACTGGGGCACCAAGACCAGCACTCTCTAGTCCTATAGCTAATCCTGGACCACAGCTCCAACCAGAAAAGTTATTCCTGAACACAGTCCTACTTACCTCCCCGTCCCACCACTACTGACACTTAAGCCCCTAGGAATAGAATACACCAGCAGAAGGTGCACTGTTTTGGCTGCCAACAACTAGGGCACCTGAAGAGGGACTGTTCCCATGACCACCAAGATCATCATGGTGTTCCCCTCACCCTGTCCTGTGGGAACAATTTGGGACCTTAGAGCTATGTCAATTAAGCTACCAACAAGAAGACAAATAAGAGTCTGTACTAGCCCAATCTGCTTTAAGCCAGATGACAAGTAGGAAAAAGTTATGGCCATGGGCAAACCCGATTGAGATTAAGTGGGAGGTGAAGCAGGATCCTTTCTTTAAGGGGGTATTGCCCTGTGCCCAAACCCAATCTGACTGGGGAGTTAAGACCCGTAGGCGGTAGCTGTTGTAAAGGATGACAGATCTGCAGAAGTAAAAGCAGCCTTTTGAGGGTTTTGCGACAGCTTGTCATCCCCAAATGTTACAGGGCAGCCCCCCTAACCATTTCTTATATCTGATATCTTTCTAGCAGGCCTACAGTCACCACACTTGCCATACTTGCCATATAGGCATGAAGTATTACTTGATGTCACTAGTTTCTGTGCCTGGTACAACACTTTTCAATGCTTTAATGGCCCCAAGTTTCTCTGCAGCCCATTGTAGAGATTCACTTCGGCCGAGCGGCCATATTTATCTTTAGCCCCCTAACCAATCTTAATAAGTTCGGTAAGAGATTATGTCATCCGGTATAAAGCAGTTGATTCATTGGTAGGCATTTTCACCCCGGTTGTATTCACAAGGGAAATTTTGTAAGATCAGTGTGAACAGTTTATGACTGAACCAGCAGTTGTGGCAGAGGTGTGCAGTGACATAGCTGAGGATGACCCTCTATCACCCCCAGACCAATGGCTTGTGTTAGTGTTTCAATGGCACCCTGACTATGTTTATGTGAATCAGAAGAAAGGTTGGGAAAGGTTGCTTCCATGCCTACTCTTTGCCTACAGAGAGGTCCCTCAAGAGTCCACAGAATTCTTCCAGTTGCACGGGCTGTGAGTGGGCCATTGTACATGTTATGGGAATTTTAGGAAAGGGACCAATGGGGGACCAATATGTACTTCAACTTAGCAATAGGCTGGCAACAGTGACTGGATTAACCAAGGAGCTTTTGCTTGCTGGTATGATTAGAGAACCAGGGTTAGGAAATTCCAGGTGTCCAATCCCTAGAACAAGCTGTTCTTCCAAATTGTCTGAAACTAGTCGAACATCACCAGTGGCGAAGCAAGAGAGTGCAAGAAAAAAAAAATCAGTATATACATTTAAACAACCACCAAACCTGAAACAAAAACTTGTCAGCAGAAAATTGGCCAATGAACAACTGAATACAAAAAATGGAACTAAACCTTGTAACAAACGTGCCTGTAAATTATGCCAACACATTTGATGATACAGCCACACATAACAACAAAACCTATAACATCAAAGGATTATATTCATGTACATTGTCTAATGTGGTTTATATAACATTGGAGAAACCTGCCAAAAAATGCATTTAAGGATTAATTTACACAGGCGTTCAATAAGAAAACATAATGAAGACAGTTATTGTAGCCCAGTAGGACACCATTTTAGCCAGAATGATCACTCCATCCAAAACTTAAAAGTCAAAATACTCAGAGGAAAATTTAAAAGCATCCAAGAGAGAAAAGCATTTGAAATAAAGATGATCACATTCTTCAACACTAAAAACACAGGACTTAATATAGACTTGGGTTTTCTAACACATTATCAGAATTTCATGTGATTTTTTTTTTCTTCTTATACTATAACAGACTTAGCACTCTAAGTGAGGTGTTTGTCCAACAGGAAAGATATTACTGTAGACTACAGTGCTCTGCTTTTTCATGTATATATTGATGTATATGTGTATATAATATGTGTATATATGTTTCCTTTGCTATGTTGTGTTTATTCCCCATATATGTATTTACCTGATGATGTAGTATTGCCTGAGACTTGATAAAGAGAGGTTGAGCCTCTCGAAAGCTCGTCATTACAAATAATATATTTGTCCAATACAAAAGGTATCAAATTATATTGCAATACTCATTATTAATCTATGTATATATATATATGGATTAATAATTACTAAATTACTAGATTACTGGACATTCACGGCTGCTTCACTCTTCAATATATATATATATATATATATATATATATATTTTTTTTTTTTTTATGTGGGCCCCCCTTTAATCAGTATATATATAAAAGTACATAGGTTTTTGATAGGTTTGCAGATGTAAATAAAAACTTTTGCATAAGTGAATTTGTAAAAATAGAAATGTGTTAATTGTTTATTTCTATGTGTTTATTTGAGATTTTATTCCATACATGCTCAATAGTTTGAAACTGGTTGTTCTCGAGATATGGAAGTTTTAGGTAAGTAAATCTGGTATTTTACACATAAATGACCTTAAACAATTCTGCAACACATTTATTTGCTGTTCTATTGGTTTAGACTTGCAAAGTTCGGTGGTCTTTATAGTCTCCTAAGTGAAGTCTTTAAAAACCCAGATGCCGGCGAGTAGAGTTATGAAAAGATACAGAAATGTCAACCCAAACTATTCAGTAACAACCAGCTCCTAATATATGTCGTTATATACCGTATGTACTTTTTATTTAAACAGTAAATGGCGCAGTATTTCCATTTAACTTTCCCAGCAGCCATCAGAGCCCATTGTCCCAAAATAAAAAATGTTCCTGGAATATAACAGGTGAACAGCCCCCGCTCTGAGCAGTTTATTATAATATTTTTTGGATTATTGTAAAATTGGCAGTTTTTATACCTATATCTTAATGCTGTGCACAGTCTGATGAGGATCTTCTGTTTATAAATGACTAGTCCAAATGATACATAAATGCAGCACAAATGTAATAAAATGACAAGATTTATAATTATTGAGAAAAACTAAACTTAGCATGTCAGAAAAACAATATTATACTAAATGTGTAAAGAGAATCACCATGTAATGTCAAGAAAGTCATGATGCTTCTGTTTATAACTAATAGTAGTAAATGGCTAAGACTATTTTTTTACTTAAACTTTAATTAGTTTTAAATACATTTTCTAATAGTAGTCAGTGTGATACATAATGGGCCCTCACATAGGACACATGGGGACATTCACATGGGCTCCGATGGGCTGTGATAGGAAGTTTACCCCATATGGAATACACCGTCGCAGCCTCTGTAATGCTTAGTATGTCCATGCAATGGCTTCTAGATTGTAAGCTCTTCTTATTAGGGACCTGTGGCATGAAAATGTTATTTTATTGTATTGTATTCTTAGAATTTGCTTCAACTTTCCAATTTGCCTTTTGTGCCATTATATGTTATTTTACTTTGGTAAATAGAACTATGGGGAAGGATTTATGAATAAAGAGTAATAATAATAATAATAATAATAATAATAATAATAATAATAACAATAACAATGGGAAGAAGGTGAACAAGAGACATCCCATGGGCTGCAATGTGCTTCACTATAGGCTGCAATCTATTCCCAAAGGGTAAAACCGCCATCACAGCCCACCTTCATTTATCACTTATTAGAATATATACAATATTTAGTTTTTTTATTTCTCAGAAATGTATCCAAGGTCAGCTCGTTCTTACCCTGTAGAAGACTCAGTGCCTTGCGCTCTGTTTTCTTGATTATTTTCTACCACCAGGTTTAAGATCTTCACAAAGACATGTAATACAAAACCTGTCATATAATAGGTGTTAGTAGATGTTACCTGCGTTGCCAGCCTTGCCCAGCTTGGACACAGAGGCCCTCAGAGGTTGTGGGTGACGGAGCTCGGAGGAAGGGACCTGATCAGTCATGGCTCCGTCCTCTGAAGTGAAACCTCTTCATACCTGACTGTGACTACATGAGAAAGTAACATACTGGGAGGGACAGCAATAAGTAGCACCATGTGGGGAGAAGTCTACATTTTATTTATGTGGTCACAATTTTCTACATGTGACCTATTGACCTAACTTGTATACTATGATGGGAATATCAGAAAAATACTTTGAAAAAACTCTAGAATTTAATTGAATTAATGTAAATATTGTTATGTTATTTGATTCCCCTTGTGTATAGTTACCAATTAACAAAATATTTATAATGGCTTCAAATCGCATAATTTGGTAAATATTATATAAATGCGTTCCTATTCCACCTTTGGGTAAATTAAAATACAATGTATGCAGAGTACTCGCCACTGTTAGACATTTGGTGATAATAGAGATACCTTGTGAGTGAGTTTACCTTCTTGTGTGAGTGCAGCAATATGGCGGGACACAAGTGTATTCTGATTGATACTCAAGAGAGTAGTCAAATCTGGGAATGACTTTAGGGCGACTTGGTTCAATGATCTTGATATGTTACATGGGTTGTTTGATGACTGGGTGTAATAAAGGTGATTGGATGAGATGGATAAGGGATGAAGGGATACAAGCAACTTGATCTTTGGTGGGAAGGAAGCAAGAGATTGAAGGTATGAGATTAACTGATGAGATGGAGATGAAGGGGGATCAGGAATTCCAATGGTGTATAATCAGGGGTAGTTTAGATTTTTTTTACAAAAGTCAAGATCCACATGTATTGGAGAAAATTAGGACAGGGCATGGAATAATGGCATTCAGAAGGGCACGAAAAGGGAACTTATACAAGAATTAGATTTAGTTAAAAGAGATAGTTAACTGAAAAGTTATTTTAATCCTTCATAGTTTCAAGGTGAATATATGACTCATTTAATAATACAGCAGAGGTCAGGAAAGATGGGGAATCTATTCAGAGTTAGGTCCACCTATTGATTAACCCTGTATGTGATAAGATTGAATACAATACACAGGGATTAGATGACACTTAACTTGAGTAGTGTAATTACATGATAATATAATGTTAGTAATAAAATGTGATGGATTAGGTGGCATCTGAGAATTCTTGTAAACCCTACATACAGCTTAGAGTATCCATATATATGCTATACAGTAAAGAAAAGCCAAGACAAGTGTAACCCCACATGGTAAGAGTCATATATTAATCTTGTTTTTATTATTAAGACTTGATTTCCTTTTCATATAACAATAGTTTAATATTATATTGAGTTCTAGTGTCGAAATATTGAAATTTATTTTTTTCACTCAATAAATTATATAATAATTAGACTGAATAAAAAAATAAAGACTCAATGCTAGGCTTGCTTAACCATGTGCTAGTGAATGAGTAATACAATTCAGGGATTAAGGTACAAGCCTGGGTATGTTTTTGCCGAGGCTCATGAGGCCCATGCCTAGTACAACGAATGTTCAGGGGACAGCAGGCTTCCTGAAGATACAGAGTATTACACAGTATATGTCTGTATTTACACAGACATTTCTATATGCAGGGGTATTTCTATCTGTAAATGTATTTGACCCTTCTTGACATAGCATACATATATATTAATGCACATAAACGTAAGATACAGTAAGGTGACAGGAGGATGGCATTTAAATTGAGTGATATAACGCAATGATTCAAAGAAACTTTGGATGGAACCTGAGACAAGTCTGAAGCACCAGAGTGCAGTGTCCACAGAAAAAATAACTAAAACACTAACTTTATATCCTGACATTCACAACAGTAAAACTATTATGTAGTTAAAAATATAAATCATGTAGATAGATTTCCATGTGGAGCTTTACTATCATCACATATAATAGTTGTCAAACTACGAATCGTCGTCACACTTTGCGAGCTTGCTTAGCGAGCAACGCAGTTCTTGTGAGCTTGCAAGAACTGTGTCCCTTGCAAGGGGCCGCATTTGCGGAAGGTGGAGGCTCTACGGCGCCTCACACTTGGTTACACCCACACAAGCGGAACTTTACCAACAATACGAACTGCTGGAAATTTACGGACTTAGCAGACAAAAATACGAGATACGGGACTTTACGGGACATTACGACCTTGCAAAAATACGACCTTAACGGCCGAACCGCGGGCACCGGAAAACAGTCAAAACAAAATAAATACACACAAAAAAGCTTACCCACAGCAAGGGGGCACCCAGGACCTCTGCAAGGGAAGTTACACCTCAATTTATGTCCAAATTCAGGAGTTTAGACACACGAAAATGCCCTAAGCGAGAGAAAAAATGGCCGCCGAAAAAAATGAAAACGAGGCTACAGGACACTAAACACGCAAAACAGCACCAAACACATACGGATTTTCCAAAAAGCTGTACGATGTAAAGATACACTTTTACTAAGGTAGGATAATCATACACACCCGCGTACCACATACACATTCGCGCCATTTCTCAATGCGGAAGTACACAGCTACACTAACGGCTTTACCTCGCTCACGCAGCCTATTTACACTACACACTGCACAAATTGCTGGCACTTACACCTCAGCTCCAGAACCGTGTAAAACTACAGTGGATGCTGCCGGAACATAGAAACAGATTGTCAGCTCTTCAGCACAATGCTTCCTGCATGTATTACTTAGGAATAGGTAAAGTATATTAATTTATTAATTTTATTAATTATTTCATTGGCATACAACAATATATATACACAAAAAAAGCCCCCCTAATAACAAAAAAAAAAAAAACAACAGCCGAAGGGCCTCACACAAAAAAATGGATACAACAACATTACCTGCCTTACGATTTCATGCCCGTCATTTTTTTGATGTGCAATTCGTCGGTAATATGTAAGACCCAACTCCACAGTACATGTTGAAGGTCATCATAGAGCTCCTTAGCTAAGATAATGGGGTACAAGTCAAGATTGTCCTTTATCACCCATACTTTTTACATTAATAATTGAATTCCTACTGGAACATATTGATATCGTTGTTATCTATGTTCAGAATTATAGCCAAAAAACATGTTTTTTTTTCAGAAGACATTGTACCCAATGTGTCATTTAGTCCTACATGATAAAATATCTGAACATAAACTGAATAGTTATTTTGCCATGAACTGTAATTCAGTATGCACAATCATATATTTTGTAATTAAGCCAATGACTACAAGTTTTTGTAAATATTAAAATAACAAGAAATATTAGCAGCTCCAAAGGCTCAAATCTGCAACCACTTCCTGAGACGACCTGAAGAGAGTGAGCTCCAAGAACTTTGCTGACATTACATATAACATATTTATTTGTTTACTAGCTACTGGCCCGTCAAAAATGACAGGGCAACAACATTGTAAGGCAGGTAATGCTGCTTGCCACAGACAGTAAGTGTTTTGGTCGTCTGAGATCCTTTGGTGCTCATTGCGAGCCTCTGGGTTTGTGTATATTTTGTTATCAGAGGCACTTTTGCACTCATTGTAAGATCCGCGCTGATCTCCTTTTTGCACTTATTGCGAGCCTGTCCCCTGGTGTAGTTTGTGTGCTATGAGTACCGTTGGCGCTCCTTGTGAGATGCGCGGTGAAGGGCTTTGCCGTTTAGTGAGATACTGTGATGTTTTTTTTTCTGTATATGTATTTTTTCATCATAATGAATTAATTAATAAAATCATAATTAATATACTTTACCTATTTGTAATGAATATATGCAGCAAGAAATGTGCTGAAGAGCTGACAATCTGTTTTTATGTTCCTGCAGTATACAATGTAGATTTGCAGTGTTGTTGAGCTGAGGTGTAAGTGTAAACAATGTGTGCAGTGTGTAGTGTAAATAGGCTGCGTGCGTGAGGGGAAGCCATTTGTGTAGCTGCGTACTTCCGCATTCTGTAAGTTAGTGTTGTAAAATGGCGGCAAATGTGTATGTGGTACGCGGGTGTGCATGATTTTGCGTCCTTGCTAATAGTGTATTTTGTACTTTGTATGGGTTTTTGTAAAAGTTGTATGTGCCTGGCGGTGTTTTGCGGGTTTAGAGGTTGTGTAGCCTCGTTTTTGTTTTTTTCGGCGGCCATTTTTTCTGTAGCTTAGGGGATTTTCGAGTTTCTAAACTCTGTAAATTTGACTTAAATTTGACTTTCAGACAGTCCTGGGTGTCCCCCCTTGCTGTGTGTAATGTTTATTTTTTATTTGTGTGAGTATTTTGTGTTTTTTTAATGTTTTTCGCTGTGCGCGTGTCGGCCGTTAAGTTCGCATTTTTTCGAGTTCGTATTTTTTTCGAGTCGCGCAGCTCGTATTTTTTTGTGTAAGTCCGTATTTAGTCATTCGTGTTATAGTTTTTTTTTTCAAAGTCCCGCTTCTGTGGCTGTTTGTAACCGCTTGTGAGGCGCCGTAGAGCCTCCTTGCTTCGCGAGGGTCCACATTTGCAGACTGCAATGAGCCTTCGGCTCATTGCAGCCGACGTTGGAAGCTCCACCCTCCACAAAGCGTGACGACGATTCGCAGTTTGACAACTATTAAATGTGATTCTGGTTAAAGAAGTGGTAATATTCAGTTTTTTTGTAGTTGGAAAATATGTCATTGGCCTTTAAAACTATAAGTTACAAGCGTCTGGCCCGTCAAAAAATTACGGCAAATAAATGTGTATGTTTTTAATTCTGTTTTGCATGTAATATGCGCAGTTAAGACTTTTAAATTTTTCTTATCTATAAAGAAGTACAAATTTTATAGAATTTTTTTTTATTTTTTAACATCCAACTTGTAGGTGACCAACTGGTAAGTGATCTTTTTTTAAGAGTAGTAACATTTTAATGTAGGAACAGGTCATCATTGTATTAATGAGAATTGTAAACCTGACATAATGTTTCGTAACATGCAACTTGTAGATTAACAACTGGTAAAATAAATATGTATTGAATCCAGGAAGGAAAACAGTAAAAACCCTCCTTGAAACTTAGCCAATTGTATCAAAGTGGGAAAAATGAATTCCTTTCTGACCCCATTAACTGGCGATTGGAATACTCCCTGGATTAATATTTTGCATTGAATTATACATTTAAATTGTATAACAAAAGCTCCTCCTCTTCTTAACATGCACTTTTAAATATATGCAATTAAACAACTTGGGCCTTTTTTCCAAAAAAATTTAACATTATAAACAGTAACATAATGAAGTAACATGTAAACTCTAATTGTTGTAAAATTCAAGCAAAGTGTTGTGTGGGGGTAATCATGCTAAAAGGCTACTTGCAGAAAATTATAATGTGTTATTTTGTTGTTGTTGATTTTTGATGGTTGACATTTCGTTGTTATTGTTGTAATTTGCAAAAATGGAACATAGAGTTTCCTATGTGAAATAGTTGTCTCTAAAAAGAGACCGCCAGACATAAAAGTTCGTCCGTGGGGTGTAACCACTGTTCTCTATGGTTTTTGCCATTGTATAGAGTTTCTTATGGAAATAGTGGTGCACTAAAAAGAGTGTGAGTGACCTAAAATGTCATTCTGGAAATGAAACCACTGTTCTCTCTATTTTTTGTTTGTTCTAGAAATGACATTATTTTGTGAAAATGGCACATAGAGTTCCTATGTGAAGTAGCGGTCCTCGTAAAAGAGTCCCAGAGATATATAATTTTTTCCTGGAAGTAAAACCACTGTTCTCTATGTTTTTTTGCCATTTTATAGAGTTTCTTATTGAAATAGTGGTCCTCTAAAAAGAGCTGGAGTGACATAAAAGTGAGTACTCGAAATTAAACCACTGTACTCTATTATTTATTTATTTTTTTCGTCAGAAATTGTCATAGATGTTAATTTTTCTTTTGTTAGGTCTGTGCCATGTCTTGTATTGGTATATGTTGTTGAAATAAAGTTATAATACTTCATAGTAGACAATGTTTTTTGTAAAAATGCTTCCAACATGTAATAAATCACCTTGACTTTCGTTGTTTTCAATGTAAACTTTAATAGCCTCTGGATTCTTGCATCTTAAGAATGCAACATACAGCTGGCCATGTGCAAATACTGGTTCTTCTAAAAAGATACCCACAGATTTGAAAGTTTGTCCTTGTAATTTATTAATGGTCATGGCAAATGCCATTGTTTTGGATGGATAAAAATAATCCCATTATGTAATATCTGTTCCTGTCCAAATCATCCGTCTGTTGGCCATGTGTGCACACAGAGACAAGAATTTACACAGACCCAAAAGTTCTGGTATAAAACTTCTTGTATTCTTCCCAACGAACGAACCCCCCCAAATACAACATAGGAACTTATATAATATAAGTTGATCAGATATAACAATCATAAGACTCATTGTTAGACAGTGAGTGAGTTATTGATTGGTTGACAAGGTAGGAAGGGTCCTTCCATATTTGGTCTCGGATGTTGATGTCATTATGGTCAGTTTATGTGAAGCTTCTGATTGGCTCTAGAAGGTGGTGGGGCTCATATCCTTATTTGGTCTCGGATATGAATGTCATCTTAGGACTCTCAGGATACATTTCAGTAGCTATCTTAGGACTCTCAGAATACAGCTCAGTAGCCATCTTAGGACTCTCAGAATAAAGAATAAAAGCAATTAGTGCCTTACCTTATGATATATTGTAAGGAAAGGAATGCAGCATGGACATAATATAAATTTTCATGAATTTCGTCCACAACAGTCCCCCCTAAAATGTCATATTATGTTACATACTACACTTATATTCTATTCTTGTAGATATGACAGGTTAGATGTATTATATCTTCCTCTTCTAGAGAGTACTACATAAAATGTCTGTGTAAAGATATAGGTTTTTCTTAGTAAAATGTTTTAATTAAGGTATAAAGTCATATAAACAGCATATAAACAGTAACAGTCCCCCCTAGAGACTATGTGTACAACTGTCCCTGTGGATGAGGTGTATGAATGTAAGAAAGCCCTAGCACATCTGCACCAATGAACGCCCTTTCTTTGTACGTTAGAGTTGCCATGGCTTGTCCATGACCCCTCTTGCCACTGTCATAGGCGAGTCAGATGCTATCCCTGACCCCTTGTTTCTGGAACATGTAGGACAAGGGGTTTATGTAGAACTTTAATTTCTAGACACACTAGACCGTAACATTTTATGTGACTCCTCACAGTTGTCATCTTCATAAATTTCTTGGTGCACAAAGGTTGGTGTGACTCCAGTAACTGACTTCTTTAAATATGTTCGGACACAGGGGATAATACAACAGGTAACAAATGCAAGAATTATCAGTATTGAAAGAAAGACAATTCCAACCTGTGACAATACCTTCTGCCAGTTGTTCATCCACCCAAACCATTTATCCCAATAGTCTGTGGTTCCAGAACTCTCCTTCAATTCTTGTGCCAAGTTGTTTAGTTCTTTAATGGCTAAAGTAATCTTACTGTTTGGACCCATATTATCATGTATGTAGGTGCAGCAGTTGCCAGTGTCGGGGAGCATTTTACACTCCCCCCTTTTTAGCAAGGATCATGTCTAGTGCCATTCTATTTTGGAAGGCCACGTGTGATGTGGCCTTCAATTGTTCTGCAACTCCTTGCAGAGCATCTCTTGTGTAATCCACAAACCTTTGTTGGTTATAATATATATAATTGATTCAAGCAACATTTTTATTTACACCAATCATTGGTATCAGTGATTTAAATCCTGCTGCTATCTGGTTTCTAGCCTTAAACTCATCAGGCACCCCCCTTGGGACTCCAATAGAGTCTATGTACACATGGGGGTCAAAGCTACCTTGTGAGGGAGAGACCTTTCTTTTGTGTCTAGATGTTGTCAGTAGGGTGTGTGGTGAGGTATCAGTTTGGATGGGCACTATGTGCACTGGCATTATGACCTTTATCATGGTACACTCACCATACCAGATACCCTCTAGTCTTGATCTGAGCTTCATGTTCCCACATATCCAATATATGTCTCCCAATGTTTGTGTCTGCTCTGTAAACTGTGAAGCCAATACAATATATAATGCAGAACTCTTGCTTAAACCTCTTTAGGTTTCTCCCTTGAGGTGTACTCCTTGTATAGCATGTGTAATTACCTGGGTATATGGTTATACATTCACCTGGATGTAGATTGTCAGTTATAATGGGATACCTGTTCTCCCATTGTTCACAATTTAGATCTTTTAGTCTAGGTAGCTTTATAAAGACTTAAGAAACACTTTTATAGTTACCATAAATGGAACAGTGCCTAGGTGAGGTCTGGCACTTGCACAAACATAACAATTAGTCTTATTATATGACTCTACATTATATTTCATCCATTCCATCCATAAGCTGAGGTCTGTGAACCCAGTCTCATTTGCTAGGGTTCCTTCATACGTAAGTTCACTGATATCAGTCGTTTGGGGTAATGCCTGAGTGTTTTGTACTTGCATTAGTCCTTCTGATATGAGTGGTGCATTTAGATTTCTGAGCATAAATTTACCACTTCTTCCTTTTGTTTCTCCTCTAACCCAGCCACCCATTAGGTATGTACCTGCGTCTGTGGGTCTGGGGTTCTTGATAGTCAGAGTAAGTCGCATGTTAGCTCCAGTCTTGCCATTTGGCGAGCATTTGCCTGGCTTTATTAGAGCCATACGTTCAAGTAAAGGGCTTCCACTCAAATCAGTTCTATCTAAGGCACTCTGTGGTCTGTAGCCCCAAGCTGTCCCAGTGTTCCATCCTACAGCTTCCCAATGACTACAATCTTTTCCCCAAGTCTGGTCTGTAACACATATGTATATAGATGTGCTGGGAGTGTCTTCGTACAAGTTACATTGTTGAGTCACGATTAGCTGTTGGCAACATACAACATGACAATAATCAAAGGAGAATGTGATCATATGTGTTTTAGATGAATTGTACCAAAATGTAATACCATCTTTCTTCTCACTGATGAATGCAGAAGGTTCTACTTTAAAGGATATGTGTTATGATCATCATGATGTTGGTTGCTATGGGTCTGGTGCTGAAACTTTTTTTGTAATGAGATGCTTGGATCCAAGTAGGCCGTCCTTCAAGTTTAACTGACGGTGCAGCAATTAAAAGAACTTGAAAGGGACCATCATATCTGGATTCCAGAGAATTCTTTCTCACAAATCTCTTGACCAGGACCCACTCTCCAGGAAGTAGTTGATGAGTACCAGTGTCTACTTCCGGACCTGGAATAGAAGAAAACACTTGTGCATGTATTTTAGTCAGTGCTTGAGATAAAGCAATCACATAATCAACAAATACATCAGATTTAAATTTCAATTGCTGAGGATAATAACACCCTAATCTAGGAGCAGACCCAAATAGGATCTCGTGAGGGGACAGAGAAAACTTCCCTCCAGGGGTGTACCCCACACTTAATAGTGCTATAGGCCATGAGATACCAGTTTCTTTTTTTGTGCTATTTCAGCTACTGGTTTTAACTTCACTATAACTGGTGAAAACCTAAGGTGTCCAACTTTGTTACAATTAAAACACTTTCTTGTTCTTGTTGGCTCTGTCTCCTCCTGCTCAGAAGACACCATAATGTGTGTAGTCTCCTTATTACCTTGTGAGAACTCAAGCCCTTTTTGCTACTAATAATAAAGTCTCTAATGGCAACACCTTGTATTCAGGACGAGATGTTAATAAATCTTTCCTGATGGATTCTCTTCAATCCCTCCACAAAGGCTGCTCCTAGCATCTGAGACTCGTGTCTGGAATGATATATTACCACTGACTGTTTTATCCTGTGTAATATCTGACAAATTAATAGCCTGATTTGCTATTTCATCCGGAGCGCCATCTATTAATAACTCACAGAATTCTGTATCAGCGTTGCAGACAGGCATGTAGGAGTTAACTACATGAGCAGAAACTAGCAGGGGGAGTCGTTCACAGAGAATCTAAAAATAACAGTATATGAGACAGAAATTGTCTTTCTGAAAACATCCTAAAGTAACGTTGCGTTTACTTTTTCTTTCGTATACTTCTTGTTCCATAGTAAAGCTTAATGAAACATTGAATGTCTCCTATATCTTCCTTTTAATACAGATTAATGTTGCCAAGGAGTAGTGGATACAGGGCACTGACTGTGGTATAGTAGATGTTGCTTACCTTTAAGATGGGGTATAGGAGCGTGTCATGTTTTTGTTCCACAAACCACTATCTTGTAGCAACCTTTGGTTCCCACCCAGAACCAGCCACCATTCTTCTGCCTGCAACCTCCCTTCTTCTCATTTCCCCTCAATGATACAGACAGACATATTTTCACATAAAAACTAACACACACACAGAGAAGGTGGGAGGAGGAAGGGGAGTGGTCTGCTATGCTTAACTGTGAGGGGGTGGGCCAGTCCCTCCCACATTTTCTCAAAATGCAGACTAGTCACCTCACTCTCCAAAGAGTACAGTATCGAGTAAAGTTACAAACACACAGAAACTTCAGACAAAATATTTAAAAAGAATACACGCATATACATACATATATATATATATATATATATATATATATATATATATATATATATATATACTCACAAGCACACAGAAATATGCAAACTGTTACATGCAATGCATTCAAACAAAATAATCTCCCATTACATTGCAGATCTTATGGAGATTTCTTTCTTGGTTCAATAATCTGAAAACCCAATACACCTGTCTAAAGTGTGTTCATTGACACCCCTGATGATTGTTTCATTGTTGTGTTAGTTACATAACCAATTCTCACTCTGCGTTATATATATACTGTACGTTTAAAATCCTAAGGTACTGTTTCCTTTGAGATACCTATTCGAGGTGCGGTCTCAAAGTCTAACTCTGTGTATATATCTTGAACTATTTACTTTTAAATCAATCTCCTCCCAGGACACACCTACTTTCACACAAACATTTACTTCACGTACTGTAATCAAAATCTAACAACATCATGAAAACATGAATAGAAAAACTTAATGTACAAATTCATACGACCTTAAGCATTGAAATAGAAATAATTCTCTTAACTAAGATACGTCCTTAAAATAATTCAACCGGGATGGGAGGGGGAGTAAATTATTTTCGCAGTTTGTGCTTCTAACCTTGATTGTCACACACAGTTGCACAGAAATCAGATTTCAGCTTCAGTGTACAGGGAGAGAAATTCTAAGCTACATTTCTCATTAAAATATGCATCACAACCAGCAATAACACATGACAGTAATATTTATCAATTTCTGCAGAAAATGTCTGACTCTTAAAACATTGCAGTCCAAAATCTCACACCGTCGTGTGCTAAAATTGACTGTGCTATTCGGACACAATAAATCCGTCCCTGAAGTCTGCATCCCACATACATGCCCTTACACCTTAGTGTGTGTGATAGATATCTCCCGGGTTCATCACGTTACCAAGGCACGAACATAATTACCCCCAAGAGATACTCGGCTATCCAACATGCATAGACCCTCCTAAAGAAAGGTATGCATATGTACGTCTGTACGTACGGCTATTTCAGGGCTATAGTGTTATTCGGACACTACCCAATCCGTCCCTGGAGCCTGCCGCACGCAAACATGTATGTCTTTGATCACAATATCTAAGAAATCACAATCACTCGACCTACACTCTCAACAGTCATACACAGGTAACAGATATTATTCAGTACAGATATTTCTTCAAGGTAGACCCTGGGCAAGCAATTTATCTGTACTTTTAGTGCCTTCAGTAGCAGCCCAAGACAAAGTGGCAGAACTATAGCAGCATTATTCATATATATGCAAGGTTTTAAAACATTAAACCTTACCATATATTTGAGTTGAGTTGATCAGGCTCCTTTATGCCACCACAGACCGTCCCAAAGTCTTTCTGGTCTGCTATCTGTTGGTCACAACCCAGGGCCCCACGTTATAGCGCCAATTGTTTTGGATGGATAAAAATAATCCCATTATGTAATATCTGTTCCTGTCCAAATCATCCGTCTGTTGGCCATGTGTGCACACAGAGACAAGAATTTACACAGACCCAAAAGTTCTGGTATAAAACTTCTTGTATTCTTCCCAACGAACGAACCCCCCAAATACAACATAGGAACTTATATAATATAAGCTGATCAGATATAACAATCATACGACTCACTGTTAGACAGTGAGTGAGTTATTGATTGGTTGACAAGGTAGGAAGGGTCCTTCCATATTTGGTCTCGGATGTTGATGTCATTATGGTCAGGTTATGTGAAGCTTCTGATTGGCTCTGGAAGGTGGCGGGGCTCATATCCTTATTTGGTCACGGATATGAATGTCATCTTAGGACTCCCAGGATATGACTCAGTAGCCATCTTAGGACTCTCAGGATACAGTTCAGTAGCCATCTTAGGACTCTCAGAATAAAGAATAAAAGCAATTAGTGCCTTATCTTATGATATATTGTAAGGAAAGGAATGCAGCATGGACATAATATACATTTTAATGAATTTTGTCCACAACACCATGATGATGGAAAATTGTCTCCTTTGAAGTACAAAAGGGAGGCTACTTTCACTTGGTGCCAAATGTATTCTTGGTATGAAAACGCTCTCTCCTTTATGGGTACCAGTAAAAATGTCAGCATCTATTAAATGGTCCTTTAATTCTTAAACAATTAATCTGTTCCCATTACATAGGCCTTTTTTTTGGTTCTTATTTCGCAGTAACATGACAATTGCACCTTTCTTTAGCTGCAAAATATGTGGTGGCATTCCAGAGGGAGTTAATGAGTTAATGAATTCAGTTGAAAAGTTTGTCTGACTTTCTTTGTCATCAACAAGTACAGAATCAGCACTGTGATACATTTTTTGTGGTGCATTTTATTTATGTTTTATTTCATTATTGAGGAGTAATGCATCCTTATTTTTGCATGTTATTATTACTTTGTTGGCAAGCTCTGCATAGTCCTCATTATTTATTGTAGTTTGGAATATAGCTTATATGAGATCCTGTTTGCAAATGATATGAGCTGGGACCTGTACAGTGTCATTGGGTAGATTTGGTATTCGCTCTGTTATTCCTTCTCCAGTTTTAATGAGCCAATCATTGAATTAATTTTCTCCTTCTGATCTCACATTTTGTTGTAATTAAAGATGGGTAAATAGTTTCCATAGTGTACTGAACTTTATACATGTTTTGACAATGTCGGTTTGATTTTCATGTACAACGACAGGTAATGTTTGTCTAAAATCTCCACCTAACAACATTACCTTTCCACCAAATGGCAAAGTATTATCCATGACTTCACGTAGCAAACGGTCAATACATTGTAGGGCATGGCATGACATCATTGTAAATTCATCTATTATAATTAATTTACTTTTAAAATTTTTTTTTGCTTGTAAAGAATTAATTTGAATATCCGACACTGATGTTTAAAAAATAGGAACTGGCAGTTTAAAAATATTTATCTTCTGTACTTATATACAGCTCTATTTAATTAGCCAATTCACAATAGAATGAGGCCCCATGTGTTTTATATTAATGTTTGTGCGCTACTGTTGTCATTACGTGTTTAGGGTATGGAGTTGGGCATTTTGCGGATAGTAGTTATTTGTTGAATGTGAAATGATGGCGATTTTGTGTGTGTTACGTCCCGCATAATGTGTGTTACGTGCCGCATGCAGTGTTCTTGAGTGTTGGTTCAGTTTTGCGAGTACGTTTTGTAATTTTACGTCCTTAGCCTCATTTTCGTTTTTTTCGCCGTCCATTTTTTCTGTCGCTTAGGGGATTATCGAGTGTGTAAACTCTGGAAATGTTAGTGAAATAGAGGTGTAACCTGACTTCCAGACGTCCTGGGTGTCCCCCCTTGCTGTGGGTAATCTTTTTTTGTGTTTATTTTTTGTGTTTTGAGTATTTTCCGCTTGCACGGTTAGTCCGATAAGGTCGTATTTTTGCGATTCCCTAATGGTTTTACAGGTTGTTTTTTTTTGTAACGCCGCAATTTTTTTTTTTTTCCTAAGTCCCGCAGGTCTTTTTTTTTTGTATAAGTCCGTAGTTCGTCATAGCGTGTTTTGTTTTGAAACTCCCGATTGTGTGGGCGTTTGTAAGTGGTTGTGAGGCGCCGTAAAGCCTCCACCTTCCCAAATGCGGACCCTCGCTTTGCGAGGGTCCACTTTGCAGTCCGAAAGTCGTAGGGGATCGTGTTCAGTGGAATGTTGCCATAAGCACCAAGATAATGTAGTAAACAAATTTAATTGTAAAAATAAAAATTGTAAATGTTGTGCTACAAATAATTTGTATACATAATTCTATATTTTCTCTCCATAACTGGGACATATTTACCTTTATGATGAAATATCTATCTGCAAAACCTTTTTTTTTTTATTAAAGGAAAAACATCTAAAGGAATATCAGGATATGAATTTGTGTAGTTTATAGGAAATTAGATGTCCGTTATCCTTGAAACCTTTAAATATATCAAAGTATTTCATAACGTTCAACAGAGAAGTATCTTCTGGAAAAAGGGGTATACAAGAACAAGAGGTCTTGATTTGGAATCTGCAACAGTAGACATGTGAGAAAGTACTACTACTTAAAGATGTCTGGTGTAGGGCAATCCACATGCTACACCAGACTTTTATGTACATAAGATAGGCACACCAGATAGCCATTGTGCTTCTTATTTACAGTTAATTTATTTTTTTATGTGAAACTAAACAAATATATAAACAACATATACACATTCATTAAGCAGCAATCACCACCAATCAATTATGTAGAACAAGACCAGCTTTTATTTGTATAACAATGCACATTACTTAAGACATAGCTTGAAGTGATTCGAGAGTTTGGTGGTTTCTTTAATAAAACTGTAATTTGTTAAAATTTAATGGATAAATATTACAAACACATACATTTAAATTGAGCTCAAAAGGTGCTGCCCTACTTGATACATAAACTGATTTTAATTAAATAAAACAACTGTAAAACACCTTAAAACACCTACAATTATACAGAAGCATGTACTAGAGGTTTATAAACACATTTTCAAAAAAATAAATTGTCCTTGCTCTGTTTATAGCTTCAAAAAAGAAACAGTTTGTGGAATCTCAGAAAAACAATCTCCGAAAATAGTAATTTTGAATAGGTCAGATGAGAACAAAACAAACCTAAACAATTCTAAGATGATACAAAGGGGTGCACTAAAGGTTAGGGAGCAACATCATAAAAAAAATTGTTTTGCTCATGTTATCTTCATAAGAAAACATAGCTTTTATTATTATTCCAGAGCAAAATGAAAACATGTCTGCTGTTCTACTGAGGGATAACGTGCAGACACACCTGTCATAAGCCTCTCTTTGTTGGGCTTACAAAGGTCACTATACCATTACTACCCACAGATTGACTAGGATCTGTATTACTGTACACAGAACGGCTTAACCGGATTCAAGATTTAACACAAAAAAAAAAAGCCTTCCCTCTAAATTAAACACACCATATATATGTATAACAAACAGAGCATAATCTCCTAGCAAAGTCATATAGTCCTTCAAGTTAAATATATCTATGGTCACTGTAATAGTCTTTGGTCCATTTGGTCCCTGTGGCTAGTATGCATAGGGGCCCCGTCAACAGGCCCAAAAAGTCCAATAGTGCTGGGGGTTGTTACACTCCACTTTTTTTTTTTTTCACATTTAAGTTTCATGGATTATGAATCCATTTGATAGATAATCATTAGTATATGATTTTTTAAAATTTATTTTTGCAATAAAATTGTCAAAATCAACTAATATTATTAACATTAACATTAATAAACTTCCCCTGAAGTTAGTAAAATGTCTTCTGTTTTCTGGCAGTTGATTTTTAGACATAATGCCCCTGAAAATCCAAGCTAAATTAGTATAAAATGCATGATTTCTTTTGGTCAGATGCAGCTGCAACATTGTTTCAAAGTATGGGGATTCTGTCTCTGCAGCAAAGCATCATGGGATTTGTGGTCTGGCACATACCCATGTTAGAAGTTGCTATGCATCACTATAATATTTTTCACACTGTGTAACGCTCCAGCCACGCATGCACTGGCATCTGGAGGTTACACACTGTGTCAATGACGCATGCGCAATGCGCTTCGTGAGCCGTGCATGCAAGGAGAGGGGGAAGAAACAGGGGAGAGAGACAGGGGAGAGATGGGAGAGAGATGGGGGAGAAACAGGGGGAGAGAGACAGGGGGGAGAAAGAGACAGGGGAGGGTGGGAGAGAGATGGGGGAGAAACACAGGGGGAGAGAGACAGAGAAGAAAGAGACAGGTGAGGGTGGGGAAGAGACACAGGATATGGGGGGAAGAAACACAAGGGTGGGAGAGAGGGGAAGATACATAGGGGAGGGAGAGGGAAAAGAGACACAGAGGTGGGAGAGGGGGGAAGAGACACAGGGGAGGAAGGGGAAAAGAGACACAGGGGAGGGAGAGGGAGAAAAAGATACCTGGGAGGAAGAGGAGGGAGAGACACACGGGAGGGAGACGGGGGAAGAGACACAGGGAAGAAAGAGGGGGGAAATATATACAGGGAAGGGAGAGGGGGAGACAGAGGGGAGGGATAGGGGGGAGAGACACAGGGGAGGGAGAGGGGGAGACAGAGTTTCTGCAGCAGCACATTTTTACTTGAATTGCCCTGCAGTGATTTGGCAGGTGATGATAATGCTTGGCAGGACTAACAAACCCCCCCTCTCTCTCTATCTCTATCTCTCTCTCTCTCTTATTGTAGTTCCCTCTACATGATATCATTCATAATATTACCGATGACATCACACTCAACCTCCCTAATGATGTCACTTAATGCATTTACAATTTATACTTATTATTATGAGTAGTGTTTTGCCCGTCAAAAATGTGAAGCCTCGCAATGCTGTTGATTGCCGCCCATTGCGAGGCTCGCCATGCGCAGCAAAGCCGGGGAGTGCACGGCTTCTCTCTCGCTCATTCCCTCCTTCTGTGTTCCCTCCCTCCCTCTTCTTTCCTTCTCTCTCCTCTCTGCGAGCCTTGCCATGAGCACCTTCAGCACCCTTTTGCCTCAGGCCTCCCATCACAAATGATGGTATAATATTGATTTTTTCTCTCCCACCTCTGTGTCTCTTCTGCCCCTCCCTCACCTGTTTTTCTATCCCGCTAATTACCCTTTGTCTCTCACCACCCTCTTCCCTGTGTCTCTTTCACCCTCTCTCCCTCCCCAGTGTCTCATTGCCCCCTTCTTCCTCCCCTCTGTCTCTTTCCCCCGCTCTCCATCCCCTGTGTCTCTTCCCCCTCTTTCCCTCCCCAATGTCTCTTTGCCCCTTCTCCCTCCCCTGTGTCTCTCACCCCCCTCTCCCTCCCCTGTTTCTATTTGCCCCACTTTACCTCTTCTGTGTCTCTTTCACCCCCTCTCCCTCCACTTGGTCTTTTTACCCTGCTGTCCCTCACCTGTTACTCTTTCACCCCCCTCTCTTACCCCTCATCTCTTCCCCTCTCTCCCTGCCCTGTAGCTCTTTCCCCCTATCTCCCACCACTGTGTCTCTTTCTCCCTCTCCTGTCTCTCTTCCCCCTCTATGGATTTAGATATACCCAGTAATGTTTAGAGTCAAAATGTCAGGTTTTCCACAAAGAATGTAGGGTTTGTGGGAGTCCCACCACGGCCCCAAAAAGAGTTTTGTGTCAATCACTATCTTCAATAACGAGGATACAGAACTTAGTATTGATTCGGGTTTTCTTGCTTTTCCCGTACATTGCTGTAGCATTTGTTCCATTGATGTGAGTTATCTCTCTGACCTGTGCAGTTAGTGCCAGTCTTTACACATACCCCCCCTTGTGATTTATAACGACCCCCCCCCCCACTCCTCTGCCTCAATGGATCTATTTAGCATTTTTCTGAACGTCTCACATGTTAAAGCATAACTTGTAACCTGAGGTCTTAAGAAGGATAGTTGCGTCTATTTAACGTTTGTGCAACACAGAACATAGTGACATTGTATATTCCAGTTCTCATGTCATAGTTTCCATTATAATTTGAGCTATTTTCAGATATTGACCTGTTTTGCGCCTCTCGTGCTGGGTCACACTTCCTCTCAGGATGTGGTTGCGGAGCTGTCGGCCTCGATTTATATTTTGCCTCTTTGAATGATTGTGCTTAACAATAAACAGCTTTATTTTTAAAGAAATAAACAATCTGTGAATTATTATTTTTTTTTTATTATTATTACATAAACTGATTAGTTCTAAAGGAAATTGAACTTAAAGGAAGAGAACATTTCACAAGAGCTTATTTGTACTAAGGTCAAAAATCAGCCAAATAAACACAACAATGGCTCCTCAAATAATATTTTATTATTGTTAAAGTACAGCGGAAATCTCATATTTCTAGTGTATTATTTTAAATACAGGGACTTGAAGTATGAAGTAAATAAAACCTCCATATTATATCTTATTATCAAGCGTTCTCTACTGGAGGCAGGCATTTGTTGTTTTTTTTATCAATCCTAATTAGTCTCTTCAGAAGAACTCTGGATGCAGATAAGATGTTCTTCAGCTGTTTAGCCTCCACATAATTAATACATTTCTCCTGAAGCCCCCGAATGCTTAAATAGGCTGAAGGTCATCACATGAGGTCATGTACAATTATGAAAGCCATTATAGAAAAATATACATGCCTATAAATGGATTCCAGACCAGGCATGAACTAGGAAGAGGTATAACAACAAGGAAGAGCAGGCCTGTGACCTCAGTGGCTCCTCCTTCCTGGAAGGCTCTCTAAGAGATACCCCAAATCTGACTCAGCCCTGCAATAGACAGTAGGAAAAAGAAAACCTTGATTCCTAAAGGCTAATAAGAAATTGAATTTGTCAAAATTGTCACGATCTGCTACTTCAATTGGACTTGGTAAAGAACCTGGTTCAAACCTATCCAGCAGAATCGTGCTGCCCTTGTACACCTCTGATAGCATAAGATGGACCAAAAACAAGTACAACGCCCAAGAGCTTGCTTCAAGGATATCAGGAACACAATATAATCCCTTAGAATTAGGATTAATTCACAGACTAACCCTTACACCTTGTTTATGTAAGTCCAGATACAACTTTCATACCTTTATTAATTGTCACATTTTATACAATTTTCTGGCACACAGACTGGCCAATCACAGTATGCCCATCCCTAAATAAAAGGCTGCCCCTGCTTACTGGGAAACCCTGTACATCTGATGAGCTTCATATGATCCTGGTGATTGTATTAAGGCCAACCATTTGCTGTAATTTTGAAGTGTGTTTACAAGGATTATCTATGAGACTATGGTCTTGGGCGTTTGGCCAATGCAATAACCTGCATAACCTCAATATCTAATATGTTTTTTACAACAGTTCCTATAGCATGAAACATAATACATAAACCAACATACATGCAGTATAATAGTGTAATCATATTTTAACTATAAGCACTAAGAAATACATAACCATAATAATAAAATCAGGGTAATCAGGTACATTAAACATCTTGTTTTCGGCCACTGATAGACTTCTGCACATTTAAATAAACATTTGATTCAAACGTTAATAAGCTAAACACTAAAAAGGATTAAACATTAAAACAATGGTCGTATAACCCTCTACTCTACGTATTTCCCCAAATACCTCAAGCATTTTCGGCATGCCCTACCATTCACACTTGTCCTAAAACTCTTGCACCTCAAATCTATTTAAAGGTAATACATTGAAAGTGCCCTACATACATGACTCATTTATGATCAAGAGCTCCTTTCATTCATGTGACTTTTATAAAAGCTTCTAAGGTAAAGGTTAAGCATAGGCTAAATATTATGTCACATGTAGGGAAGGGTTAACTTTAGGTGCCATGGGTGTTCATAAGGACCCCCAAGGTTATTGCTAATGGTATCATCGGGGTTCCTTGAGAACTTCAATAGTACAGAGGTTCATGTTTTACATGCCACTGAGGTCTTTTAATGATTTCTGAGGTACTGGGGTTACATTTCAATGCCATGGGAGTCTGTTGTGGACCTCTGTGGTAGTTTGTTTGAACTTCTAGATGCTATGGTGGTCTGATTCTGGCCTCTGTGGTATAAGGGTTTCTTTTAGGTGCCATGAGAGTCTATAGGGACAGCCATAATTATAGTACAAGGTAACATGGAGGTCTGAGAGATGTCTGGGAAGTAGGGCTTAATTATTGGTATAAAGGGGTCTAAAGGGAACACCATGGTTATGCTTTATATGGGGGATCTCCAGGCTAAGGGGGCTAGCACATAAGAAGGAGATATTCCAGGGGATCCCTCGGTTCATAGAGTGTAGGTAGGGGAATGAAGTGGTAGAGATATTAACCCCTTATTTGTAATGGATATGTGGAATCAAGTCTCAAAATCAACACAGTTAAGGTGGGTTTTTGGTGCATAAAAAACTAATTTGATATTTTTATTTATAGAGTATTAAAAGCTGAGATATTCTTAATAATTTCTTACCGATGTTTAGAGTTACTATCAGCGGCAAATTAGAACAAGATTGTATACACTTGGAAATGTAGGAGCAGGAGAGGCAGAGTGGAGCATGGATAAGCATCTATTAGGAGGCACCCTTAGGGTGATTCTGCATCTTGCTTTGGTAAATGTAAAATGTAATGTAAACCTAAACAATATCATGAAATACAAAGAAGAGGAGATAAATAATGAGTGTGTTGTTTAACACATATTAAATTTGTCGAACTACGAGACGTCGTCATGCTTTGTGTGGTGCGTACGACTTAGGCGATCCCTGCATAGCGTGGTGAGCCGTTAACCTTCACCACTTAGGCGATGAGCGCCTGCGAGCAGGCCGATGATTGCCAAAGGCGCTCATTGCCTGCCTGCCTCGCAAAGCGAGGCGAGCAGTGGAGGCAATGAAACACGCGGGACATAGCCTCCAAACACTTAGGAAACACGGGATCACCTTAGGCTGCAAGAACTTGACGAACGTTGGACTAAGAAAAAAAAATAAGATATAGGAAAAATACGAAGATAACGGCCAAACCGCACGAAGCAAAAAAACTTGAAACACACAAAAAATTAAAAAAGTATACAACAAAAACATCACACACAACATGGGGGAACAGCCAGGACATCTGGGAGTGAGATGGAACGCAAATTTAAGTTGATTTTGCAGAGTTTTTGTTACTCGAAATCCGGCTAAGCGAGAAAAAAAATGTTGCCCAAAAAAATATGAAAACGAGGCTACACGACCCTGTACGGCGCAAAACACCGCCAACCGCTTACCACTTTCACCCAGGAACATGAGGCGAGCAGTGGAGGCAATGAAACAAGCGGGACTTAGCCTCCGAACACTTAGGCCTTAGGCTGCAACCACTTGACGAATGCGGGTCTTAGAAAAAAAAAATCTGAGACGCAGGACTTTGAATAACAAAAATTACGAGATGCGAGACTTAGGAACGTACGAGCTACAAAATACACTATTACAAAGGACTGCAAATGCTTACCCCCCCAATCTGCATCCTGTGTCTGTATGAGTCAATAAGCAGCCTGTGTCTGTGAGAGCTAATCTGCAGCCTGTGCGTGTATATATATATATATACACACACACACACTATCTGGGCTGATGCTGGAGGGGGCCTGATCAGCCTCATGATCATATCTTCTAGTGAATATTATTCCAGTCCAAGTGACTCTAAGCAGTTTTCTCCAACTCGACAGTTCAAAGGCATCAATTCTCCGGCGCTCACACTTCTTTATGGTCCAGCTCTAACATCCATTTGTTACTACTGGGAATACCAGAGCTCTAACTATACGGACCTTTGTTGATAGTGTAATACTTGCCATAGCTCTTCTCCCCACTCCTCTTCCTCTTGCACACATTTTCCCACTCTTATCTCCCCATTTTTCTGTTTCTCTTCCCCAGTCTTCTCCACATTCTCTCACTCCCATCTTCTCTCTTCCTTCCTCTCTGTTCAATTACTCATCCTTCTTCTCATCTCTCTCCATCCTCCCTTTCTCCCTTTTTTCTCATGTCACCTTCCCTCCCTTTATCCACTTACTTTGCCCACTTCTCTCTCTCTTCTTTTTTCTTATTCTCTTCTCTTTCCCTCCTATATTTTCCATTAATTTTCCCTATTCTCCCACTCAATTTCCACTCTTTTATATCCCTCTTCTCTCCTCATCCTTCCTTCCCTTACATTCTTGTACTTCTCTCTGTTCCTTTCACATCTATTTTCTTTCACTATCCTATTTCTTCCTTCTCTCTTCACCCCCTTACACCTGTTTCTCTCTCTATCCCTTTCCCCCTTTTCTAACAAATGTTGCTCTCATTCTCCTGTCCTCCCTTTTTCTCACCCTTTCTCATCCCCTCTCCTCTTCCTCATCTCTCCTTTCCTTCAACCCTACTCTATCCAATGTAACTCTTACCTCTCCACTCTCTTCCACTTTTTTCTCACCCCCTCCCAATTCCTTCTACCATTCCCCAATTTCTTCCCTTTCTCTGTGTCCCCGTACTCTCACCCCATTTTCCCATCTCATCCAATTTTCTCATCTCATTCCATTTTCCCATCTCATCCCACCGTCATCTCTTTTTACACCTTTTCTCCATTTCCTTCTCTCTCTCTCTTTTTTCTCACATCCTTTCCATCCCTCTCACCCCCTCCTTCCCTCTTCTTCTTTCTCCCTTCCCTCTTCTCTCCTCTCCCCATCTTGTTTCTTCTTCTCTCTCCTCCCCGCTCATGCTTTGGGGCCCAACATTTTTTACACCAGGTCTATCAAGGATCCCTCAGCACCTTAAGAAAAAAAAAACAATAATTACTAGAAAAATAAAATAAAAGCCTGTAAGTTTTTCTTCTTTTTCTAGACTTTCCAGGCTGCCCCATTTTGGGCGGGCTCAGTAAACTCTGATTAGCGTTGGGTTTGGGGAAAGTGTCAATCGTAATATGGGGGCAGTGGAGAAATCAGTGGAAAATGTTGCCCTATTTTGAGGCATTGGTTGCCGCAGTCACTCGTAGCAGCTACGGGATAGGAGATTAACATGGCGAGCGCGATTTACTGTGGCATTAAACACATAGGGGATTACCGTAGGACCCTCGTCTTCTTTTTATGCACGGAAAACACGTAACTAATTAACCTATAGAAAATTGACACTAAAGCAAAACATCTATAAATAAAATGAAAGTGTTTGATCTGCACCAGCATGTGGTGGAAGAGCTTAAGAGGAAGTGCAAACATGGCTTCATTGAACGTCTTAGCTTTTTTAATTTACCATTAATAATGGGGATACAAGCACTAGGTTGGTGCAGTAAAGATGGTTACAAGGTTTCTTACCTCCCTATTATCTGCAAGAAAACCATCTCATTCATGTCTCAATTTAATGCACGATAAACAATTTGGAAGAACAGTTGTCCATTACGCATGTGATACTTTTTTAAGTTGTGATGTCATTTTTGTTTTAAATCGGAAAGAGATGCGCAATTATCCGTAATGTCAATCAGTATATTATACGCACTCAATGCATTTCTTCATATATATATTTTTATATTACGCCGATGAGCCATCAGACCAGACCCACCATGTCACAGATGGCGCCTCTCCCTGATATTGAACTGGGAACAGTGAATATATCGATAATATTTATTGAATCCTTATAGTACGTGTTAGCTGTACTGATTGGTTCTTGTCATACTGGATGGGAGAAGAGCCTGAAATATGAAGATATCCTAATAATTTTAGGATCCACTGAACAAAAAGCATGGAGGTGCTCATCTGAGAACGAAGAACACCCAAGTAGGCTGGCTCTGTAGGTCTGGTTACCCACTCTGAGCGCGGCCTCACTAAGCCGCATGTGGCCTTCACACAGAGAAATGTCCTGTAGTATATCAGTCTGGTCTCACCCAATAGAGTAACCCAGACCCAAAATACCAGGCAATTCTACCCTGCACAGGAGAAACAGCAAACCCCAGACATGTTTCGGCCTCTCAGCTGTACTACCTAAAGCACAGTGAGCAAGGGGTCCACGTCTGGTCCCCCCTATCACCCATAAGGTGAGAAAAACTAAAAAAAAGTCAGGGCCCTCATCTGAGTAGATTTGTTCATGATCTGGTTACCTATTCATAGCCTCTTTTAGTTCACTTTTGCACTTTGCAGGGATAAATATCCTGTAGTATATCAGCTTGGTCTCACTCAAAAGAGTGACCCAGCCCTGAAATACCAGGCTCCAGATGTGGACTCCTTGCTCACTGTGCCTTGGGGAGTACAGCGACTCCTCACAGATGAGGCCCAAGAGAGACCGGGGTTTGTTGTTTCCTTGTTCTGGGTAAAAGCTAAAAGAGACTGCTCTCTGGGTAGATAGATTGACCATTGGATAACCATGGAAAGTGTACCCGCCCATACCATAAGCATACCTGCCAAAAAGACAACCATTGCTGCCAATAGGTAGAACATACTTGCCCATTTATAATGCATGCTTGACCATAGGACAAATATCTAGCCATTGGATACCCATATTTAGCCTCATGGAAGGTATGCCGGCCTAGAACACAACCATACTAATAAATGTGACTGGCCATAGGAAAAATATGCAGTTATATCATTGTCAATAAGATTAAACATAACAATTTGTGGTGGCTCTACATGGTACCATTTAGATTATAATAAAAGAGGAAGCTCCTAGAGATAAAAGTAACATAAATATAATTAGCAGAAAAAAGATCTCCTTACAGGTCACATCTCTTTCACCAAGTCTCCCATGTTCACCAATATCATTAAAACTTCACTTTTATTCAAAATTCTTTAAAATGATTTTACTTAAACTGATGAACAAATGCTGATAGAAAATCCAACTTCAGGGTGTGACCACATCAAGTTCTCATCAGGACGTGATAAAGGGTCAAGTTTATCCTACAATTCAATAAAGTGACCAAGTGCTTGTATTGTGTATCCATACTGAAGAAGCGCTGTTACTATCATCCTGACCCGCACAACTCATGTTATCACATATAAAGTTCTCAGCAATACGGGTGGTTGCTAACGTTGCCTCGCGTAGCCAGGGCCGCAGTTGCTGGCAAGAAGCGCCAAAGGCATCATAGGCACTCATCCCTACGACCCGTGGAACTACACATCAACAGAAATCTTAACACACTTGCAGAAAGGAAAGCCGCACTTAGCAAAAACAAATACGACCCACGGAAAAAAAAAAATACAAGTTCAAAAAAATACGAAGTTAACGGATGAACCGCGCACATAGAAAAACAACAAAAACACACAAAAAAATACAAAACAAACATCACACACAGCACAGGGGGACAGCCAGGCCATCTGGGAGTGAGGTCGCACGACAATTTAAACGCAATTTAACTATTTCACCACTTGAAAATCGCACTACAGGACTCCTAAACACGCAAAACACCGCCAAGCACATAAGACTTTTACACAGGCATGTACGAGGTACAAAATACACTATTAGGGAGGACGGAAAATGCTCGAGACCCGCGTAACACATACACACTCGCCGCCACTAACTTACAACTAATAACATTACTATTACAGAATGCAGAATTTCACAGCTACACTAACAGCTTCCCCACGTGCACGCAGCCTATTTACCCTACACACTGCGCACATTGCTGACACTTACACCTCAGCTCCACAACACTGCAAACCTACATTATATGCTGCAGGAACATCAAAACAGATTGTCAGCTCTTCAGCACAATGCTTGCTGCATATATTATTACAAATAGGTAAAGTATATTCATTTATTATTTTATTAATTAATTAATTACCATACAAAAAAAAAAAATATATATAAGAAAAAAAGGACCAGGGGACAGGATTGCAATTAGCCACAAAGGCGCTCAGCGCGGGGATCAAAATCAGAGTCCAGGGTGCTCAGAGAACCAAAAGAAGAGCAGAGGAGAGGATCGCAATGAGCGCCAAAGGCGTTCAGCACAGGGCTCACAATGAGCTCCAATGGTGCTCAGAGGAGCAAAAGTACATGAGGGGAGAGGCTCCCAATGAGCGCCAAAAGCGATCAGCGCAGCCCTTGCAATGAGGGCCAAAGGTGCTCAGACCACCAAATTACACGAGTGGAGAGGCTCGCAATGAGCACCGAAGGCACTCATTGTGAGCCACGTGATGAGCGCCGAAGGCACTCAGCGCAGGGCTCACAAGGAGCGCCGAGGATGCTCAGAGGAGCAAAAGTACACCAGGGGAGAGGTTTGCAATGAGCGCTGAAGGTGCTCAGACAACCAAAAACCTCACATTGTGTAGCAAACAGCATTCCCAGCCTTTAATTTTATTGACCGTCATTTTTTGCCGGCGAGTCGCTAGTATATATATAATATTACCTACTCTTCAGACACCTTTGGTTTGTTTTAGTTGGTAACCATACTATTATCCAGCGGGTTAGCATAACCCTGGACGCTGCCATTAGCCACACTCACATGCCTTAAATAGCAATAAGAAAATGATGGGTTATTAATCATTTCACCTGTTTTGCGCAGATTTGTGTGGTGCGTGTGCGTATATTCTCCATATCCACCTGTTTCCTATCCTCTTATGCAGTCACCTTCGAGTACTTCTTGGTACTTTCCACCATAAGGAACAAACAGGAAAGTCACAGACAAATCAGGACTTCCTTAAAGGGCCACCTACTTCATGTTTAAATACTTTTTGAATTTTTGAAATATGTTCTTTTTTCACATAGAAATGTATAAATGAAATCTCTGTTTTGATGAGACTTTAATTTATAAATAAAAATGATTGCAATGTTATACTGCCTTTGCTTACATCTACATCTCCGAGGCGAGTAATAACTGAGAACAAAGTCTTTTCTCTTTTAAGTCTTATTTAGTGTTTGACACTTTCTTATTATAACACTTGTCAAAAATAAATACTGTTATTACTTTGTGATATGTAGAAGAATGCTTGCCAACTTTCCCCCTAAAGGCACGATATAAAGGAAACGTTTTGAGAAATGACTTCTGGAATCTACTAAAAATGACAGTTAGGGGTTAACTTGTCCGGCTCATTTCTGAAGAACCCAGGGAACCATAAATCTTGTCTTCACACGAAGCTTGCGAGGGCCACTGTCGGCATGTGCTGGTCATCGTTGTGAAGCTGTTATTAGTGTTATTGTCCTCTTGCACACCATGAAGACACTTCTAGTGAGGTAAATGTCCCTTTACAGTAAAACAATGATCAAGATGGAAACTCACATATAACAAAACACAGAGCAAGCAGAATAGCTCCTGGTTACAATAAAGGGTTAAATAAGGCCCGTCCCAAACTACCGCCACACCACTCCGACCACACTAGCGCAGCCCACACGTACTTGCTCCCAACAGTGACACAACATGGACAACATGATACCAACAAAAGCCTTCTCAGCTGAAAGATTCTCATCATGGATCAATGAATTATTAATTATCAACGAATTAACAACTAATAAATAACAACTAATCTGCATATTTCAGGTCAGAGGAGATCTTAAAAGATTAAACTTAATTACTGAAAGTCTTTATTCGACCTCAATTACTATGTAACTATAAACCTCAACAGACGTCTTCCATAAGCTTAGTCTTTGTTCGAGCCCCTATGCTCTCAACCTCTACAAACAATATTATTCCTCACTCCTTATCTTGACTGTGTCCTCCAATCTAAAACATCTTTTCTCTACTTTTAAATATTCTTTTCTTTCCACCTCCCACAAGTAATTTACTTGCAGCTGATGATGTTTCACACTACATAAAATCCTAAATAGATAATATAGGGGAGCGCCAACAACACAAGACTTTAATTATCGCAGCAGAAGACATATGTCCACTTCAGGCCTCTCCTCTCAGTTGAGTCCAAAGGAAAGTTATTATTCTTGCTTTATCTGATGCTTTTGATACCATTTGTTACCTTTTCCCCCTCCAATACTCCAACTCTATGGTTTCCAATACTCCAACTCTATGGTTTCCAATACGCCAACTCTATGGTTTCCAATACTCCAACTCTATGGTTTCCAATACTCCAACTCTATGGTTTCCAATACGCCAACTCTATGGTTTCCAATACGCCAACTTTATGGTTTCCAATACGCCAACTCTATGGTTTCCAATACTCCAACTCTATGGTTTCCAATACGCCAACTCTATGGTTTCCAATACGCCAACTCTATGGTTTCCAATACTCCAACTCTATGGTTTCCAATACTCCAATGTTTGGCTTCCATGACCCAGCACTCTGTTGCTTCACATCCTTCCTCTCTGATCTCGCTTTTAGCATTTCCCTCTCTAACACTATCTCCAGTATCACAAGATATCCACCCCGGGCAGTTTTTATAAACGTATTTGGGTTTTAACCTCACTTGAATACAGAAGCCCCCCTCACCTTCCTATGCAAATGCAAACTGGCCCCTTCCTCTGCCATAGCTTCCACACCCAACTCATTGATCATTCCCAGCCCTCATCAAACGTACTCACTATTCCTTCTTCCTTCTCCTTCCAGTCTCCTAATTGCTCCCCCACCATGCTCTACAGAATAAAATTCACAATCTTCACTCTCACATACAACGCCCTCAATGTGTCGGAGCCTTCTTACATCTCTGATCTCCAAACCTCCACAGTAAATCTGCTCAGAATCTACTTTTATCATCCTCTCAGGTTTCCTCCTCCCACTCCAAGACTTCTCCTGGGCTCCCGACCCTTTGAATCTTACCTTTCTTTGCCAGACTCTGTCCGAGCTTTCAGAGGTTTAAGAGGACTTTAACCCCAATATTTGTATCACTTCCATAATCTTAAGCCCTCAGGAGCAGAGACATCTTTATATTCTGTATTACAATGTGTTATCATGTTGTTTTGTGTATAATGTATTTTTCCACTGTATATATTATATATAAATGTAAAAATATATTTAATAATATGAATCACATATAATAGTTGTCAAACTGCGAGCCGTTGTCACGCTTTGCGAGGTCTCAAAGCGAGCTCGACAGAACTGCGTCCCTCGACAAAGTGAAGTGAAGGGGCCACATTGGCGGAGGTGGAGGCTCTACGGCGCCTCACTTTGAAACAAAACCACCCCACAACAACGGTTAACTCTCAGCACTTATTCCTACGGCGCCTCACTGATGTCACAAATTACTGCACAAAACCGGTAACTCAAAGCACTTAGTCCTCTCCCTCCCCTGTGTCTCTATTCCCATCCTCTCCCTCCCCTGTGTCTCTCTTCCCCTACTCCTCTCCCTCCCATGTGTTTCTCTTTCCCTCCTCCACTCCCTCCCCTGTGTCTCTCTTCCCCTCCTCCTCTCCCTCCCATGTGTTTCTCTTCCCCTCCTCCTCTCCCTCCCCTGTGTCTCTCTTCCCCTCCTCCTCTCCCTCCCCTGTGTCTCTATTCCCCTCCTCTCCTTACCCTGTGTCTCTCTTCCACTACTCCTCTCCTTCCCCTGTGTCTCTCTTCCCCTCCTCCTCTCCCTCCCATGTTTTTCTCTTCCCCTCCTCCTCTCCCTCCCCTGTGTCTCTCTTCCCCTCCTCCTCTCCCTCCCCTGTGTCTCTATTCCCCTCCTCTCCTTACCCTGTGTCTCTCTTCCACTACTCCTCTCCTTCCCCTGTGTCTCTCTTCCCCTCCTCCTCTCCCTCCCCTGTGTCTCTCTTCCCCTCTTCCTCTCCCTCCCCTGTGTCTCTATTCCCCTCCTCTCCTTACCCTGTGTCTCTCTTCCCCTCTCCTCTCCCCTCTAAAATAATCCCCCAATGCTGGGGGTCCCCACATTAACCCCACATTAACCCTTGCAGTGGGGGCCCCAATCACAAGTGATCAGGAACTCCCGATGCAATCAAAATTTAAATTTCCCGCCTTGCGGGTCCTTAAAGGACGGTAAAGGTCCTTAAAGGACCTGTGATAAAAAAAATTCAACCCTAACACTCATGGAGCTCTATACAGAGCCCCATGAGACCATAAATAACCCTCACACTCATGGGGGTCATTACAGACCCCCATAAAACCTTAAATAACCCTCACACTCATGGGGGTTAGTACAGACCCCCATAAAACCTTAATTAACCCTGTCATTCATGGGGGTCAATACAGACCCCCAGAAGCCCTTAATTAATCCTGTCACTCATGGGGGTCAATACAGATCCCCATAAAATCTTAATTAACCCTGTCACTCATGGGGGTCAATACAGACCCCCAGAAGCCCTGAATAAACCCTGTCAATCATGGGGGTCAATACAGACCCCCATAATCACCTGTGTCTCTCTTCTACAACATATATAAATTGTGTCCATTTGGATATATTTATAGTAGTAAGTCTGGAAATGAAATAATATAAAATATTTAGACGTAGGGACTAAAGTGCTTATAAGTAGATTCGCTACGTATTATTCGTGGTATACTGTACACACATATATAAATTGTGTCCATTTGGATACATTTATAGCAGCAAGTCCGAGAGTGAAATAATATAAAATATTAATAATTAATCATGTCACCTATGGGGGTTAATACAGAGCCCCATAAGCCAATAATTAACCCTATCAGTCCAATAGGGGTCTATATAGACCCCTATAGGACACTAATTAATCCATGTAATAACACTATAAGTGCCACGAGCGTCATCCAGGACCCTCATGACATAAAGTGTAAGCACTATACTATTAACCTTAACTATACCCCATTAACCCTACCCTGGGCCTTCTTAACCCTAACAGCACCTATCTAACCCTAACTGGGACTATTTAACCATAACTGGACCAATTTAACCCCATCTAAGCCTATTTAACCCTGTCTCTTATGTGGGTCTATACAGACTCCCAAAAGCCTCTATTTAACCCCAGTAGACCCACAAGGGTATATTAAGACCCTTATGGGGCTGTTAGAACCCTGACATTAACCACATAAGTGCCATGACGGTCCTGAAGCACCCTCATGACACTAAGTATAAACATTACACTGCACTATACCCCCCAATAAACCATTACATCTAAACTAACCCCCATCTACACTAACCTATTAACAACTACACTACCTACCCCCTAATAAACCCCCACTCACTAACTACAGATAATAATAAAACATAACTCACAAAAAATAAAAATAAAACTAAATCACAGAAAATACAACATCTACATCACAGAAAATAAAAAACTTAAGTAAAAAAAATAAAAAAAAAACATTACAGAAAATAACAAAACCTACATTACAACCCCCCCACTCCCCCAACTACAGAAAATAACAAAAAATGACACACCTGACAAGGAAATACATACAGAATATATACATTACATTACAAATAAAATAAAATACAATACCCCCTATCTAAAATACATTAAACACTATCTAAAATACACACATACCCCATATCTAAAATACATAGTTACATAGTTACATAGTATTTAAGGTCGAAAAAAGACTTTCAGTCCATCAAGTTCAACCTTTTAAGATCTCATCTGATCTGCAATATGAGGATTAACAATCAATACTGCCTCTACAATTATCCTTGATAAACCTGAATTCCATTTTTAATTAGAAATAAATCCAGTCCCCTTTTAAAGTTATCTATCGAATCCGCTGTCACCACCTCCTTTGGTATAGAATTCCACAGATTAACCACCCTTACTGTGAAGAGCCCTTTTCTTTCTTTAAGGTGGAATCTTTTTACTTCTAACCTCAAGGGATGTCCTCTTGTCAGTTGGAAACCTCTTGGCACAAAAAGCTCCCCTGACAAATCTTTTAACTGACCCTGGATGTATTTATATAGGGTAATCATATCTCATCTTAGACGTCTTTTTTCTAGAGTAAATAAGTGTAATTTGGTTAGTCTTTCTTCGTAACTTAGCCCCTCCATTTCCCTTATTAGTTTTGTAGCCCTTCTCTGTACCTTTTCCAGCTCTACAATGTCCTTTTTATGAAGTGATGCCCAAAATTGTCCTCCATATTCCAAATGAGGGCGTACTAGAGATTTGTATAGTGGCAGAATTATATTTGCTTCCCTGGCTTCTATACCCTTCCTAATACATGCTAATATTTTATTTGCCTTTGCAGCTGCTGCTTGGCTTTGAGCACTGTTACCTAGGTGGTTGTCCACAAGCTCCTAAATCCCTTTCAATATCTGATACACCAAGATTTGCTCCATTAAGATTATAAATTGCATGGTTATTTTTCCTTCCCAAATGCATAACTTTACATTTATTCATATTAAATCTCATCTGCCATTTAGATGCCCATTCCTCAATTGTATGTAAATCCCTTTGGAGGGAAAGCACATCATTATCTGAATTAATTACCTTGCACAACTTCGTGTCATCAGCGAAAATGGAGACACCACACTCCAATCCTACCTCTAAGTCATTAATAAATATGTTAAAAAGGAGAGGACCTAATACTGAACCCTGAGGAACCCCACTTACCACATTAGTCCAATTGGAGTATGTTCCATTTACAACAACCCTTTGCTTCCTGTCTTTTAGCCAGCTCTCAATCCATGAGCAGATATTTACTGCAATTCCTGTATCCCTTAGTTTGCCCAATAGTCTCCCATGTGGTACTGTATCAAAAGCCTTTGCAAAATCCAAAAAGACTACATCCACTGAGTTGCCTTGATCCAGGTTCCTACTAACCTCATCATAGAAACTAATTAGATTTGTTTGACATGACCTATCCCTCATAAATCCATGTTGACTCCTACTTATAATCCTGTTCAAATAGACATATTCTTGTATATTATCCCTTATTAACCCTTCTAAAAGCTTCCCCACTACAGAAGTGAGGCTCACTGGTCTATAATTCCCCGGATTTGCTCTTGCTCCCTTTTTAAATATAGGTATCACATCAGCTTTTCTCCAGTCATCTGGTAGAGACCCTGTGTAGAGTGAATCTTGAAAAATTAAATATAATGGTTTGGCTATTACAGAACCCAGTTCCCTCAGTACCCTTGGATGTATTCCATCAGGACCTGGGGCTTTATTAACATTTATTTTTTCCAACCTCTTTTGGATTATTTCCTGTGTTAACCAATTATTTGGCAAAGGTAGTGTAGCCCCATTATGTTGCAGTGTCCCAACCACTGGTACCTCCCTTGTGTATACCGAAGAAAAGAACCTATTTAGCTCATCAGCCTTTTCTTGGTCACTAATTATCAGACGGCCTGTGTCACATTGTAATGTTCCTATAGCTTCATTCCTTGTCTTCTTCTCATTAATATACTTAAAAAATATTTTAGGGTTAGTCTTACTCTCTTTTGCAATAAATTTTTCATTTTCTATTTTAGCCAGTCTAATAGCCCTTTCCTTGGTGATTTCCTTGTATTCCTGTAAAGCAGTCTCTGTCCCCTCTTGTTTGTATAATTTAAATGTCTGTTTTTTACTCCGTATCTTGATCTATAAATCATTATTAAGCCACATTGGATGGGATTTACTCCTTTTACTTTTATTCCCACACAGCATATGCCGATGTGTATGTATATTTAGTAAGGATTTAAATGTTGTCCACTTGTGGTCAGTGTTTTTACCTATCAGTTCTCTGTCCCAGTCTATACTTTGTATTGCTGCCCTTAGTCCGTTGAAATCTGCCCTTTTAAAAGTAAGAGTTTTTTTTGGCCCCTCAAAATGTTTTTTTTTTTAATTCAATCTCAAATGAGACTGTGTTGTTTTCCAAAGGTTGCCCTATTCCAACATTACATACTATATCAATATTATTTGTGATGAGTAAATCTAAGATTGCTTCATTTCTAGTAGGCTCTTGTACAACCTGGGCCAGATAATGATCTCTGAGTATACTCAAGAACCTGCTCCCCTTAGATGAACTGCTGGTCTCCATTATCCAGTTTCTTTCAGGGTAATTAAAATCTCATATTATTAGAACTTGCCAGTGCTTAGCTGCATTTTCAATCTGTAAAAATAATTGTATTTCCTCACTTTCAGCTATATTTGGGGGTTTATAGCATACTCCTACTAATATTCTTTTGGAATTTGCTGCTCCGCTATTTAACTCTACCCACAAACATTCAGCTTTATCACTAGGTCCACCATAAATATCTTCTCTCCCTATAGGCTTAAATTCAGGCTTAACATACAGACAAATCCCTCCTCTGCGTTTACCATTGCCTCTATCTTTCCTAAATAGGTTATAACCATCCAGATTAACAGTCCAGTCATGAGATTCATCCCACCACGTTTCAGTAATGCCTATTAAATCCCATTTTTCATTAATTGCTAATAATTTTAACTCTCCCATTTTTCCTGGCAAGCTTCTGGCATTAGCAAGCATACACCTTATGTTATGAGTCTGTAGTTCTGAAGTGCCTGCCACTGTACTTGAATTACTTGGTACTACCTCCCTATTGACTATACTACCCCTCCCCCCATCTCCTCCCCTATGAGTTGTTAATTCATCCCTTATAGCCTCTACACTTTCTACCTCATAACTTATATCTAGTCCCTCCCCCCACCTACTGGTTTAAAAACTCCTCCAGCCTTTCTACCATCCTATCCCCTAGTACAAAAGCTACCTCATCATTAAGGTGCAATCCATCCCTACTGTAGAGATTGTACCGAAGTGAGAAGTCATCCCAGTGCTCTAAAAACCCAAACCCCTCCTTAGTGCACCACATCTTTCGCCATGCATTAACCTCCCTAAGCTCCTTCTGCCTCCCTGGGCTAGCACGTGGCACTGGTAGTATCTCAGAATATACTACCTTGGAGGTCCTTGCCTTCAGCTTATTACCTAGTTCTCTAAAATCATTCTTTAGGACACTCCATCTTCCACTAACTTTGTCATTGGTACCAATATGTACCAAGACCACCATTTCATTTCCAGCCCCTCCCAATAATTTGTCTACCTGATCCACAACATGACAAACCCGAGCACCCGGGAGACAGCAAACTGTTCGATTGCTGGGATCTGGGTGACAAATCACCCTGTCTGCCTTCCTAATAATAGAGTCCCCTACAACCAAAACCTGTCTGTTGCTCTGCCCTTCCACTCCTTCAGTAGAACTGTTCTCCCGACTGTTAGAGGGAACAGCTCTATCTGGCATTGCCATTCCTGAATGGACATCCCCAACAGTTTCACTCAATCTGGCAAATCTGTTGGTGTTTGCCAACTTAGAACTGGCCTTCCTCCTCCTCTTCCCCCTGCTTCCCCTTGTAACTGTAACCCAGCTACCTCCCTGGACATCCTCACTAGTCCCAGCTCCACCCTCCATGCTAGGCCCAGCTAAACTGTGCTCAGTGAGCATCAACCCCCTTTCCAGTGGAGCAATATCACTAAGTGCTGCAATTCTCCGCTCCAGATCTCCAATTTGAGCTTCCAGAGAGGCAACATGCTCACACCTCTCACAGAGGTATGGACCCTGGACCATCTGTTCCAGTATTGCATACATATGACAGGATGTACACTGAATAAGGTTGCCACTGGACTGACTCATAATTTTTATTATTGTCTACAAAATTTCAGTGGGAAAAATAAAGAATTTAAAATAATATATTTGTATAAAGTTTTCCTCCTTCGCACTATAAATCTGCCCTCCCTTTTCTTTGAAGTCCCTACCCCTATTTAAACTCCTACACTTCACTAGAACTGCACCTGATACTGAAAATGTTCGCAAGCTCACAAGTTCGCCCCTTCTACCGTTTATACTAACTTCTGCCTTCTCACCTGGGCACAATTAGTGCACTCTGCAATTTATCAGCCTTTATATGTAAAGGAAAATCCCCTTGTAAACAGGCCCCAAAACAGCTCACAAACCTTTTATACTGGTTAAACAGTCAAGCCACACCCCTCTAACCTGGGCACAATTAGTGCACTCTGCAATTTATCAGCCTTTATCTGTAAAGGAAAATCCACTTGTAAAAAAAATACATTAAATCCCATCTAAAATACACACATAACCTCTACCTATCTAAAATACAACCCCCCTATCTAACATGCAATAAATCCTATCTACATACACAAACCTTAACTAAAATAAAATAATTAAGACCACTTACCTTTTCAGATGTCCCTTCAGATCACCACCCTAGGAAAACAACAAAACAAAAAAATTAGTACAACACATGTTCATACAATAAATACACATTCGACATATTCTAATTATTCTACTCACCCTTCCAGCATGTCCCCATCCTTTTTATTTTCTTCTCCGGCGCGGCCCCTGTAAAAAATAAACATTGGATTAGTACTAAATACATATACAAAATTAAATTAAATAAACATAATATACATTGAACTTACCTTGGTGCGATGTCCCCGGCCTTCTCCTGGGCCCTGGAAGTATCCGCGCTCTAATTTTTTTATTATGGAGGTCCGCACTTGCTGACCTCTCTGATGCTAATGGTCCTTTTAGAGCTTTCTCCGGAAGAAAATTGGTCACGGCACCTTCTGATTGGCTGAAAACGCTAATGCAGTCTAATTGACAGTGACAACAGCCAATCAGAAGGCACTATTCCCTTCAGCCAATCACAATGGAATACACCCCACAAGGTGATTGGCTGAAGACATTTGCTCCTTCTGATTGGCTGTAATTTGATTGACAGTGACAAAAGCCAATCAGAAGGCACATATGCCTTCAGACAATCACCCCGTGGGGGTGTATCCCATTGTGATTGACTGAAGGCAATATAGCCTTCTGATTGGTTTCAAAAAAAGATTGACAGGTGCATTAGCAAATCAGAATGGGATATGGGGGTGTATCCCATTCTGTTTGGCTCACACCTTGGTGCCTTTGGATTGGCTGGAATTTTATTGACAGCTTTTTCAGCCAATCAGAAGGCACCATTGCCAATTTTCTTCCTTTTTTTTTAGAACGCGGATTCTTCCAGGGCCCAGCCTGGGCAGAAGAGGAGGAACACAGAGACATCACGCCAAGGTAATTTCAATGTATATTATGTTTATTTTATTTTATTTTGTGTGTGTAGTAATCTAATGATTATTTTTAACAGGGGCAGCGCGGGAGAAGAAAATAAGAAGGATGGGGACATGCTGAAAAGGTGAGTAGAATATTTAGAATATTTAGAATGCTAGTACAACACATTTACATACATTTATTGTATGTAAATGTGTTGTACTAATTTGTTTTGTTTTTTTCCATAGGGTGGCGATCGGAAGGGACATCTGCAAAGTGAAGTGGTCTTAATTATTTTATTTTAGGTTAGATTTAGAGTTTGTGTATGTAGTTAGGATTTATTGTATATTAGATAGGGGGGGTGTATTTTAGATAGATAGGGGGTATGTGTGTAGGTTAGATAGGATTTAATGTATTTTAGAAAGTGGGGTATGTGTGTATTTCACATAGGATTTTATGAATTTTAGATAGGGGTATTGTATTTGATTTGATTTCTATTGTATTGTAATGTATATATTTTGTATGTATTTTCTTTTGAGGTGTGTATTTTTTTTTTTTTTCTGTAGTTGGGGGGTTGTAATGTAGGTTTTTTTTGTTTTCTGTAATGTTGATTTTTTATTTTTTGTGACAGGCTTTTTTTATTTTCTGTGACATAGGTTTTATTATTTTCTGTAATTAATAGGTTATTGTACAGGGGGGTTAGTTTAGATTGAATCGTTTATTGGGGGTTATAGTGCAGTGTAGTTTTTGTACTTAGTGTCATGAGGGTCCTTAAGAACCCTTATAGCACTAATGAGGTAATGTTAGGCTTCTACTTGTCCCATTAGGGTCTTTAGATACCCTTATGGGACTAATGGGGTTAAATAGAGGCTTATGAGGGTCTGTATAGATACCCATAAGAGACCGGGTTAAAATAGTGTAGTGTTTACACTTTGGGTCATGAGGGTCCTGGATGACCCTCATGGCACTTATAGTGTTATTACATGGGATCATTAGTGTCCTATAGGGGTCTATATAGTTGAGGCACACAGTACACTCACATTGTGTGACAAACAGCATTTCACCACTTTTTTATTGCCCCGTCATTTTTGACGGTCATGTCGCTAGTAATAAAAATAATAATAAGACTTTCAGTATTTTCAGCTTTCTATATGTACTGTGAGCTTTCCAGATTTCATTTAAGAACTTGATTTGAGGAACGAGCTATGACCTTGAGAGCTTGCAATCTAATCCTACCCTGATTATGTTGATTTAAATCACATAAAATAAAAACCTTGGAATGGTTAATGACAGATGTCCACAAATACATAATGGAAAAGCAGCGGGCACGGGAGCGGTCCATCTTGGGAGCTGCTAACCCACCTCCTACCATTAACCCCCCCCAGCACTGCGTCTGGGTGGTGGGAACTACAAAACCCCTCCGCGGTACATCAGGTGCCACATGTGTAACCAGCAGGGCCACATTCAGAGAGACTGTCCCAGAAACAGAAACCGCTCCACGTGGAATACTCCAACTAATTCCCCCTCCCAGCGGCAGTGTGTACCCCAGGAGGCCGAAGGTGTCGTCCTTCCCCCCCAGCGGCAGTGTGTACCCCAGGGAGCTGAAGGTGTCGTCCTTCCTCCCCAGCAGCAGTGTGTACCCCAGGGGGCCGAAGGTGTCGTCCTTCCCCCCCAGCGGCATTGTGTACCCCAGGGAGCCGAAGGTGTCGTCCTTCCCCCCCAGCGGCAGTGTGTTACCCAGGGAGCTGAAGGTGTCGTCCTTCCTCCCCAGCGGCAGTGTGTACCCCAGGGAGCTGAAGGTGTCGTCCTTCCTCCCCAGCGGCATTGTGTACCCCAGGGAGCTGAAGGTGTTGTCCTTCCTCCCCAGGGGCAGTGCGTACCCCAGGGAGCTGAAGGTGTCATCCTTCCTCCCCAGCGGCAGTGTGTACCCCAGGGAGCTGAAGGTGTCGTCCTTCCTCCCCAGCCGCAGTGTGTACCCCAGGGAGCTGAAGGTGTCGTCCTTCCTCACCAGCGACAGTGTGTACCACAGGGAGCAGAAGGTTGCCGTCCTTCCTCCCCAGCGGCAGTGTGTACCCCAGGGGTCCGAAGGTGTCGTCCTCCCCCCCCAGCGGCAGTGTGTACCCCAGGGGGCCGAAGGTGTCGTCCTTCCCCCCCAGCGGCAGTGTGTACCCCAGGGAGCAGAAGGGGCCGTCCTTCCTCCCCAGCGGCAGTGTGAACTCCAGGGGGCAGAAGGTGTCGTCCTTACCCCCCAGCGGCAGTGTGAACCCCAGGGGGCAGAAGGGGTCGTCCTTCCCCCTGGCTACTGAGCCGGAATATGTCCCAAGTACCCCAGCAGAAGAGCTGACAGTGGGGCAGAGTGCAGTCGGCCTCTGCCCTCCCTTTGTCCCTTGTACAGAGCAGGATGTCCCGCAGGGTATACCAGCAGAAGAGCTGGCATCAGTGCAGAGTGCCGCTGGCCTCTGCCCCTCAAATCCCCTCAGCGTGTTGCACCATCACCACAGCGAAATATCCAGGTGCCTGGTTAGACTTCCCCCCAAAGGGGAGATGTGTGACGAAGTGCCCTTCGCCACTTTGTCTTGGAGAGGACTGTTTGCCAGCCTCCTGCCCTGCGACTATGGCCCTGGGGCATATTGCCCTTTAAACACAGTGTTCGGCCATACCAGAGTGCATTTCACTCATTCTGGCCCTTTGCATACATTGGGGTCATTCGGTACTTGCCCTGTGTGAACCATGATACCAATGATAGCTATGCCATGGAGCCCATTCATATGGTGAAAGACTATGGGAAAGAATTTGGCTACATGGCCATCGAACTGTGTGAAGAGGATCTGAGCGCTATTCGGTAGTTTTGTGCGCTCAGATCCCAGCTATCTGGGGATATGTGAAATGTGAGTAAATGCGAATTGCAGTAATGCTGATGGGTTGTCAAAATAGAGAATTGACCAACAAATACTTTTGTCCGGACATCCCCAGGCCGATCCGTTGGGATCAGACCGCGTATGCCGGCTTATGGTCACGGGGGAGGTGTGTAACGGAACTCATCACTGTTTTACCCTGTTTTATGGTTGTTTAATTATTGGTTAAAATATGATCCTACTGTTATATTATATGTATGTTGGTTTATGCTCTGCAGAATATTAGCCAGACTATTGCAGACCTAGGCTAATAGATAATCCTATTACAGAGACTTCAGAGATAAGGGAGTCGATAGTATAAAGTGTTTTCATTCTCAGATAAGAACAAAGACGGCTGATTTAATCAATGTCTGATTATATCAAGTTGCCAGGGAGGTGTGACTCACCTATTGTTCTTTCTATGTGTATTGTGTGGCCAACTATGGGGGATGTGGATTGCCTGTGGGAAGAGATGTGTATATATATTTCTGCACATAACAAAATAAAGTCAGTATTCATTTGACTCCCAAATTGTGTGTCGTCCAATATGGGAGGTCGGGGATGGTGAGACTGTAGTGCCTCTTGGGTTTTTTACCGTATACCAGCGGAGATATTGGATTTGTGTTCCAGCTCCGTTACAGATATACTACAGGATATTTCTCTATGTGAAGGGCACAAGTGGCTAAAAGAGGCCGTGCTCAGAGGGTCATCATGTCCGGAGAAATGACCTACTTAGGGAAGCCATTCTCTAAGCTTGTCTTTTATCTCTGAGCTTGTTTTTGGAAGTAAGCAATAATTACCAATAATAACTGATTATCCACTGGGGCTGGGTGAAAAAGGGACCTGAATGCCCAGACCCGGGAGCATGTTTAGTGGTTTGTCTTGCAGTTGACTTGAACTGAAGGAAATAGAAACACAGACAAGGAACATGATCAGTATCTTTTATTAACAAGAAGTTAGAATCTGTTTTTGTTGGTGGATCAAAAAGACTGACAGAGATAAATATTGGAAACTTCAATGTAATTTTACTGTAGGATAATGGTAGTGAGTTAAAAACCATTTGCAGAAAGGGGACTTGTTATAATCAATAAATGTTTTATCGTCAATATCCAAACAATCTGCTAAAGGCCATTTGTGATCTCACCCATCGAAACGGCGGAATTAGGGTTACAAATAGATATCATGAACGCCGCTATAATTATTAATTCATAAATAATATAACATTTATTTAAAAAAAAAAAACTATGTTTCATGTTCATATTCATGACTAAGAAGGTGTCCTGAGTGGGTATAGAAAGTGTCAGGTTGTTGTGACCAGGCTGAGGAGAGAAGGTCCTACATATACTATTGTTACTTATACATATCTTGATCCTCCTCTAGCTACGCTATTTCTGTCCCCCAACCTTTTTCTCTACACCCCAGTTTGATTAAATAGAAATACAGAACCAATGTGGTATAAAAAATGCTTTAATTGAAATCCTATTGTGTACTGTGAGTATCAAAGAGATGCTGCCCTTTGTAATTATTGTTTTCTAATGTGGTATTGTGGAGAAGAAGGCATCCATGGGGAAGACAAAGAAGGCTCTTGGGTAGAAGAAGGCACCTATCTGGAAGACAAAGAAGGCTCGTGGGTAGAAGAAGGCACATATGGGGAAGATGAAGAAGGCTATTGGGGCGAATTGGGCAGCTATGGGGTAGAAGAAGTCTCTTTTGGAGAAGATGGAACTGAAGAATCAAAACATGAGTAAGCTTTTGAAAGTCTCTCAGTAAGAAATGATAAGCAATAGGAAGCTCTAATACTTGGTTATGGTGCATTACAATGTCTTGTAAATATAAATGCACAGTTATGGGAAGGTGGTGAACAAGGAGTTGACAACCTTGAAAGTTCTTTCATCTCACTATTGGCATATACAGCATCAATTACTGTAATCTGGTGTTCAATGATGTAAAAACATCATCACTCATTGTAGGCCTAGGCACTGTCCTCTCACAAGGAGTCTACCTCAGTAAGTATCTATCTGTGAGTTTCTCTCAGTGAGCATCTGTCCATGAGCCTCTCTCGGCTAGTATCTCTCTATGAGCCTCTCTCAGTAATCTTCTCTCCATGAGCATCTCTCAGCGAGTATATCTCTCTGTCGCTCAGTGATCATCTCTCCATGAGCATCTCTCAGTTAGTATATCTCTCTGTCACTCAGTGATCATCTCTCCATGAGCATCTCTCAGTTAGTATATCTCTCTGTCGCTCAGTGATCATCTCTCCATGAGCATCTCTCAGCGAGTATATCTCTCTGTCGCTCAGTGATCACCTCTCCATGAGCATCTCTCAGTTAGTATATCTCTGTGTCTCTCAGTGATCATCTCTCCATGAGCATCTCTCAGTTAGTATATCTCTCTGTCGCTCAGTGATCATCTCTCCATGAGCATCTCTCAGTTAGTATATCTCTGTGTCTCTCAGTGATCATCTCTCCATGAGCATCTCTCAGTTAGTATATCTCTGTGTCTCTCAGTGATCATCTCTCCATGAACCTCTCTCAGCGAGTATATCTCTGTGTCTCTCAGTGATCATCTCTCCATGAGCATCTCTCAGCGAGTATATCTCTCTGTCGCTCAGTGATCACCTCTCCATGAGCATCTCTCAGTTAGTATATCTCTGTGTCTCTCAGTGATCATCTCTCCATGAGCATCTCTCAGTTAGTATATCTCTGTGTCTCTCAGTGATCATCTCTCCATGAACCTCTCTCAGCGAGTATATCTCTGTGTCTCTCAGTGATCATCTCTCCATGAGCATCTCTCAGTTAGTATATCTCTCTGTCGCTCAGTGATCATCTCTCCATGAGCATCTCTCAGTTAGTATATCTCTGTGTCTCTCAGTGATCATCTCTCCATGAACCTCTCTCAGCGAGTATATGTCTCTCAGTGATCATCTCTCCATGAGCATCTCTCAGTTAGTATATCTCTGTGTCTCTCAGTGATCATCTCTCCATGAGCATCTCTCAGTTAGTATATCTCTGTGTCTCTCAGTGATCATCTCGCCATGAGCATCTCTCAGCGAGAATATCTCTGTGTCTCTCAGTGATCATCTCTCCATGAGCATCTCTCAGCGAGTATATATCTGTGTCTCTCAGTGATCATCTCTCCATGAGCATCTCTCAGGGAGTTTATCTCTGTGTGTCTCAGTGATCATCTCTCCACGAGCCTCGCTCAGCGAGTATATCTCTGTGTCTCTCAGTGATCATCTTTCCATGAGCCTCTCTCAGGGAGTATATATCTGTGTCTCTCAGTGATCATCTCTCCATGAGCATCTCTCAGGGAGTATATCTCTGTGTCTCTCAGTGATCATCTCTCCAAGAGCCTCGCTCAGCAAGTATATCTCTATGTGTCTCAGTGATCATCTTTCCATGAGCCTCTCTCAGCGAGTATATATCTGTGTCTCTCAGTGATCATCTCTCCATGAGCATCCCTCAGCGAGTACATCTCTGTGTCTCTCAGTGATCATCTCTCCATGAGCATATCTCAGTTAGTATATCTCTGTGTCTTTCAGTGATCATCTCTCCATGAGCATCTCTCAGCGAGTATCTATCTGTGTCTCTCAGTGATCATCTCTCCATGAGCATCTCTCAGCGAGTACATCTCTGTGTCTCTCAGTGATCATCTCTCCATGAGCATATCTCAGTTAGTATATCTCTGTGTCTTTCAGTGATCATCTCTCCATGAGCATCTTTCAGGGAGTATATATCTGTGTCTCTCAGTGATCATCTCTCCATGAGCATCTCTCAGGGAGTATATCTGTGTCTCTCAGTGATCATCTCTCCACGAGCCTCGCTCAGCGAGTATATCTCTGTGTCTCTCAGTGATCATCTCTCCATGAGCATCTCTCAGCGAGTATATCTCTGTGTCTCTCAGTGATCATCTCTCCATGAGCCTCTCTCAGCAAGTCTCTCTCTGTGAGTTTCAATCAGTAGTCCTCTCTCTATGAGTCTCTCTTAGTGAGCATCTCTTTCAGGTAATGTCTCTATGTTTCTTTTAGAGTTAGGGTCTCTATATTTTTGTCTTTCACTCTGTGTTTTCTTCAATGTGTGTCTCTTTCCAATGATGATCTCTATTTCAGTCCCACAGGTTCTGTTGATTATCTCCAGATCTCCATTTGTGTTAAATTGCTACTCCTGTTTTTTGTACATCTCTCAGCGAGTATATCTCTGTGTCTCTCAGTGATCATCTCTCCATCAGCCTCTCTTAGCGAGTATATCTCTCTGTCTCTCAGTGATCATCTCTCCATGAGCATCTCTCAGTTAGTATATCTCTGTGTCTCTCAGTGATCATCTCTCCATGAACCTCTCTCAGCGAGTATATGTCTGTGTCTCTCAGTGATCATCTCTCCATGAGCCTCTCTCAGCGAGTATATCTCTGTGAATCTCAGTGATCATCTCTCCATGAGCATCTCTCAGTTAGTATATCTCTGTGTCTCTCAGTGATCATCTCGCCATGAGCATCTCTCAGCGAGAATATCTCTCTGTCTCTCAGTGATCATCTCTCCATGAGCCTCTCTCAGTGAGTATGTCTCTGTGTCTCTCAGTGATCATCTCTCCATCAGCCTCTCTTAGCGAGTATATCTCTCTGTCTCTCAGTTATCATCTCTCCATGAGCATCTCTCAGTTAGTATATCTCTGTGTCTCTCAGTGATCATCTCTCCATGAACCTCTCTCAGCGAGTATATGTCTGTGTCTCTCAGTGATCATCTCTCCATGAGCCTCTCTCAGCGAGTATATCTCTGTGACTCTCAGTGATCATCTCTCCATGAGCATCTCTCAGTTAGTATATCTCTGTGTCTCTCAGTGATCATCTCGCCATGAGCATCTCTCAGCGAGAATATCTCTCTGTCTCTCAGTGATCATCTCTCCATGAGCCTCTCTCAGTGAGTATGTCTCTGTGTCTCTCAGTGATCATCTCGCCATGAGCATCTCTCAGTTAGTATATCTCTGTGTCTCTCAATGATCATCTCGCCATGAGCATCTCTCAGCGAGAATATCTCTCTGTCTCTCAGTGATCATCTCTCCATGAGCCTCTCTCAGTGAGTATGTCTCTGTGTCTCTCAGTGATCATCTCGCCATGAGCATCTCTCGGCGAGAATATCTCTCTGTCTCTCAGTGATCATCTCTCCATGAGCCTCTCTCAGTTAGTATATCTCTGTGTCTCTCAGTGATCATCTCTCCATGAACCTCTCTCAGCGAGTATATGTCTGTGTCTCTCAGTGATCATCTCTCCATGAGCATCTCTCAGTTAGTATATCTCTGTGTCTCTCAGTGATCATCTCCCCATGAGCATCTCTCAGTTAGTATATCTCTGTGTCTCTCAGTGATCATCTCGCCATGAGCATCTCTCAGCGAGAATATCTCTCTGTCTCTCAGTGATCATCTCTCCATGAGCCTCTCTCAGTGAGTATGTCTCTGTGTCTCTCAGTGATCATCTCTCCATGAGCATATCTCAGCGAGTATATCTCTCTGTCTCTCAGTGATCATCTCTCCATGAGCCTCTCTCAGCGAGTATACCTCTCTGTCTCTCAGTGATCATCTCTCCATTAGCATCTCTCAGCGAGTATATCTCTGTGTCTCTCAGTGATCATCTCTCCATGAGCATCTCTCAGAGAGTATATCTCTGTGTCTCTCAGTGATCATCTCTCCATGAGCATCCCTCAGCGAGTATCTATCTGTGTCTCTCAGTGATCATCTCTCCATGAGCATCTCTCAGCGAGTATATCTCTGTGTCTCTCAGTGATCATCTCTCCATGAGCATCTCTCAGCGAGTATATCTCTGTGTCTCTCAGTGATCATCTCTCCACGAGCCTCGCTCAGCGAGTATATCTCTGTGACTCTCAGTGATCATCTCTCCATGAGCATCTCTCAGTTAGTATATCTCTGTGTCTCTCAGTGATCATCTCGCCATGAGCATCTCTCAGCGAGAATATCTCTCTGTCTCTCAGTGATCATCTCTCCATGAGCCTCTCTCAGTGAGTATGTCTCTGTGTCTCTCAGTGATCATCTCGCCATGAGCATCTCTCAGCGAGAATATCTCTCTGTCTCTCAGTGATCATCTCTCCATGAGCCTCTCTCAGTTAGTATATCTCTGTGTCTCTCAGTGATCATCTCTCCATGAACCTCTCTCAGCGAGTATATGTCTGTGTCTCTCAGTGATCATCTCTCCATGAGCATCTCTCAGTTAGTATATCTCTGTGTCTCTCAGTGATCATCTCCCCATGAGCATCTCTCAGTTAGTATATCTCTGTGTCTCTCAGTGATCATCTCGCCATGAGCATCTCTCAGCGAGAATATCTCTCTGTCTCTCAGTGATCATCTCTCCATGAGCCTCTCTCAGTGAGTATGTCTCTGTGTCTCTCAGTGATCATCTCTCCATGAGCATATCTCAGCGAGTATATCTCTCTGTCTCTCAGTGATCATCTCTCCATGAGCCTCTCTCAGCGAGTATACCTCTCTGTCTCTCAGTGATCATCTCTCCATTAGCATCTCTCAGCGAGTATATCTCTGTGTCTCTCAGTGATCATCTCTCCATGAGCATCTCTCAGAGAGTATATCTCTGTGTCTCTCAGTGATCATCTCTCCATGAGCATCCCTCAGCGAGTATCTATCTGTGTCTCTCAGTGATCATCTCTCCATGAGCATCTCTCAGCGAGTATATCTCTGTGTCTCTCAGTGATCATCTCTCCATGAGCATATCTCAGTTAGTATATCTCTGTGTGTTTCAGTGATCATCTCTCCATGAGCATCTCTCAGTGAGTATCTATCTGTGTCTCTCAGTGATCATCTCTCCATGAGCATCTCTCAGCGAGTATATCTCTGTGTCTCTCAGTGATCATCTCTCCACGAGCCTCGCTCAGCGAGTATATCTCTGTGTCTCTCAGTGATCATCTCTCCATGAGCATCTCTCAGCGAGTATCTCTCTGTGTCCCTCAGTGATCATCTCTCCATGAGCCTCTCTCAGCAAGTCTCTCTCTGTGAGTTTCAATCAGTAGTCCTCTCTCTATGAATCTCTCTTAGTGAGCATCTCTTTCAGGTGGTGTCTCTAGGTTTCTTTTAGAGTTAGGGTCTCTATGTTTTTGTCTTTCACTCTGTGTTTCCTTCAATGTGTGTCTCTTTCCAATGATGATCTCTATTTCAGTCCCACAGGTTCTGTTGATTATCTACAGATCTCCATTTGTGTTAAATTGCTCCTCCTGATTTTTGTACCAATCACTGTCCTCCTCGTATGGAAATACAATCATGAGGTTCAAGGTAAGACACCCCAGATCTGTGTGTCCTCCAGGGCAGAGAGTAATAGAGTCACACACTAATTTACTCGCTCTTCACAACCTACTCTTTGCTGAGCTTGAAAAGGCCAAGAAGACCAATCCTTCCCTCAGCTTGTTAGATTATTTGTATCTATCAGACAGGATAGCTTAGCCGGAGGCTAGGACAAGTTGCCAATTCTTCCACTCCGAGTTAGTGGACAAGTTATGCCCCACGTAAGCCTGTCTCCCTTTCCACCTAGGTGCCAAGGGGTCTAGGGATCTGATGGAGGTAGTTAGGTAGTGTAACTGCTGAGATATAGTGTTTGGGTGAGGGGTCTGGGTCTTGAACCCACTTGGGGACCTAGAACTTAGTATGCACAATTATAAAATTACCGGGGCAGGGATTCATCTATGAGCTTTAACATTTGTCTATTGAAACAAGTGCTGTTTTGACAGTTTTATTAATTATCCTTGATGGCTTAATCATGTTCTTCAATTCCCCCAAGGAAGTCTATGGAGCCTAGTCTCCCGCTTGGTGCAAGATCGAACCTGGCCAGGACTGGGGCACAGCCATGGGGCTCGGAGTTAACTACGTATTGTGGGCAGCTATTGGAAGTACCTACTGGTCACTCTTAAAGTGGTACTAATCACAAAATATTTTAATTGGCCCAATATAACAGTTATACCCCAAAGCACACTCTGCCGATTATAGTTATACCCCAAAGCACACTCTGCTGATGACAGTTATACCCCAAAGCACACTCTGCATTCTCCCCTTTCCTACTCTTCACAGCTCCAAACATTTTCTTAAATCCCTTCTATTTTGAGAAGATCAGCTATTCAAGACAAACATGACTCCTGTTTCTTGTATTAATATTTACTTTCCTTATGATAACTTCCACAGCAAACCAGAACACTCACCTTGCTGGAGGATGCTCTGCTGCTCACCGTGCTGGAGGATGCTCTGCTGCTCACCATGCTGGAGGAAGCTCTGAAGCTCACCATGCTGGAGGATGCTCTGCTGCTCACCGTGTTGGAGGATGCTCTGCAGCTCACCATGCTGGAGGATGCTCTGCAGCTCACCGTGCTAGAGGATGCTCTGTTGCTCACCGTGCTGGAGGATGCTCTGCAGCTCACCATGCTGGAGGATGCTCTGTTGCTCACCGTGCTAGAGGGTGCTCTGCCGGACAGGTAAATCAGATAATCTGAAAACGCACCAGGTCAGTGGTCTGACTTTTAATAAGAAATGATCTGGACAGGTGTTGAACATCTATGTACACTATATAGAAAAAGTCATCATTCCAGGTATTGTGTGGTTTGGTCACCAATGTCATATCTACAGCTATGGAAAGGAATCTACCCAAAGGGCAACAAGTTCTGCCTGACACAAAAGATCACATTGGAAGGTGCCAGGGGTCTCTCAATTGACTAAAGGGGAAATAAGAAGGTGAAATATAACATGATTACTTGTGTAAGTGGTTGTGACTAATAGATATTTCAAATGGACTCTCTAAGCAATTTCCTCTATTAATGAGGCGTTACAAGATGGCATCTCTCATAAGAGACAACATGAAGACAGGAGGTGATTCCACTAACTTAGAATCCTTCAGTCTGGGAGCTTCTTAGTAGTAAGTGAAATGTACATTTTCTATCACATTTTTCTATATTGAGGAGTTAATATGAATTAAATGAGTAAAAAACTGTATGGAAAAAAAAAATGCCGAAATACTCCTTTGTAATGATTGGATCATGAATACTGTTTAACCATAATGTGTCTACGTGCTTCAGCTATAATATCTGCTCCGACATAACATTTGTCCCTCTCAAAACTGTAAAATGTTTCTCTAAAAATCATATTAACCCTTTATTTCAGTTTTATCTTCTATCCCATGCTTACATGACATCATTGTTGACCATATTAGTGCAGACATTACAATGCAGCTTCATGGGTTAAAGATCCTCGATTTGTGAACATCCTACAAATGTACTGTAAGAACGTTTTATATTGGTTAGTTTCATATAACCGCTACGGAATATGTTGGCGCATTACAAATAAACAATAATAATAATACAAATATTGATACACTGACGTACAAGGAGAGAACAACACTGTTATTTGGGATAAATGTATCGCTGACAGTCAAGAAATATGCAGAAATATTGACAATAATATCCACAATATAATTGCTGTTTTGGTTTCACAGTCTGGAGATCAGTAATTACAGCCACAATAAATCAGAAGCCCGTAAATGCAACGCGAGACCCGCGACAGCTGCGAGCTAGAAATTCTGCCTATTTACCTTAAATTAGAACCTGCTGCGAGTTACGGGACAGAGAGGCAAACTCGTAAATCATCGGTCGCATGTTGGATGCGTGGCCCGGAATGTAATCAATTAGTCAAACCAGTAGTTACGGGTTTAGATGAGCCAATGGCAAAATAGATCGCCAGAATAACGTCACTGCAAAATGGAGGTGGGATTCCAAAGTTTCCGGAATTTTAAATACGAGTTACGATCGGACCCACATTCCTGAAATATTGCAGCATCGACAAAGCCGTAAATATGATGTTCAACTACATGCGAGTTACAGTATATGTATTAACACATTGATTGCTGGGATCAATATAACACGGAATATAAACATGAATTAAAGTCACATCACTTTCCCTTTTATTATATACTAGCGAATTGCCCGTCAAAAAATGACGGCAATGAAATTGTAAGGTAGCTAATGCTGTTTAGTGTGTAATAATGAAATATATAATACATTAATAAATGAATATACTTTACCTATTTTAAAGCATTGTGTGGAAGAGCTGTGAATGTGTTTTGATGTTGCTGCAGCATTAGTGGTGTGGAGCTGCTGTGTAAGCGTGCTGAATGTGTGCAGTGTAACACTGTGCGTGCGCGAGCCCAAACCGTTGTCGTGTACTTCCGCATTGGCGTCAAATGGCGAGTAATGTGTGTTATACGTTTGTATCGGAATATCCGTAGGTGTTTTGTGGTGTTTTGCGAGTTTCTTGTGGTGTTTTGCGAGTTTAGAGTGCTGTAGCCTCGTTTTCGTTTTGTTCGGCGGCCATTTTTTCTCTCGCTTCGTTTTTTTTTTAGTCTCTAAACTGTTTTATTTGAAGTAAAATCGAGGTGTAAGTTGTATTTTTGAGGTGCTGGGTGCTCCCTCTTGGTGTAGGTAAGTTTTTTATGTATGTGGTGTGTGTATGTATTGTGTTTTACATTTTGTAATGTTCGCGAGTTGCGTCCGAGTGTTGCGAGTCCGTAATGTGTGTGAACGTGTGTCGTATGTTGTTTGCGAGTGTCGTAATGTGTGTGTCGTACTGTTTGGGTTGCGACGTGAAGTTTGCGAGGGTCGCAGTTGCTGGCAAGGAGCGCCTTCGGCGCTCCATGCCAGCAACTGCGGCCCTCGCTTTGCGGGGTCCTCAGGTGCTGGCCTGGAGCGCCTACGGCGCTCCATGCCAGCAACTGAGGCCCTCGCTTCGCGAGGGTCCTCAGTTGCTGGCATGGAGAGCCTTCGGCGCTCCATGCCAGCAACTGAGACCCTCGGGCAGTGCCCTCGCTTCGCGAGGGCCTCGGCTCGCTGCGCGAGCCGCGGCCCTCGATACGCGAGTGCCGCAGCTCGCTACGCGAGTCGCGGCCCTCGCTTTGCGAGGGCCGCGACTCGCGTAGCGAGCCCGCAGCGTTAGCAACAACTCGTACGCTCACAACTATATATGTGATATTGTAGTGTTTTTATATTTGCATTTACAGTGCTACGGATTAGACTTTTAGCCCCTTGCGGGTCCTCTCTAGCACCCGTAGGCTTTTTGGCTCCATTTGCAAGTTACGGGGTTGAATGCAAATTATTTCTATACAATTTAATAGCGCAATTGGAACGTATCAGTTACGGGCTTGACAGATCAAAGGATTTCCAAGCCCGAAAAACGAATTCACACGTTGCGTAGGGTTTTCTCGCACCTACCCAGCAAGTCTTCTGCGGGTAGGTTTAAGAGGCCAATGTAATAGCTAGTAGTCTTGCGAGCTACGCGATGAGCTAACATTTTTAGAAAACTTAGCAATTTAATGTGGCTGAGATTGTATTTAGCTCCATTATTTTTACCTCACTAAATTTAGAAGAGAAATTATTAAAAAGTGATTAGAATTTGCCAAGAAGTATTGCGCGGGATTCAACCATATTGGGAACCTCAACACGTAGAATAACTTTGAAGGAGTTTCTCAGATTCTTGAGTTCTTTCCTTCCTTGCTGTACTCTTCCTCTACCAGCCACGCGTGTAATGAAGACATCATACTAATCTGCGGTTTAAGTGTTTTTCTCACATTAAAAACATGAGTAAAGCTCTAGGGATTCGTTGTGGATTTCTATGGACTAAAAAAAAATCCTTCAATCAATCTGTAGCTATCTGGGATTAATAAACTATCCGTGATTCTATTATATTCACTTAGAAAGACGACTCCATTCTTAGGCTCTAGTGAAATCAAACCATGAAGAAACGCAACAAATGAAAATGGTCTCACCTGTTTGGCTACAAATGATATCACCACCATTTTTTGATATGTAAACAGTACCCAAGCCAATAGCCAGGATACTTTTGCTTTGACATTTCATGGTCGTCAATGAGCTCCTTTCCTTCTAGGACATATCACAGTATCTTCACAGAGCTTGAAAGATAATATTATTTTGTTTTCCTGTACCATGAAAGGATAAAAAGGCCCTAAGAACAAACATGGTAATATATTCTCTATCTCCATTAGCCAATGTGATTGTCACAATATAACTCTGGCATCCATATAGGTCCTAACACAATAGATGTAGACACTCCATATCTCATTATAGGTATAGAAACACCTCTCTGTGAAGTGATAGCTCAGCATTAATATCTTCCATCACAACAGCAGGAGTAGATTCATCAAAACAATTATGTATTGGCCAATCTCACCCACACCAATGATCACATCAAATATACTCCAACGACAGACAATGATAAGAGAGTGACAGTTGTTGCCTACTCTACAGTTTCTACGGAAATCTGATTAGAAATCACTCATCATATTCAAAATAATCTAAGACTCCCTGACAAGCAGTGGGCTGGAAAACATTATATTCACCCATAAACATAAGTTCTCCTTATACGATTGCATCCCACCATGTGAAGCATAGTCCATGAGATGCCTTTATAAAATACAACAATGGCTGAATCAGATTGAGAAATGCCCACTTTGTCAATATTCTCCTTTTATCTCCCTTTTTTATAAATATGTTCATCTAATTGAAACATTTCACCAAACAATATGCTCAAAGTATTACCAAATAATCCCACAGTACCAGATTATCAAAATATGAAAATGTGAAACATCCACAGTCAGGTGTCTATCTTTATTTCAGGACTTCCGACTAAACTCATAAAGTCTCCATTAAACACTAAAAATCCTTGTTTATTTTTATGGTGCATAAATAATGCAGAAACATATGGAATATTTAAAATAACCAAAAAAGGTCCGTCCACTTTGCCCATTCTCTTGGTTTAATTAACCTTGTGGAAAGTGTAATGGTTATATTAGACATTGCTTTTCCCATGAATTGCTCATCAGTGCTGTATTACTGACCTTCAATTATCCAACAAGGATTGACTAGCTGGGAAAGGTAATGAATTGGTCACACAGTTAGGTCCATTTCTCTGCTGGTTTTGGAGTATTGGTACTAGGGTTTCCCCTGGACAGAAGCTGCTTCAGAATCTTGGGGAGCAGGGATGCCGTTCTGGAATAGAGATGCAGGATTCCTTGGTAGCTGAACTGGGGCAAATCTATAAAACAACTCTTTCCCACCCCTCAGAAATACAGCTGACACACCTGTATACTTTCAATAGGGACAATGACCTTAATTGAACCTTTATTGAAAGACACAGCGGCTTATATACATGGGAGAACAAAAATGTCTGGGTAATTAAATTAGTCTGGATTCAGAGTAACAAAAGGAAACATAAGTAAAATATGAAGGACAGGTGACCTAATCGCTCAGCAGGAGGTCTTCAATGCTGAATGCCCCCATTATGTCAGCTTCACAATGGGCATCTTAGACATGTTGTTCCAAACAATAATTGGATCACAGTATATGATATACAAAACTACATATACCAATATCAGGCATGTGTAATGGGGATAAATCTATACAAGCGATTAGACACACAACGTCCAAACCCCATTCACTGGGGATAAGGCTCACCAGACCCTAAACAGTACAAATGGTGAAACATGGTCATCACGGGGTAGCCCCGGGCAGGAAACAACAAAGGCCAGGGTTGTCATGTTCATCTTGTGCTGGCCCAGTGTAGGGATTCCCTTTGGGAAGACTGGACTAGGCTCCTTTGGGAAAGATACAGAAGGTACCACAGTACTTTATTACAGGCATCTTCCCCACCAGCACTGTCATTATAAATACAATAAAACAGAACCAGAGATAGGTCCTCGCACAAACAGGTTAAACTGAGAAATTGATGATGGACACGACAGATAACGTCACTATCATCATCTCCAACAAAGATGAATGCCAGTATTTACTGCTTACATCCAAGAACCTACTTCAAACACGGCTAACAAATGAAGTAAAGCTAGACTCTAAAGCCTCTGGAGTATTACGTTTTAAAGTGTAACTTCATCTACTGAGAATCAGGTTAATTAATTTAATTGTATACGAGATAAGCATTACATATTAATAAAACCTAACTACCTAAAGGTTAATGTGATGTCCATTAATAATAATGCTGCTCTCCTTTCAGGAATCTACAGAAATGATGGAAGATTCATTTTATTGCACCATTGACCTCCAAATCCAAGACCAGGAAGACCAGGAAGACCTGGCTACGGTGAAGAAGTCAGGGGATGGACAATATGTGTCGTGTGTACCAGTACGGCAGGGACATGTATAATTACTAAGGTTCATGGATGCTTTTATTTAATAGGTTTCTTAACAGATACTTATAGTTTAGAGCCTCATTATATATCCTCATATTAACAGCAGAGTAAGGATGATATGAGTACTTTATAATAATAAAGGAAATATAATATGTTTTACACATAGTTCCTTCATTATATGAATAATTTAGAGTACTCCTATTAAATATTAAATCTTACATGGCTGTATTATTATGACAAAAACATGTAGCCAATTTGAGTAAAGTAACTATAGTGATATGGCATGTTAAATTCAATTTTATGCTTTATAGCCAGGGTATTCAGATACTTTTATATATTCGCCCTCTTTCTATAGGTTCTATTCCCTTTTCATTTGTGTCCATAAGATATCTTACACGTAGTTTGTGAATTCTATAGTAATAATTAAAGAAATTCTAAGTTTCAAGCTTTTGTAGAATCACATTATTTTACAATTTCACCATTACCATGGTAATGTATGGCAATAAACGGAAGCCCTAGGAACATGGCGGTGACCCTTGAAAAAATCCAGAAACATGCGTCGGGTCAGACGCAGGAGCGCATGCGCGTGTTTATGACATCATCGCGAGGCGTCTAAACCGCGTGACACGCAGTTACTTAGCTCCGAGTATTAGAAATTTACAAACAACATCCTAAGCATTTTGTTGAGATCACATCTCAGTAAAAATCTGAACAGGTTGTAACCCCATGGCCATACGCGGTTAAGGAGAGTGGGGGTTGACAGTGCTAGGAATAGGATCGGAAGTAGGAATACAAGGGATTACGTTTAGGGGAGGTGCTGTAGGGAAGGGGTTAGGGTTTGGAGGGCAATCCAAGTCTGTTTATCCCTGTTACTTAATGTGTGAAGCAGCTCATCTTCACATCTCCACATCACAACCCGCTTCAGCATGGAATCAAGTGTTGTTGACAATGTTATTGCCCTTATTCTGAGGGAAACAGCTTCCAGGGCCCCCCAGGGCTAGCACGTGATAGGGAGAGGGGACCAGATTCAGTCATGTCAGACAGTGGTGAGGAACTGGATGATGCCTTTCTAGATGAATTTGTGGTCCTGGGGAAAGCGGCCGTGAGCATGAGACCAGTTTCTCATTATCAGATTCAGATGAGGGTTATACAGGAATGCAAATGAATGAGCCCAAAGGGACCAGGTTACGATGTCAGTTCCTGATAATAAGCAGACTGATTTCTTACAGAGGAGGATGTATCTGAGGAAGGATCTGAGCTTCACCCACCTCGCAAAGGAGGGTGTTAAAAAGCATCATGCTAAAATAATAATAAAAATTAAAACAAAAAAAGGAATGCACTCCGGGACCTGAAGGAAGAGCACGTGGCAGGAAGGTATGGCCTAGCAAGGGGCATAGGCTGCACAAAGGGAGGAGGTAAATGGAGGAGGGAGAGGGGTGCGTAGAGTGGAGTGAGCCATAGGTTCTGCAAATGAAGGAAACTTGAGAGAGCCTGCTGATATTATGAGATCCTTAAGGAAATGAATGATGATTCTACTAAGTCCCTTACGCTGTACTTAAGGAACATGATAGATCATTTGGAAAGGCAGAACTCCAGCGAATATATACCGGATGTTTATTCATTGCCCCTGGGTAATGGTCAGATTTCAAGAGAGATATCTTCTACACCAATCATTTAAGATGGGGTAGAAGTTGAAGTGGGATCTGATGAAGATGGAGGAAGAAATAAAAAATCTGACATTTTAATTCAGACGAGGCCTGCCTTGAGCTATCTGGGGCCAATGTATGTTCCTCTTGACATCAAAGAGAAGCTTTTGGAAAAAAAGTGCAGTGAAATGTTTTTGCTCCTTCCGTTAGATATTTATTTTGAGGTCAAGAAGAGAAAGGACGATACAAGAAAGGAAAAGGAAAAAAGAGAAAAGATGGTATAACCTAATTTTATTTGCTAATATTTCTACAATCATAGTAAATAGTCGTGGTGATAGGGGACAGCCCTGACCTTGCACTGTATTTAATGCTGATACAGAGCTTGTATACCTTACATAAAAGTCTTGGAAAATCCAAATTTCTCAAGTACCAATAATATATATTTCCAATAAAACCCAGTCAAATGCTTTCATAGCTTTTAATGCAAGGATTGTCATCTCTGGTTGTGATGAATGAGCCACATCTATGATTGAGATTAGCTTTTATGTGGTCCATACAATCACCAACCTGCTTGATCACAATTTATTGTCTTTGCTAATATTTTCCCTGAGTGAAATGGACCTTTAGTTTTGCTTTACATTGGATGTATCCATGAATTTGGAGACACTGTGATCAAAGCCTCTCTGGACAAAATGATTCCCCATTCAGAATAATGTAACTAGCCAGGAACCAAAAATACTATTTTTATTTTTTAATATACAGAAAAAAAGGTAAAGCCAGGTACCTTTAAGATTTCAGTTATATTATTGCTGCCCACACTTTCCTGTCCCTAATGTTTTGCTGCCCACACTTTCCTGGCCCTAATGTTTTGCTCTCAGCTTCTGTAATTGTAGTCCAAGTTCAGACTCTTCCCAAAGTTATATCAACATAATGAGCTCCATCGTCTATAAACTTCCTTTATAAAATGGCTACTCTTGTCAATGAGATTTAGCAGTGGGGGCAGCCTATGGTTTGGTCTATTATCTTGTCATTTTGTTGATCTTATCAGGGTGGACATAAACACAAAGCTGAGCTGACAATTGAATTACAAAAAAATGTAATGATGAGTATTGCTATTATTTGTCATAAAATGTGACTTTTATTAATGATCATATCATAATAAGAGTTATTGGCTCATCTTGTAAGGGCATTCACGTTGTCCTTTATGTAGCACCAAGTGTTATACACAAATGGTAGACACTCCCAACATAAGGTGGTGCATTGAGTGCCCATGAAATAGAAACCACTTGCCTCGTACAAAGGAGATGGGGGGTGGTCTACCCAAAGCAAGTCTATTATGCACCTTACTCTTATTCAAATTCATAATTGTAATGAATTAGCTTCTACATGGAATACAGTGAAAAAATAAGACAGGTACAGGGGTATAGAGGGTCAGGGCCGGGGCCGACTTTCTTGAGAACTTATAATCAATTCAGGTGTTAAGAGACAACATGGACAAAAGGAGAGAAAATTAACAAGAAGAGATAATGTAATGAGCACTTTGTGGGCTTCATTTGAATACATTAATATTAGTGAATAGCAAGAATGGTCTGCAGTGGCGAGCTGTGATATATGTCACTACAATTCTTAGTGAAGCTCCCTGATTGATCGAATGTGATTAAGTTATGTATACAGAAATGGTGTTTTATGTTCCTTTTATGACCTGAAAACCACCTACAAAAGAGTGGAAGTGAGAGATTTTGAAAGCCGGCCACAGAGTCATTATAATATAGAGTCACATATAGACACCCAGCATCTAGAAGAGATCACTGGAGGAGGTAAGAGGGTACAGGAAAGTGTGACTGGTGGGAGGTAAGAGGGTACAGGAAAGTGTGACTGGTGGGAGAGAAGAAGTTACAGGAAAGTGTGACTGGTGGGAGGTAAGAGGGTACAGGAAAGTGTGACTGGTGGGAGGTAAGAGGGTACAGGAAAGTGTGACTGGTGAGAGGTAAGAGGGTACAGGAAAGTGTGACTGGTGGGAGGTAAGAGGGTACAGGAAAGTGTGACTGGTGGGAGAGAAGAAGTTACAGGAAGGTGTGACTGGTGGGAGAGAAGAAGGTACAGGAAGGTTTGACTGGTGGGAGGTAAGAGGGTATGGGAGATTGTGACTGGTGGGAGGTAAGAGGGTACAGGAAGGTGTGACTGGTGGGAGGTAACACGGTACAGGAAAGTGTGACTGGTGAGAGAGAATAAGGTAACAGAAGGTGTGGCAGGTGGGAGGTAAGAGGATATGGGGGATTGTGACTGGTGGGAGGTAAGAGGGTATGGGGGATTGTGACTGGTGGGAGGTAAGAGGGTATGGGGGATTGTGACTGGTGGGAGGTAAGAGGGTATGGGGATTTTGATTGGTGGGAGGTAAGAGGGTATGGGGGATTGTGATTGGTAGGAGGTAAGAGGGTATGGGGGATTGTGACTGGTGGGAGGTAAGAGGGTATGGGGGATTGTGACTGGTGGGAGGTAAGAGGGTATGGGGGATTGTGACTGGTGGGAAGTAAGAGGGTATGGGGGATTGTGACTGGTGGGAGGTAAGAGGGTATGGGGGATTGTGACTGGTGTGAGGTAAGAGGGTATGGGGGATTGTGATTGGTGGGAGGTAAGAAGGTATTGGGGATTGTGACTGGTGGGAGGTAAGTGTGTATCAGAGTGTGTGATTAGTGGGAAGTAAGAGGGTAACAGGGATTGGGACTGGTGGGAGAGACGAAGGTACAGGAAGGTGTGACTGGTGGGAAGTAAGAGGGTATGGGGGATTGTGACTGGAGGGAGGTAAGAGGGTACAGGAAGTGTGACTGGTGGGGGGTGGTAATGACCCAGGGATTAGCGCTCATTGGAGGGGAGAAGAAGAGGAGTTGGTGACTGGTGTCATGCAGGGATTACCTGTGGTACCCTATGTCCCCTTATACAGTTTAAAATAAAGGCTGATGGAACACATACACACAGCATGACACCTGCCCTAATCAGCATAGAACTGGAACATGGTTGCACATAAGTAGCATAAATGTTGATTAAAATTTAGATTTATGGACTTAACAACAAAAAAATAATGTTTAAATATATATTTTCAAACAATAATTATTCTAGCTCACAATATCTTAGTAACAGGAAAGATTATCTAAAGTCGCTTTTTCAATTTAAACCAATTATTATTTTCTTTAAAGCTTTATTCTCTCCTCATTCCTCATTGTAACTTCTCCATTTCCATTTTACATTTTTGTAAAATGCTTATACTTTTCTTATGACATTAACTTCTCAGTTTCTATTTGAGTTATTTTTCTCACTTTTTGTTGATTCTGTAATTTCTGTAGTTTTGGAAATGTTGTCACGTTTCTCCCATTGTTGTTTATTGTTGTTGTTTAGTCTTTTAGTCATGCCCAAATCTCTGTGACCCTATGGACAGAGGCACACCAGGCACATCTGTCAGCCACTGATGCTCTGAGATCCATCAAGCTCATGTTTATTGCTTCAGTGACCTCATCTATTCATCTCCCCCCTGCCTCCCCCGTCTTTGTGTGCCTCCAATCTGTCCCACATCAGAGTCTTCTCTATGGAATTCTGTCTTCTCATGATATGTACAAAATATTTGAGCTTCAACCTCTTGATCAGGAGGTTCCAAACTCGGTCCTGGAGGGCCACATCCAGGCCTGGATTTGTGGATATCCTTGCTGCAAGCAAATGAGACTAACAGTTTGTCTTCATTTCCTGTAGTGATTGATTGGATCGTCTTCCTGTCCAAGGGACTCTAAGCAGATTTCTCCAACACCAAAATTTAGGTGTCAGACATCTTTATGGTCCAGCTCTCACATCCGAGTGTTACTACTGGGAATACCATCTAACTATGCAGAGCCTGGATAGTGTAATATCATTACTTTTTACTAGATTGTCCAAGCTTGCCATAGCTTTCCTCCCCAGAAACAAATCAGTTTAATGTCATGTTGCAGTCACCATCTAAAGAGATTTTGGATCCCTGGAAATCTTAATCTGTCACTGCCTCCACTTCTTCCCTTACATGACCTAAACTCTTTGAAATGCTTCTCTTTACCAGTTTATTGACAGACACAGACTGTTATTTTCAAGCTGCTTAGTATGTATATGCAACAAGTTTTCAAATCTACTTCAAACAGATTACAGTCTGTTTCTTAAAACTCTTCACTCTTTTCCTTGATTTTTTTCCAGGATTTTCCATTATTATTTGTATTAACTTTTATTAACTTATAAAACTCCAACATTTTATGCAGCACCAGACAAGGGGAATATACTGTAGGTTGGGACACATCACAATACAGAAGGAGTAGAGGTGCCTGCTCCTAAAGGAGGTGGTTATCCAAGTGATAAGGAAGACGTGGTGGAGATAAGTACCCAATAATAGGTTGGATGAGGGGGTGGTGTGTCATGGTGACTAATGTATGTGTGAAGGTTACAGGTAATAGGTGTCCTTGTTTTTACTCTGTAAGCTAGTTGAGAGTCTAAAAAAAGTGAGTGTGTAAAGTGACAGGACAAGGGTCCTGAAGGTCAAGGTTTAGGTAGGGTTGTACCCCATAGTATGCTGGGCTTTGCAGATGCTGACAAACCCACAAGGCCGAGGTAAATCTGCGCTGAGCAACCGGAGAGCTGGAGAAAATGGGTATTGGAGTAGATGACAAGAACAAGACAGAACTCCAGGGTAGAAGCCACTAGGTAGGGGTTGGAACTTGGGTAAATAGACATGGGATGTAATCAGGGTACTGGAACCGCCAGGCTCTGACAGACAGGAATATTATGAATATTATGACAAGCCCGTTGTCTTGGGGTTCTACTGGACCTCCCTCTGTCTTTCATCCCTCACATACAATCACTAACTAAATCTTGTCTTCTCCATCTAAAAAAAATCTCCATAATTCACCACTTTCTTACACAAGACACAACTAAAATCCTTATACACTCTCTCATCATCTCTCGACTGGACTACTGCAACTCGCTTTTTGTTGGCCTACCCACCACCCGACTATCTCCACTTCAATCCATTATGGATGCCTCTGCTAGACTCGTCTTCCATACACAACGCTCAGTGTCGGCGTCACCTCTCTGTCATCACTCCACTGGCTTCCCATAGCCTCGAGAATAAAATTTAAAATCATACCCTAACTAACAAAGCCCTCAACAATAGTGCACCCTCCTACATCTCTGGTCTCATCTCCAAATACTCCTACACCAGCCCTCTTCGTACTGCTAATGACCTTCTTCTTTCCACAACTCTTGTCAACTCCTCTCACTCTTGCCTTCAGGACTTTTCTCGTGCTGCCCCTTGTCTCTGGAACTCCTTGCCTCGCTCTACCAGATTATCCTCTTGCCTCAAAACCTCTCTAAAAACACATCTCTTTAAAGAAGCGTATCACCTTCCACCCTAACACACTGTCACCTCTCTCTCCCTCCTTTTCCGCACACAACACCTGTAGGTTGTAAGTCTGCAAGTTTCAATCCCACAAGGTGCTTTAGGGAAAGCAATATGGACACTATGGATTTGAGGCTCAGGGCCCTCCTTGCTTTGCTATGTTTTAATTTGAATTTATCTTTGTCTTGAACTTATCTTATGTACAGCACTACGGAATATGTTGGCGCGTTATAAATAAACAATAATAATATCATGAATGGGCAGAAAACTCTGGGAGAGGCTAGACCAAATACCCTTAAGGGTTCCCTGGTTGGACTGTCATTCAGCAGATAATGTCCAAGTTATGCTTTGGTTGGGGACGCCTGTGGGTGCCATAGGAGCGTTAGGAAGTGCAGTTCTCTGCTCCACAAGCTAACCAGGGCCTCCAGCTTCTCTGGCTACAATAGGAGCTCATTCAGAGATGGCCAGACCGGAGCGCAGGATCCCCGGCACAGCTGGAACAGGCTAAAGCTCAGGATCCATGACAGGGCTGGAGCAAGATGGACTCAGGATGACAGGCACAGCTTGAAGAGGTTGGGTCAGAGGTCAAGATCCAAATGCAGGACTGAAGAAGATTAATAGCAGCTCAGGGTTCTAGACAGAACTGGAGTAGGATGATCAGGAGGTTGTGATGCCATGTGAAACTGAAGTAGACTAGGCAGTCCAAGGCAATACTACCAAAAAAGGTCCGATGCAATACACATAGTGCGGAGGGACAGCTGAAGGCCGGCACTAGGTAGAGACGGGGCAATTTGTGTCCAGAGGTCAGCATTTAGAAATCAGAATGGACAGAGGAAATCCAACAGGAACATGTGGCCGGAGAAATGCTGATTCTGGACAGTAAAACCAATGAATGATACTTAGGGTGGAGTCCGGCTAAGAAATAATAATAATAATAATAATAACAAATACACCAGGTCCTGAAGAACCAAATGTAAAGTGACAGAAACACGCCTAGATGTGTCTAATTCACGTAGTCCTATAAGAATGTTTGTCTAGATCAATAAGTAGCATGTGTTGGATTGATGGCATAAGGTATTTCTTTCAACAATAAGTTGGCAACTATAACCTAATTTCAGGTTGTGTTTTTCTTTTTCTCAATTTCTGTGAGTGTTGGTCAGTGGGCTGACAGGGGGCATTGTCACTGCTGTTATATCTGACCACAAAGAGCTGACAGCAACCTAGGTGTGGTATCTACAAGTGACACAACGTAACCAAGGCACAGAATAACAAGGGGCCATGGCTGAATGTGTAACAAGTAACCATCAACAGAAAGAATCATCCTCCAAGACTCATCAAACAGGTAACTTAAGATGAGCCGGGAAGACATTGGGCCAGATGTACTAAAGGGTGAAGTGTCTGAGAACGCTTTTCATTAGTTATCCCATGGAGCATGTCTAGTAAGATTTGAAATGACCTTTTGGTATTGAAACCTAGGAGCACAACCATCTGTTTCTTTCTTCTGACTCAATATGGATGGACCCCACCTAGATTTATATCTTCTGCTCATTACTTTATTTATGCATATAGAATTCCTTGACAGTCATTAAGATTGAAGCCATCTGAAAAAGGAAGCTTGTAGCAGCTCCTCCACGGATAATGTCCAAGTGTAAGGTGTATATCTCACCCACAGTCTTCCCATGCTCTCCGGTGTCCACATTCACATAAAGGCTCGCCCCAAAGCCGATTGCCACTTCAGTGTGTCCTCCGTCCTCTCCACTTCTTTGCTCAACAACATTCAGAGGACATTTATTAAAGAAAAAAAAGCAGAATACCGTACTTTCTTAATGCTTTTTTGATGTGGTTACCTTACAAAAAATACTCGGACCTCACTCATTAAGGAGTTCATGAGCAAGAACCCTCACAAATCCACAGGCAAATGTCTTCATCCATTCCCATTACAGATTAACCTGTTCTCTGCCACAAGCTACCGAAGCGTTTCATGGCTGTGCTGATTCCTCAGGGTGATTTGTTATTTCTAGGCCAATTTATTTATAACAATATATTTTTTCACCCCTAATCAATATATTATTACATTATTGTTATTACATCATTATTGTTACTATATATGTAATCAGTATACAGGTATTAGCTACGGGTATACCCTAATCTTATTATGAGATTATAGCTATAGTTCATTGTGAGTAATCTTTCCACAAACAATTATTTAGATTAAAAAATATATTTAACATAAAAACATGTACATGTAATTAAAACATAAGCATTCATCTTATTTACCCAATAATTTAATTGAACTAATTATTATTTTTGTGCACTATTATACTGTATATTCTCTGTGGTGAAATCTTACTTTTTAATTATTAACCAAACCATCATATCTGAATTATTTCCATAATATGTCACCTCTTAGACATGTTTTTAAATATTCGTATTCGTTATTTTATTGAATTAATTATATAATTCATTATTTTTATATTTAACAGCTTATACATTATTACTCTTATAAATTAATAACATATTTGATGATTCCTATGTTCAATCCTATTAATTCATAACGTTATAGTTACTTTTTGATCCTTATGCTGATAAATTATGAATATAATGCATATTATTTAATTATATTTATTATGAAATCTTGTTCTTTTATGATGCTTATTTAATAATTTGAGTTTTCCTACTTATTAATATAAATATAATTGTGTACCCTATACTGTACTATTTTACTAAAACTTACTTATCCTTTTGTGTTTTTCCTTTCTGTGCTCTTTCTACCTGTGACTAACTCTTCATATAATCAATGTAATTTTAACATAAATCATCTTCATTTAATTACCCATAACAATCTAATTGGTGAGCTATTCTATATATATATATTCATATTTTAATTAACTGTGATATATATACTTTTCTCGTGCTGCCCCTATTCCTTGCCTCGCTCCACTGGACTATCTTCCTGCCACAAAACTTTCAATTTGTTTTTATCTAATTAAAGAAGCTCATGAAGTTCAGCCTTAACTCGCACAACTGCACCCTCTACAGCATAATATCACTCACACACACAATACACAGCACAACACACAGACACCTCCACTTGCTTGGGCCTATTGTCTTCACACCACCATCTTGTATCTGTCACCCGGCTGTAACTCACCCAAACCTTTTAGAGTTTGCAAGTTTTCAATCTTGTATCGGCCCTCTGGGGAACGCTCTATGTACGTTTGATCTTAAGCTCAAAGACAGGGCCCTCCACTCTTGTGCCTTGTACTTAACTCCTATATTGCTCTGCAAAACATATATATCTACTAGCGACTTGCCTGTCAAAAAATGACGGCAATGAGATGTGTATGTTTGGGAAGTTGTTTAGTTATTAATATACGTATTTGACACTTGTAAGATTTTAGTTATGATGAAATAAGTAATATTGTGATATAAAACATGTTTATTTTTGTAAAATGTTCTTTTGTTGAACATTAACTGTTAAAGCATTTTGTATTAAAAGTATTAACATTTCAATGTAAGAACAGTTGAACTTGAAATTAATCAGTATTGTAAACTTGAGGTAATGTTTTTTTAACATTCAAGTTCTATCTGAAGAACTGTTAACTTAAATATACATTGAATCCAGAGGAAGGCAAACAGTAAAAACCCTCCTTGAAACGTAGCCAATTGTATCAGAGAGGGAAAAATAATAATTCCTTCCTGACCCCATTAACTGGTGATCAGATTACTCCCTGGATTAATGTTTGTAACGGCTACCCCGGTAGTGAGAGGGTACCAGCCGTTGGAGTCAGAGACGTCCTTTTCTTAAGCAAGGTGCTGTGCAGTAATGAAATGCTTATTCCCCTCCACGATATCCCATTGTATAATCCAGGAGTACTGTAAAATGTGGCAGAGTAACGGTACCATAAATCCCCCCCAAGAACGAGATGATGCTACGTTTTGAAGGGTCAAGTAGAACTCTCCTCTTTATTGAAACAAAAAAACATTTTTAAACACTTCACATACACAGTAGGGGCAGTGACTACCTTTGGTCAACCCCTACCCCCATTGTTCATGGTGCCCTCTTGTCTGCTAAAACCCTTTTGTTCTATCTCTTGTGTGTTTTAGCAGATACTATCAAGAGGCAGATGGCAACTCCTGACCAAGTGTATGAGTTGTATGCAATAGTCACATGAACACCAGCCATTCGGTTCTGTTTAACCCCTCCAGCAGTATAGTTGGTTCGGTTCAGGCAAAAAATACAGGCATCATCATAGTTCTGTTACAATGTTTAACATAAAAGACAACATTTACATTGTGACTTAAAACGTGGTTGAGCTCTTAACATGAACTTTGTAATATGTCTAAGTAAGGAACTTGAAAGTATATGTTTTGAAACTTGAACTTTCTTATCTGTCTAAGTAAGAACTTGAAAAAATTTTCAAACTTGTAACATTAGAAACAGTAACATAATTAATTAACATTTTAACATAATTTGTGAAAATAATGCAAGGCAAGTGTTTTGTGAGGCTAATCATCCATAAACAGTACTTCCATTAGTTATGACTGAATTGTTTATTGATTTGTATTTTTCAATGGTTGACCTTTGATTGTTGGTGTAATTTAAAACGTGGTTGACCTCTTAACATGAACTTTGTAATATATCTAAGTAAGGAACTTGAAAGTATATTTTTTGAAACTTGAACTTTCTTATCTGTCTAAGTCAGTAGTGCTTCATAGTAGACAATGTTTTGAGTGAAAATACTCCCATCTTCTAATAAATCGCCTTGACCTTCATTCTTTTCAATGTAAACTTTAATAGCCTGTGGATTTTTGCACCGTTATAACGCAACGTACAATTGACCATGTGCAAATACTGGTTGTTTTAAGAAAACACGCACAGATTTGAACGTTTGTCCTTGTGATTTATTAATGGTCATGGCAAATGCCATAATGATGGGAAATTGTCTTCTTTGAAGTGTAAAAGTGAGACTACTTTCACTTGGTGCTAAATCTATTCTTGGTATGAAAACTCTCTCTCCTTTATGGGTCCCAGTTATAATTTCAGAATCTATAAAATGGTCCTTTAATTGTTGAACAATTAATCTTGTGCCATTGCATAGGCCTTTTTTGGGGTTCATATTTCGCAGTAACAAGACAATTGCACCTTTCTTTAGCTGCAAAATATGTGGTGGCATTCCAGAAGGAGTTAATGAGTTTATGAATTCAGTGGAAAAGTTAGCCTGACTTTCATTGTCATCAGCAAGTACAGAATCAGCACTGTGATAATTTCTTTGTGGTGCATTAATTTTTTTAAAGATTTCATTATTGAGGATTAATGCATCTTTATTTTTACAAGTTAGTATGACTTGGTTGGCAAGCTCTGAATATTCCTGGTTATTTATGCTACCTTGAAATATAGCCGATATAATATCTTGGTGACAAATCATCTGAGGTGGGATGTGCACAGTGTCGTCAGTATTTTTTCTGTTCTGCCTTCATTGAAATCAGTTTGTCCTTCTGATCTCATATTTTGTTGCAGTTGAAGATGGGTAAAATGTTTCCATACTGTGCTTGACTTGATACAGGTTTCGATAATGTCAGTTCGATTTCCATGTACAACGACAGGTAATGTTTGTCTAAAATCGCCACCCAACAAAATTACCTTTCCACCAAATGGAAAAATATTATCCATGACTTCACGAAGCAAACGGTCAATACATTGGAGGGCATAGCATGACATCATTGTGGCCTCATCTATTATAATTAATTTACATTTCTTCAATTTCTTTGCTTGTAATGATGTCATGCGAATATCTGACACAGAGGTTTCTAAAATAGGCACTGGCAGTTTAAATCCACTATGAACAGTTCTTCCACCTTCTAACAAAAGTGCAGCAATTCCAGTAGTGGCAAACGCCAGTGCTATTTGACCTTGTGCTCGTACTGAACTCGATAATAAATTATATAGATACGTTTTTCCTGATCCGCCAGGTCCATTAAGATAGACATAACGCTCTGTCACCATGTCATCATCTATAGCATTTTTAATGGCATGAAATGCTTGCAATTGTAATGTATTTAAAGTTGCAAGTCTTTCTTCTGTTCTTTCTGCTTGTAGTTGAATGTCATAGTCTTCAAAGTTAATGTCATCTATTAGACCTGGATCAGGCAAATTAAAACTTGCACAACTTAATCCATGAGTTAAAAAGACTTCCTGGATTTCCATTAACGCTTTTAAGTGTGCAATGGGTTCATTGTATCGTCGCATAAAGTCTTCAGCCATATTACTTTTAAAAGTCTCCCACAAAGCTAATGCATTTGGAGCATTTAATTACATAGTTACATAGAGCCTTATTAAATAGTGATTTGGCCAATTGGATAGGGCTCTATATAAGCACATAGCATATTTTTTTACAGAAGTTTTTAGTTAGTGAACTTCTATCCAAAAGCGAGTTCTTCACTAATTAAAAATTTCTGTAAAAAAAACATGCTCTGTGCTTATATAGAGCCCTATTCAATTGGCCGAATCACAATTTAATAAGGCTGATAGTAATTAAGGTTGAAGAAAGACTTTCAGTCCATCAAGTTCAACCTGTTAAGATCTCCTCTGATCTGCAATATGCGGATTAGTTATTAATTAATTTGTGGATTAAATAATTATTAATAGTATAGTATTGGAGGATGAATAAAGAGTTAGTACATCAAGTTCAACCTTTTTAGATCTCTATTGATCTTTTTAATGTGGACTATTTATTATTATTGTTAATTGATCAAGAGGAAGAAACAGAAAAAAAAAAACATTGAAACTTTGACAATTGTCTCATAAGGGGAAAAAAGCAAAATTCCTTCCTGACCCCAGAAACTGGCGATCATATTTCTCCCTGGATCAATATTCCTTGCTAGTTATCTAGGATAGCCTTGAATGCCCTCTTTTAAAAAAAATATATATAACCCCTTTTTGAAGTTGTCTATCGAATTCGCTGTTACCACCTCCTTTGGTAGAGAATTCCACAGTTTAACCACCTTAACTGTGAAGAACCTTTTCTTTGTTTAAGGTGAAATATTTTTTCCACTAACCTCAAAGGATGTCCTCTTGTCAGTTGAAAATCTCTTGCTACAAAAAGTTCACTTGACAAAGCCTTATATTGGATGTATTTATATAGGGTAATCATATCTCCTCTTAGACGCCTTTTTTCTAGCAAAAATAAGTATAATTTGGTTAGTCTTTCTTCATAACTTATCCCCTCCATTCCCCTTATTAGTTTTGTTGTCCTTCTCTGTACTTTGTCCAGCTCTAAAATGTCTTTTTTATGAAGTGGTGCCCAAAATTGTCCCCCATATTCCAAATGAGGGCGTACTAGAGATTTGTATAGTGGCAGAATTATATCTTCTTCCCTGGCTTCTATACCCTTCTTAATACATTCTAATATTTTATTTGACTTTGCAGCTGCTGCTTGGCTTTGAGCACTGTTAGCTAGGTGGTTGTCCACTAGTACTCCCAAATCCCTTTCAATATCTGATACCCATAGATTTGTTCCATTAAGATTATACATTGCATGGCTATTTTTCCTTCCCAAATGCATAATTTTGCATTTATTTGTATAAAATCTCATCTGCCATTTAGCCGCCCATTTCTCTAATTTATGCAAATCCCTTTGTAGGGAAAGTACATCATTATTAGATTTTATTACCTTGCACAACTTAGTGTCATCAGCAAAAATGGAGACACTACTTTCGAGTCCTACTTCTATATCATTAATAAATATGTTAAAAAGGAGAGGACCTAATACTGAACCTTGAGGAACCCCACTTATCACATTAGACCAATCGGAGTATGTTCCATTCACAACAACCCTTTGCTTCCTGTCTTTTAGCCAGCTCTTGATCCATGAGCAGATATTTACTGCAATTCCTGTATCCCTTAGTTTGCTCACTAGTCTTCCATGTGGCACTGTATCAAATGCCTTTGAAAAATCTAAAAAGACTACATCCACTGAGTTGCCCTGATCCAAGTTCCTGCTACCCTCCTCATAAAAACTAATTAGATTGGTCTGACACGACCTATCCTTCATAAATCCATGTTGACTGCTACCTACGATCTTGTTCAAATACACATATTCTTGTATTCTGTCCCTTATTAACCCTTCTAAAAGCTTCCCAACTACAGATGTGAGGCTCACTGGTCTATAATTCCCCGGATTTGCTCTAGATCCCTTCTAAAATATAGGTATCACATCAGCTTTTCTCCAGTCATCCGGTAGAGACCCTGTAGTGAGTGAGTCTTGAAAGATGAGATATAATGGTTTGGCTATTACAGGACCCAGTTCCCTCAGTACCCTTGGATGTATTCCATCAGGACCTGGGGCTTTATTAACATTTATTTTCTCCAAAAAAATGGAGACCCCACACTCCAATCCTACTTCTAAGTCGTTAATAAATATGTTAAAAAGGAGAGGACCTAATACTGAACCCTGAGGAACCCCACTTACCACATTAGTCCAATCGGAGTATGTTCCATTTACAACAACCCTTTGCTTCCTGTTTTTTAGCCAGCTCTCAATCCATGAGCAGATATTTAGTATTTGTATGGTTTGTAACTGGATACAGATAAGAATATTTCTTCCAGATTGGACATAAAAAGGTTGCATTGTGGAGCTATTCTGGTACCCCTGGCAGTTCCCATCATCTGTAGGTATCTTGGTTAAAAGTGAAATAGTTTTAGGTAAGGAGATATTCTATTAGTTTAACAATAATATCAGGGCCATATTTATTGTTTTGCTTGTTTGTCCTGAGTATTAATAATAACAACGGCACCTCCTTTGTCTGCCGGTTTGATGCTTTAATCCAGGTCATCTTTATCATGAAATTTGGAAAAATGTGCAGATACAGAAAGATTCTCAACTTCTTTTATTGCTACCTTGAAGTTTAATCATTTAGGCCTCCATTCCATGGCCCACATTGGAAAAATTATCAGTAAATAAACTACCAGCCATATCCTAATATACCATAAAAGATTCACTGGTAAAGTACCCAAACTTGCTCTCCATTTGTACCTGTCCCATTGGTATTTTCAAGAAAACTATCACATTGTTCCAGTTGTGAAATCTCAGAGAGTTAGGTCCTTACAAGTGCTGCCATTTTATGAAAATCCTATGTGTACTTCCACTAGACAGAAAATGAGACAGACAGACAGTGAGACAGACAGGCAGAAAATGAGACAGACAGACAGACAGCGAGACAGACAGACAGCGAGACATCTCTCAATAGCTCCTGTGTAAGTTCGATGATCAACTGCAAACAATAGACCCCAATATATGTAGAAGGAATGGATGATACCGGTCAGTCCAAAAAAGAGAGAGGGGGTTATAGATAAGATATCTCTACACATAAGAGAGAGTGGGAGGAAGTGTTTTTGTGTAATGTGATGATTTTCACTCACACCTTTAGAAATAATAACTTAACCGCTGTTAGAGGTTTGTGAAGTTAGTAACTTCCTGCCATTAATTGAATCAGTGAACAAGATGAGGACTAAAGTTCAGAAAAAAGAAAGTACAGAATATCTAGAAAATATTTCCTTCCAGCGGTAATGAATAAAGATATTACATCTTTCTGTAGATAAGAAATAAGAAAATAAACAAACGTATTGTAAACAATGTGTGAGCTGATACAATGTTTTACATTATAAATTATCATTAACTATTATCAGATTTAGGGAGTGAAGAAAATAGAAAATAACTGATAATGCTCGGGAAAACACACGGGGGGCGCTTCCTCTTTGTATAGGAGGCCATTGTAATGAGCAATATTTAGAGGAGAGTTGCTTGTTTTACTTGCTTCATAGGTACAGAGGATACAATTGTCTGGGACCCTGCAATGAATCCAGGGCCCAGCACCCACATTCTAAAAACTCAAGATACATGTTGTTGTTGTTTAGTCATTCAGTCGTGTCCGACTCTCTGTGACCCTCTAGAGAGCAGCATGCCAGGCACATCTGTCAGCCATTGTCTCTCTGAGCTCCCTCTCTGAGCTCCCTGACATAGCTCTAGGGAATATGTCAGCTCTATGGGATATATTAGTCCTACGGAATACGTTGGAGCGTTAGAAATAATAATAATAATAAGTGATAATAATAATAATCACATATATAGTTGTGAGCGTACGGGCCGTTGCTCACGCTTGCGGGCTCGCGTAGCGAGCCCGCAGCCCTCACGAAGCGACTGCGACCGTCGCAAACTTCACATCTCAACGCAAATAACACGACACACACATTACGACACTCGCAAACAACATACGACACACGTTCACACACATTACGACCTCGCAAACATCGGACGCAACACGTTGACATACAAACATTTCAAACACAATAAATACACACAACACACACATAAAAAACTTACCTAAAGCACGAGGAACCATCCAGGACCTCAAAAAAACAAGTTACACATTCATTTCAATAAAAATAAAACACTTTAGACACTAATGAAATCGCTAAGCGAGAGAAAAAATGGCAGACAAAAAAAACGAAAACGAGGCTACAGCACTCTCAACACGTAAAACACCACAAGAAACTCGAAAAACACCACGAAGCACCGACGGATAATCCGCAAAGATGCATAACACAGATAACCCGCCATTTCACAACAATGCGGAAGTACACCACTACGCTAACAGTTTCGTCTCGCGCACGCACACTGTTACACTGCACACATTCATCACGCTTACACAGCAGCTCCACACCACTAATGCTGCAGCAATATGAAAACAGATTGTCAGCTCTTCAACACAATGCTTAAAAATAGGTAAAGTAGATTAATGTATTAATATATTATATATTTTAGTATTACACACCAAACAGCATTAGCTACCTCCCCAGCAGCAGCCAAACTGCTTGCACCCACCTCTTCCCTCGGCCTCTCACAACTAACAGATTCTTCTACTCATCATGCTGGACATTCTCTTGACCTTATCTTCACCAACCTCAGCACAGCCTCCAACCCAGTCACCCATCCACTCCCTCTATCTGACCATCACTTACTTACCTTTAACCTCACCTCTTCTTCCTCCCACCACCCCTCTCCTACCCCTGCCACCATCACGAACAGAAACCTGCTAGCACTTGACCCTACTCAGCTCTCCATTAATATCCAACCCCTTCTCAGCCCCATCACCTACCTCAACTGCCCTGACACTGCCTTCTCACTTTACAACTCTACTCTCTCTTCCATTCTTGATACCCTCGCCCCCATAACCACACGAAGACGCTCTCGCTCTCTTCCACAACCTTGGCACACAACTCAAACACGATACATCCAGAAATGCTCCCGCACCGCTGAACGGCTCTGGAGGAAATCACGCACCTCTGCAGATTTCCTCCACTACAAATTTATGTTATGCTCCTACTCCTCTGCCCTCAACCTCGCCAAACAACACTACTTCACTTCACTAATATCAACCCTATCCTCTAACCCGAAGCGTCTGTTCGCAACGTTCAAAACTCTCCTCCACCCACCACCTCCTCCCATCCCTTCCTCTCTCACAGCTGAAGACTTTGCCAACCATTTTATTAATAAAATCGAAAATATCCGCAATGAACTCTCATCTCACAGTGGCTCACTCACTCTACCGTCTCAACTATCCAACCTAACCCACTCTTCTCCCTCCCCCAATCCAACAGCCACTTTGAACTGCTTTGCCCCAGCTACAGAGGATGAAGTCGCTAGCCCGCTATCATCCACTCGCCTCACTACATGTCCCCAGGACCCTATTCCATCTCAGCTCATCCCTCCCCTTTCTACCACACTAATCCCAGCTCTCACACACATTTTCAACCTTTCCCTAACTACCGGCAAGTTTCCATCTTGTCTAAAACACGCTACAATTACACCGATCCTCAAAAAGTACTCATCTGACTCTGACATTGCTTCTAACTACCGCCCTATTTCTCTACTTCCTTTGGCTTCCAAACTGCTCGAGCGGCTCGTCTATACCCGCCTTACCAGCTTTATCTCCTCTAACTCCTTTCTTGACACCTTCCAATCCGGCTTTCGGCCCCAACATTCCACTGAGACAGCTCTCACTAAAGTCACCAATGACCTGCTTAGTGCCAAGTCAAAAGGTCACTTTTCTATTCTCCTTCTTCTAGATCTCTCTGCTGCTTTTGACACTGTTGACCATCCACTTCTACTCCATATCCTCTCCTCCCTCGTTATTCGAGACACTGCTCTCTCGTGGTTCTCATCATACCTACAAAATCGATCATTCAGTATCTCCTTCTCTGACACCTCTTCTTCTACCTACCCCCTGTCTGTTGGCGTACCACAAGGATCTGTACTAGGCCCGCTCCTCTTCTCCATCTACACTTCCTCACTTGGTACCCTTATAAACTCTTTTGGGCTGCAATATCATCTCTACGCAGATGACACCCAAATCCACCAGATCTATACCCCTCTCTTCTAACACATGTCTCCAACTGCCTCTCTAGTATATCCTCTTGGATGTCCACCCACCATCTCAAACTCAACATGTCTAAAACTGAACTCCTAATCTTCCCTCCCTCTCCCACAGCTTCAATTCCTCACATCTCTCTTACTGTCAACAATGACATCATCACCCCCTCCTCCCAAGCCCGTTGTCTTGGGGTTCTTTTGGACCCCGCCCTGTCCTTCATCCCTCACATACAATCACTAACTAAATCTTTTCTTCTCCATCTAAAAAACATCTCCAGAATTCGCCACTTTCTTACACAAGACACAACTAAAATCCTTATACACTCTCTCATCATCTCTCGACTGGACTACTGCAACTCGCTTCTTGCTGGCCTCCCCACCACCCGACTATCTCCACTTCAATCCATAATAAATGCCTCTGCTAGACTCGTCTTCCATACACAACGTTCAGTGTCGCCATCACCTCTCTGTCATCACCCCACTGGCTTCCCGTAGCCTCCAGAATAAAATTTAAAATCCTGACCCTTACTTTCAAAGCCCTCAACAAGTGCACTCCCCCATACCTTTCTGGTCTCATCTCCAAATACTCCCCCACACGCCCTCTTCGCTCTGCTAATGACCTTCTTCTTTCCACAACTCTTGTCACCTCTTCTCATTCTCGCCTTCAGGACTTTTCTCGTGCTGCCCCTATTCTCTGGAACTCCTTGCCTCGCTCCACCAGACTATCCTCCAACCTCAAATCATTCAAATCCTCTCTAAAAACACATCTCTTTAAAGAAGTGTATCACCTCCAGCCCTAACACACTCTCAAATCTCTCTCCCTCCTTTTCCTCACACAATACCTTTAGGATGTAAGTCTGCGAGTTTCAATCCCACAAGGTGTTTTAGGGAAAGCACCATGGACACTGGATTCCAAACTCAAAGACAGGGCCCTCCTTGTTTTACGATGTGTTCATTTGTATGTATCTTTGTCTTGAACTTATCTTATGTACAGCTCTACGGAATATGTTGGCGCGTTATAAATAAACGATAATAATAATAATAATTGCCGTCATTTTTTGACAGGCAATTCGCTAGTTGTAATAATAATATCAAGTAGTCAATAAAGCAATAACTCCGTCCTTTTCACTTAGATGAGGACATCCAACAGTCAACTATCTCAAAAAAGTATTTGCACCCTCCAAATGGACATCAACTGCTTTGTTTTTTTGAAGACACACTTAAGTCTCTTGAATTTCTTGAATTGTGATAAAATTATCTAATCATTGCCCGTCATCATCATGATCAATTGTTTCCTGTTTAGTTGTTATTTTTATAATTGTTGGTATTAATTAGTGAAAAATTATATATTACTAATGGATTAGTGACCATGAACCTCATTTGATTGCAAATATTTAGATGTATTCAATTGTCTCTAACTCACTGCCCTGTCACCGCCTCCACACGCAACCCATGCACTCGTAAGTAGATTTCAGGGGGTGTGATCATATGAGCTGGCAATAATTAAGCAAGCACATAATTAAACACTCACAATACTTCCTGGACAGAGCCAATAGTAAATGAGAGTCATCATGACATCAATAAAACATGGAGGACATATTACAAGTAATTAGTGTTTAGAAGTAAAATTTGTGATTAAAATCCCAATCCAGCAATGTGGAAATCAATAAAAATCATTAAAGTAACTGCTCTAGGGGTATTACCCCCTTAATTCCCGGGATCAATATAACACAGAAATAAAAGTTACAAATAATTATTTTTTATTGCAGATTTGCGAGCTGGAGTCTGTTGTGCAATTAATTCTAACGTCTTTCATTACTTTGCCATTAGTTTAAAGTACAGTAGTGTGTATTTATTTGCTGCTGCAGTTATATGAACAGGTGTCTAAATCACTTGCGGGTCCTATCTAGTACGATATTGATCGGGTATTCACATTCTCACCAGTTTTTTGACTTTACATTTTAATGTTTCTGAAAATATTTTTTCCAGCTGCTACTTTCTCAGCCATTAGGTGAATATTTCTATCTGCCTCTTGATAGTTATTTTTATTGACAGTGGTCAGATGCTACAAATACTTTATCTTCTTTTTATATTAGAGGTAATTTGATGCATATTATTTACACCAGAGATTAGATCATCATCATATTGATGTCTTGCGATTTTATCTTGGCAAAGGTGGTAGGAGAGGAATAGGAATGGACATGGAGATGGTCGGAAGCCATGAGGCGAAACCGGCTGAGACCCTGGACCGTCTATCTACTGAGCGAAAGCAAGTTGTAAAAGGTAAAGTTATTTATTATCATATTAATATCTATGGGTTACTAGTTGTTTTGTATTATGATGCTTCAAGTGAATTCAATCATATATAATATTTTCTACAGTAGTTTTATTATCTCAGTAATGATATGTTTGATGGTCTCCTAATTTCTGTTTTCCATGAAGATCTATGAATATGTTTGAAGATGAATTATCACAATATATTTTTATTCACACCCATTTGAGGGATGTGTCGGTGGTTCTGGAGCTTGGCCTGAGATGATCCATTTGGAGCTCACCCTCCCTGGGCCTCAACACCAAACAGGCAAATCACAGAGTAATAATCTCATTGCAATGATTGAAAAAAAATGGTTGTTCTATTAAAGTACGGATTCCGATCTCATTACTGATACCTCACTCATTACTGATACCTCCCGCATTACTAATATCTCCCTCATTACTAATACCTCCCTCATTACTAATACCTCCCTCATTACTAATACCTCCCTCATTACTGATACCTCCCTCATTACTGATACCACCCTCATTACTAATACCACCGTCATTACTGATACCTCCCTCATTACTGATACCTCCCTCATTACTAATACCTCCCTCATTACTGATACCTCCCTCATTACTGATACCTCCCTCATTACTAAAACCTACCTCATTACTGATACCTCCCTCATTACTAATACCTCCCTCATTACTGATACCTCCCACATTACTAATACCTCCCTCATTACTGATACCTCCCTCATTACTGATACCTCCCTCATTACTAATACCTCCCTCATTACTGATACCTCCCACATTACTAATACCTCCCTCATTACTGATACCTGTCTCATTACTGATACCACCCTCATTACTGATACCTGTCTCATTACTGATACCTGTCTCATTACTGATACCACCATCATTACTGATACCACCATAATTAATTATACCATCCTCATTACTAATACCTCCCTCATGACTGATACTACCATCATTACTGATACCTCCTTCATTGCTGATACCACCCGCATTACTGATACCTCCCTCATTACTGATACTACCATCATTACTGATACCTCCCTCATGACTGATACTACCATCATTACTGATACCTCCGTCATGACTGATACTAAAATCATTACTGATACCATCCTCTTTACTGATACCACCCTCATTACTGATACCTCTCTCATTACTGATACCACCCTCATTACTGATACCTCCCTCATTACTAATACCTCCCTCATTACTGATACCTCCCTCATTACTAATACCTCCCTCATTACTGATACCTCACTCATTACTGATACCTCCCTCATTACTAATATCTCCCTCATTACTAATACCTCCCTCATTACTAATACCTCCCTCATTACTAATACCTCCCTCATTACTGATACCTCCCTCATTACTAATACCTCCCTCATTACTGATACCTCCCACATTACTAATACCTCCCTCATTACTGATACCTCCCTCATTACTGATACCTCCCTCATTACTGATACCACCCTCATTACTGATACAACCCTCATTACTGATACCTCTCTCATTACTGATACCACCATCATTACTGATACCACCATAATTAATTATACCATCCTCATTACTAATACCTCCCTCATGACTGATACTACCATCATTACTGATACCTCCTTCTTTGCTGATACCACCCGCATTACTGATACCTCCCTCATTACTGATACTACCATCATTACTGATACCTCCCTCATGACTGATACTACCATCATTACTGATACCTCCGTCATGACTGATACTAAAATCATTACTGATACCTCTCTCATTACTTATACCACCCTCTTTACTGATACCACCCTCATTACTGATACCTCTCTCATTACTGATACCTCCCTCATTACTGATACCAGCATCATTACTGACACCTCCCTCATTACTGATACCGCCATCATTACTGATACTACCATCACTACTGATACCTCCATTATTACTGATACTACCATCATTGCTGATGGCATCATCATTACTGATACCTCCCTCAATACTGACACCACCATCATTACAGATACCACCCTCATTACTGATACCTCCCTCATTACTGATACTAGCATCATTACTGATACCTCCCTCATTACTGACACCACCATTATTACTGATATCTCCCTCATTACTGATACCACCATCATTACTGATACCTCTCTCATTACTGATACATCCCTCATTACTGATACCACCCTCATTACTGATACCACCCTCATTACTGATACCTCCCTTATTACTAATACCGCCATCATTACTGATACCACCCTCATTACTGATACCACCATCATTACTGATACTACCATCATTACTGATACTACCATCATTACTGATACCACCCTCATGACTGATACTACCATCATTACTGATACCTCCCTCATTACTGATACTATTATTATTATTATTATTATTATTATTATTATTATCTTTTATTTGTATTGCGCCAACATATTCCGTAGCGCTGTACAGGGGATAAGAATAAGGGAAATACAAGTTTAACAAAATTCAAAATTTGAAGAGCCCTGTTTTGAGCTTTGAATCTTAGCAGAAAGTGCTTTATCCCAAAGCACCCTACAAGACTGGAAACTCGCTACTTACAATCTAAAGGGAATTAAAGGGCAGAGAACTGGGGAAGAGTAACAAATAAGGAATAGCAAGGGCAAGGAAGTAAGTGAAAGATAGAAAGAGTTTTATTTTAGAGGGAGAGGGGAGGGATCTGAGGTGAAAGACTAGTATGCTGGCTGACCCCTAGTGTTGAGATGATATATCTGCAAGTAGGAAGTCAGGTGTTTTCTATGGCTCTATAAATTTAATCTGAGTTGGGGTGGGCGAGGGGAGGGAGGGCAATTCTGAGTGTCTCACAGATGAAGTAGGCCTTAAACCAGAGTAAATTTGCACTGAAAGAAAGAGAGAGAATGGATTGGGGTCAGACAGTACAGGAAGATAGGGGAGATAGGAATGAATGGGAGAGAGACCATAGAATGAAAGTATTTGAGGAGGGGGAAGGAGATTTGAGGTAATTATGCCAGCCATAAATGGGGGAAGGATGGGGGGGAAGGTGGGGACGGCAGAGCAGGGTATAGGAAACAGTTAAAAATTGAAAACAAAACGTCAGAATATTTCTATCTGCCAAGATATAATAACATGCATACAGTAGTGATATTAATAAACATATTGGCTCCAGGGATGGCGCAGTTTCCATAGTCTCCTCCATACCTGTTGAGGTGTTGTGAATGCAGCTCTGAGTATCTCACAGATGTAGTAGGCCTTAAACCAGAGTGAATTTGCACTGAAAGAAAGATAGAGAATTGATTGGGGTCAGACAGTACAGGAAGATAGGGGAGATAGGTACTGGTACTACCATCATTACTGATACCTCCCTCATTACTGATACCACCCTCATTATTAATACCACCCTCATTACTGATACCTCCATCATTACTGATACCACCCTCATTACTAATACTACCATCATTACTGATACCACCCTCATTACTGATACTACCATCATTACTGATACCACCCTCATTACTGATACTACCATCATTACTGATACCTCCTTCATTACTGATACCTCCCTCACTACTGATACCACCATCATTACTGATACCACAATCATTACTGATACCACAATCATTATTAATACCAACCTCATTACTGATACCTCCCTCATTACTGATACCACCCTCATTACTAATACTACCATCATTACTGATACCTCCCTCATTACTGATACTACCATCATTACTGATACCACCATCATTACTTATACCACCCTCATTACTGATACTACCATCATTACTGATACCACACTAATTACTGATACCTCCTTCATTACTGATACCTCCCTCACTACTGATACCACCATCATTACTGATACCTCCTTCATTACTTATACCACCCTCATTACTGATACTACCATCATTACTGATACCACACTAATTACTGATACCACCATCATTACTGATACCTCCCTCATTACTAATACCACAATCATTACTGATACCACAATCATTACTGATACCACCCTCATTACTGATACTACCATCATTACAGATACCTCCTTCATTACTGATACCTCCCTCACTACTGACACCACCCTCATTACTGATACCTCCCTCATTACTGATACCTCTCTCATTACTGATACTACCCTCAATACTGATACCATAAATCATTACTGATACCACAATCAATACTAACACCACCCTCATTACTGACACCTCCCTCATTACTGATACTACCATCATTACTGATACCACCCTCATTACTAATACTACCATCATTACTGATACCTCCCTCATTACTGATACTACCATCATTACTGATACCACACTAATTACTGATACCTCCTTCATTACTGATACCTCCCTCACTACTGATACCACCATCATTACTGATACCTCCCTCATTACTGATACCACAATCATTACTGATACCACAATCATTACTGATACCACCCTCATTACTGATACCACAATCATTACTGATACCACCCTCATTACTGATACTACCATCATTACTGATACCTCCTTCATTACTGATACCTCCCTCACTACTGACACCACCCTCATTACTGATACCTCTCTCATTACTGATACTACCCTCAATACTGATACCATAAATCATTACTGATACCACAATCAATACTAACACCACCCTCATTACTGACACCTCCCTCATTACTGATACTACCATAATTACTGACACCACCATCATTACTGATACCTCTCTCATTACTGATACCTCCTTTATTACTGATACCAGCATCATTACTGACACCTCCCTCATTGCTGATAGCACCCTCATTACTGATACCTCCCTCATTACTGATACCAGCATCATTACTGATACCTCCCTCATTACTGATACCTTCCTCATTACTAATACCTCCCTCATTACTGATACCTCTCTCATTACTGATACCACCATCATTACTGATACTACCATCATTACTGATACCTCCTTCATTACTGATACCTCCCTCACTACTGATAGCACCCTCATTACTGATACCTCCTTCATTACTGACACCACCCTCATTACTGATACCACCTTCATTACTGACACCACCATCATTACTGATACCTCTTCATTACTGATACCTCCCTCATTACTGATACCACAATAATTACTGACACCACCATCATTACTGATACCTCCCTCATTACTGATACCTCAATCATTACTGATACCACAATCATTACTGACACCACCCTCATTACTGATACCTCCCTCATTACTGATACCACCCTCATTACTGATCCCTCCCTCATTACTGATACCACCCTCATTATTGATACCTCTCTCATTACTGATACCTCCCTCATTACTGATACCACAATCATTACTGATACCACAATCAATACTGACACCACCCTCATTACTAATACCTCCCTCATTACTGATACTACCATCATTACTGATACCTCCCTCATTACTGATACCTCCCTCATTACTGATACCAGCATCATTACTGACACCTCCCTCATTGCTGATACCTCTCTCATAACTGATACATCCCTCATTACTGATACTGCCATCATTACTGATACCTCCCTCATTACTGATACCTCCCTCATTACTGATACCAGCATCATTACTGATACCTCCCTCATTACTGATACCACTCTCATAACTGATACATCCCTCATTACTGATACCACATTAATTATTGATACCACCCTCATTACTGATACCTTCCTCATTACTAATACCGCCATCATTACTGATACCACCCTCATTACTGATACCACCATCATTACTGATACCACCATCATTACTGATACCTCCTTCATTACTAATACCTCCCTCACTACTGATACCACCCTCATTACTGATACATCCCTCATTACTACTACCACCCTTATTACTGATCCCTCCCTCATTACTGATACCACACTAATTACTGATACCTCCCTCATTACTGATACCTCCCTCATTACTGATACCACCATCATTACTGACACCACCATCATTACTGATACTACCATCATTACTGATACCTCCATTTTTACTGATAGCTCCCTCATTACTGATACCACCATCATTACTGATACCACCCTCATTACTGATACCACCCTCATTACTGATACCACCATCATTACTGATACCTCCCTCATTACTGATACCACCATCATTACTGATACCTCCCTCATTACTGATCCCTCCTTCATTACTGATACCACAATCATTACTGATACCTCCCTCATTACTGGTACCAGCATCATTACTGATACCTCCCTCACTACTGATACCACCCTCATTACTAATACCCCCCTCATTACTGATACTTCCTTCATTACTGATCCCTCCCTCATTACTGATCCCTCCTTCATTACTGATCCCTCCTTCATTACTGATACCACCCTCATTACTAATACCACCCTCATTACTGATACCTCCCTCACTACTGATACCACCCTCATTACTAATACCACCCTCATTACTGATCCCTCCTTCATTACTGACACCACCCTCATTACTGATACCTCTCTCATTACTGATACCACCATCATTACTGATACCTCCCTCATTACTGATCCCTCCTTCATTACTGACACCACCCTCATTACTGATACCTCCCTCACTACTGATACCACCCTCATTACTAATACCACCCTCATTACTGATACTTCCTTCATTACTGATCCCTCCCTCATTATTAATACCTCTCTCATTACTGATACCACCATCATTACTGATACCTCCCTCATTACTGATCCCTCCTTCATTACTGATACCACCCTCATTACTGATACTTCCTTCATTACTGATACCACCCTCATTACTAATACCACCCTCATTACTGATCCCTCCCTCATTACTGATTCCTCCTTCATTACTGATACCACCATCATTACTGATACCTCCCTCATTACTGATACTTCCTTCATTACTGATCCCTCCCTCATTATTAATACCTCTCTCATTACTGATACCACCATCATTACTGATACCTCCCTCATTACTGATCCCTCCTTCATTACTGATACCACCCTCATTACTGATACTTCCTTCATTACTGATACCACCCTCATTACTAATACCTCCCTCATTACTGATCCCTCCTTCATTACTGATACCTCCCTCATTACTGATACCTCCCTCACTACTGATACCACCCTCATTACTAATACCACCCTCATTACTGATCCCTCCCTCATTACTGATTCCTCCTTCATTACTGATACCACCATCATTACTGATACTTCCTTCATTACTGATACCTCCCTCAGTACTGATACCACCATCATTACTTATCCCTCCCTCATTACTGATACCACCATCATTACTGATAGGTCTATTTTAAAAAATAGAAAGAAAAGATTCAAAGTTTAATTCACATTGACTATTACTTCAGTGATGAAAGAGTCAACTTAAGGACGTTATGGATCCTTGGGTGTTTGTTACTTTAAGACGATACATTTATGGGTAAATATGTTTTTTATAATGTAACTTTCTTTAAAGTTATATTAAAGTGAGGTGGGTTATGAATGCATCCTGTAGTATACATCAAAACCCACCTAGTAAAAACCTTTGCATGAAAACATGTAAACCATTTTTGCAATAAAATAAAAAATGTGCTGGGGGTAAAGTTGACACCCCCAGCAACTGAGATTTGAATATTGGGCTTCACATTTCTAATGAGGAGCCCAATATGCAGCACATGCGCATACTGATTGATATTTCAGCCAATCAGCAAGCCTCCATCTCCCTCCCTTCCATACTGCAGCTTGTAGGCAAAGCACCCAGCCATAGCCCTGCCTCCCTTTACCTCCTGTGCAGAGCGCAGCACCGTGTGGGCAAGAGTGCTACTGAAGGTAAAACCCCTTTTTGTTTTTCATGTTTCATGCTGTGCTATTAAAATTAACTAGTTTAATTGTAAATGTCACTGTGTGACTCTATGTGTATGTCAGTGTGTGACTCTATGTGTATATCAGTGTGTGTCTCTATGTGTATATCAGTGTGTGTCTCTATGTGTATATCAGTGTGTGTCTCTAGTTGTATATCAGTGTGTTTCTATGTGTGTGTCTCTATGTGTATATCATTGTGTCTCTATGTGTATATCATTGTGTCTCTATGTGTGTGTCAGTATGTGTCTCTATGTGTTTGTCAGTGTGTGTCTCTATGTGTTTGTCAGTGTGTGTCTCTTGGTGTGTGTCAGTATGTCTCTATGTGTGTGTGTGTCAGTATGTGCTTCTATGTGCATGTTAGTGTGTCTGTATGTGTGTGTCAGTGTGTGCTTCTATGTGCATGTTAGTGTGTCTGTATGTGTGTGTCAGTGTGTGTCTCTATGTGTATGTCAGTATGTCTCTATGTGTGTGTGTGTGTGTCAGTATGTGCCTCTATGTGTATGTTAGTGTGTCTGTATGTGTGTGTCAGTGTGTGCTTCTATGTGCATGTTAGTGTGTCTGTATGTGTGTGCCTCTATGTGTATTTCAGTATGTCTCTATGTGTGTGTGTGTGTGTGTGTCAGTATGTGCCTCTATGTGTATGTTAGTGTGTCTGTATGTGTGTGTCAGTGTGTGTCTCTATGTGTGTGTCTCTATGTGTATGTCAGTGTGTCTCTATGTGTGTGTGTGTCAGTATGTGCCTCTATGTGTATATCATTGTGTCTCTATGTGTGTGTCAGTGTGTGTCTCTATGTGTATATCATTGTGTCTCTATGTGTGTGTCAGTGTGTGTCTCTATGTGTTTGTCAGTATGTGTCTCTATGTGTGTGTCTATGTGTATGTCAGTGGGTGTCTCTATGTTTATATCAGTGTGTGTCTCTATGTGTCAGTTTGTCTCTATGTATGTGTTTGTCAGTGTGTGTCAGTATGTCTCTATGTGTGTGTCTCTATGTGTGTATCAGCGTGTGTCTCTATGCGTGTATCAGTGTGTGTCTCTATGTGTATATCAGTATGTGCCTCTATGTGTGTGTGTCTCTCTATGTGTATATCAGTATGTGTCTCTATGTGTTTGTCAGTGTGTGTCAGTATGTCTCTATGTGTGTGTCAGTGTGTGTCTCTATGTGTGTGTCTCTATGTGTATGTCAGTGTGTGTCTCTATGTGTTTGTCAGTATGTGTCTCTATGTGTTTGTCAGTATGTGTCTCTATGTGTTTGTCAGTATGTGTTTCTATGTGTGTGTCTCTATGTGTGTGTCAGTATGTGTCTCTATGTGTGTGTCAGTGTGTGTCAGTATGTGCTTCTATGTGTGTGTCTCTATGTGTGTGTCAGTATGTGCCTCTATGTGTGTGTCAGTGTGTGCCTCTATGTGTGTGTCAGTGTGTGCCTCTATGTGTATGCCAGTGTGTGCCTCTATGTGTATGTCAGTGTGTGCCTCTATGTGTATGTCAGTGTGTGCCTCTATGTGTATGTCAGTGTGTGCCTCTATGTGTGTGTGTCAGTGTGTGCCTCTATGTGTGTGTGTCAGTGTGTGCCTCTATGTGTGTGTGTCAGTGTGTGCCTCTATGTGTGTGTGTCAGTATTTGCCTCTATGTGTATGTCAATCTGTCTCTATGTGTGTGCCTCTATGTGTGTGTCAGTGTGTGCCTGTATGTGTATGTTAGTGTGTGTTTCTATTTGTGTGTCAGTGCGTGTCTCTATGTGTATATCATTGTGTCTATGTGTATATCATTGTGTCTATGTGTATATCATTGTGTCTCTATGTGTATATCATTGTGTCTATGTGTATATCATTGTGTCTCTATGTGTATATCAGTGTGTGTCTCTGTGTGTGTCTCTATGTGTGTGTCTCTATGTGTATATGTGTGTGTCTCTATGTGTATATGTGTGTGTCTCTATGTGTGTGTCAGTGTGTGTCTCTGTGTATATCAGTGTGTCTCTATGTGTATATCAGTGTGTCTCTATGTGTGTGTCAGTGTGTGTCTCTATGTGTGTGTAAGTGTGTGTCTCTATGTGTGTGTCTCTATGTGTGTGTCAGTGTGTTCATCCATGTGTGTGTCAGTGTGTCTCTATGTGTGTGTCAGTGTTTGTCTCTATGTATATGTGAGTGTGAGTCTATGTGTGTGTGTGTGTGTGTGTGTGAGGTGATGGGGCAATTCACTGGGGTTTAGGGAGGTCACGGGCCAATTGTCTGGGTCTTGGGGGCAATTCACTCCGTTTGGGGGAGGTCATGGGGCAAATCTCTGTGGTTGGGGGGCAATTCCCAGGCAAAAAAAGAAACAATGTATAAGTTATGATAAGGTTCCTGGGAATTTCTGGGGGTGTCAACATTGTCAGTGTATGTATCAGTGTGTGCCTCTATGTGTGTGTCAGTGTGTGCCTCTATGTGTGTGTCAGTATGTGTCTCTATGTGTATATCAGTGTGTGTCTCTATGTGTATATCAGTGTGTGTCTCTAGTTGTATATCAGTGTGTTTCTATGTGTGTGTCTCTATGTGTATATCATTGTGTCTCTATGTGTGTGTCAGTATGTGTCTCTATGTGTGTGTCTCTATGTGTTTGTCAGTGTGTGTCTCTATGTGTTTCAGTGTGTGTCTCTTGGTGTGTGTCAGTATGTCTCTATGTGTGTGTGTCAGTATGTGCTTCTATGTGCATGTTAGTGTGTCTGTATGTGTGTGTCAGTGTGTGCTTCTATGTGCATGTTAGTGTGTCTGTATGTGTGTGCCTCTATGTGTATGTCAGTATGTCTCTATGTGTGTGTGTGTGTCAGTATGTGCCTCTATGTGTATGTTAGTGTGTCTGTATGTGTGTGTCAGTGTGTGTCTCTATGTGTGTGTCTCTATGTGTATGTCAGTGTGTCTCTATGTGTGTGTGTGTCAGTATGTGCCTCTATGTGTATATCATTGTGTCTCTATGTGTGTGTCAGTGTGTGTCTCTGTGTATATCATTGTGTCTCTATGTGTGTGTCAGTGTGTGTCTCTATGTGTGTGTCTCTATGTGTATGTCAGTGGGTGTCTCTATGTTTATATCAGTGTGTGTCTCTATGTGTATGTCAGTTTGTCTCTATGTGTGTATCAGTGTGTGTCTCTATGTTTGTATCAGTGTGTGTCTCTATGTGTATATCAGTCTGTGCCTCTATGTGTGTGTGTCTCTCTATGTGTATATCAGTATGTGTCTCTATGTGTTTGTCAGTGTGTATCAGTATGTTTCTATGTGTGTGTCAGTGTGTGTCTCTATGTGTGTGTCTCTATGTGTATGTCAGTATGTGTCTCTATGTGTTTGTCAGTATGTGTCTCTATGTGTTTGTCAGTATGTGTTTCTATGTGTGTGTGTCTCTATGTGTATGTCAGTGTGTGTCTCTATGTGTGTCTCTATGTGTATATCAGTGTGTGTCTCTATGTGTGTGTCAGTATGTGTCTCTATGTGTGTGTCAGTATGTGCTTCTATGTGTGTGTTAGTGTGTCTGTATGTGTATGTCAGTGTGTGTCTCTATGTGTATGTCAGTGTGTGCCTCTATGTGTATGTCAGTATGTATCTATGTGTGTGTGTGTCAGTATGTGCCTCTATGTGTATGTTAGTGTGTCTGTATGTCAGTGTGTGTCTCTATGTGTGTGTCAGTGTGTGCCTCTATGTGTATGCCAGTGTGTGCCTCTATGTGTGTGTCAGTGTGTGCCTCTAAGTGTGTGCCAGTGTGTGCCTCTATGTGTATGTCAGTGTGTGCCTCTATGTGTATGTCAGTGTGTGCCTCTATGTGTGTGTGTGTCAGTGTGTGCCTCTATGTGTGTGTGTGTCAGTGTGTGCCTCTATGTGTGTGTGTCAGTGTGTGCCTCTATGTGTGTGTCAGTATTTGCCTCTATGTGTATGTCAGTCTGTCTCTATGTGTGTGCCTCTATGTGTATATCAGTGTTTTTCTATGTGTGTCAGTGTGTGCCTGTATGTGTGTGCCTGTATGTGTATGTTAGTGTGTGTTTCTATTTGTGTGTCAGTGCGTGTCTCTATGTGTATATCATTGTGTCTATGTGTATATCATTGTGTCTCTATGTGTATATCAGTGTGTGTCTCTGTGTGTGTCAGTGTGTTTCTCTATGTGTATATCAGTGTGTCTCTATGTGTGTGTCTCTATGTGTGTGTCAGTGTGTGTCTCTATGTGTATATCAGTGTGTCTCTATGTGTATATCAGTGTGTCTCTATGTGTATATCTGTGTGTCTCTATGTGTATATCTGTGTGTCTCTATGTGTGTAAGTGTGTGTCTCTATGTGTGTGTAAGTGTGTGTCTCTATGTGTGTGTCAGTGTGTTCATCCATGTGTGTGTCAGTGTGTCTCTATGTGTGTGTCAGTGTTTGTCTCTATGTATATGTGAGTGTGAGTCTATGTGTGTGTGTGTGTGTGTGAGGTGATGGGGCAATTCACTGGGGTTTAGGGAGGTCACGGGCCAATTGTCTGGGTCTTGGGGGCAATTCACTCCGTTTGGGGGAGGTCATGGGGCAAATCTCTGTGGTTGGGGGGCAATTCCCAGGCAAAAAAAGAAACAATGTATAAGTTATGATAAGGTTCCTGGGAATTTCTGGGGGTGTCAACATTGAGAGGAAATGTCAGGATAAGGTGTAACTGTTTTAATGCAAACATTTTTTTTCAGACACTATACATTCTCCTCTATCAGATGCTTTAATAACCCGGCTCACTTACATATACCTATAATAACCCGGCTCACTTACATATACCTATAATAACCCGGCTCACTTACATATACCTATAATAACCCGGCTCACTTACATATACCTATAATAACCCACCTCACTTACATATACCTATAATAACCCACCTCACTTACATATACCTATAATAACCCGGCTCCCTTACATATACCTATAATAACCCACCTCACTTACATATATCTATAATAACCCACCTCCCTTACATATACCTATAATAACTCACCTCACTTACATATACCTATAATAACCCACCTCACTTACATATACCTATAATAACCCACCTCACTTACATATACCTATAATAACCCACCTCACTTACATATACCTATAATAACCCACCTCACTTACATATACCGATAATAACCCACCTCACTTACATATACCTATAATAACCCGGCTCCCTTACATATACCTATAATAACCCACCTCACTTACATATACCTATAATAACCCACCTCACTTACATATACCTATAATAACCCACCTCACTTACATATACCTATAATAACCCACCTCACTTACATATACCTATAATAACCCACCTCACTTACATATACCTATAATAACTCACCTCACTTACATATACCTATAATAACTCACCTCACTTACATATACCTATAATAACCCACCTCACTTACATATACCTATAATAACCCACCTCACTTACATATACCTATAATAACCCACCTCACTTACATATACCTATAATAACCCACCTCATTTACATATACCGATAATAACCCACCTCACTTACATATACCTATAATAACCCACCTCACTTACATATACCTATAATAACCCACCTCACTTACATATACCTATAATAACCCGGCTCCCTTACATATACCTATAATAACTCACCTCACTTACATATACCTATAATAACCCGGCTCCCTTACATATACCTATAATAACTCACCTCACTTACATATACCTATAATAACCCACCTCACTTACATATACCTATAATAACCCACCTCACTTACATATACCTATAATAACCCACCTCACTTACATATACCTATGCACATGAGTCACACTGTTTGTCTGGAAGCCATGAGTTAGGTATTGCTTTCATTTGGTAGGTTTATTAATTAACAACTGTTTGGAAAATTGTGCAACAAAAAATAAACATTGGCATTACTAATGTCATCATGTAGGGACATGGTCACACATGCAAACAGCACAGGAGTAAGGGGAGTTAAATCACAACTCATTAATAAAGAGCTACCAGATGAAATGAATGCCAGCCTCATGACTACCTGATGAAACAATTAGAGTCCAGTGAAGGGAGGAAGGTGAAGACACCAGGGCATCAGGCAGGTAAAAAGTTTTAATTTTAATCTAGTTTTCCAATTTAGCTTAAATATAAAAGAGATAAATATTTATAAACTTAAAGAGCCGGTGTAAAAGCAGGTTGTTATCTACTCTGGGCCGGGTGTCTCTTTGGCACAACTGTCGGGTAAAACAATCTGTCGTGCAACGGGTTTTACACATAAATGTATTTTTGCATCAAAAATGTTTCGTATTCATTCATAGAAATTAACACTAAAGCAACAGAGTAACAGACAGTATTTTTGGTAGATATTTGGAGCCAGTAACTGATAACTGATAACTGTTGTTCAGTCATGTCCAACTTTCTGTGAGCCTATTTCTTTAAGGTTTTCTTGGCAATGGTACTGGATTGGGCAACATTTCCTTCTCCAGTGGTATTATTTATAATCATTACCCTCTTTTTTATTATTATTACTATTTATAAAGCACTAAGTGATAGTAAATATAGTAAGAGAATTACAAATAAAACAATACAATGCTCCTGTGTAATGTCACCTTTGAAGATCGTTTCAGTTGATCCGGCTTCTCTTTCTATATCTTTATTTCTAGATCCAATATGTTCGAAACTTGGATGTTTGTTGATTGGACTAATTGCTTCATCTCTTCTGTTACTGGTGGTGACTGTCCGGATCAGTATGGAACGTAAGTACAAATACACCATGTAATATACTGCCCTTATAACCATTTTTGTGTATATCTACACATGTCCAGGAAGTCATGTTTATAACACACATATATGTGCGCCTTCCCTCAACATGTGTGTAGTGTGGAAGAAAAACATATCTCCACAAACCGACACTCTACTCCAAAACCCAATCATGATACAAAAACACAGATTGCTATTATTATTTTCGATTTATTTGTGCACTTGCAGGGCAGCAACATAATATCATACACAATGTCCGCTGCTGGCCCCGAAAACATAAACAACAACGCCTTTTATTTCCACATACAGAAGATGGTCTGCCCTTTACCAACCCCTTCTAGACCAATACAAGAATATTTATATTTGTAAGCCAATTAAGAAACAAACACATAACTAGCATACATCAAAAGTAGGTATGCCGTATGTTACCTAAATCATTGCGCAGATCACCTTATTTTTACAATTAATACGCAGTAAACATCTTATCTTCGGCCTTCGCTTGGCCGTCTTGCAGAACATTTTATGGTCTCATAGTAAAACTACTGAATTAGAGAAATGCATAATTATCACTTTCAAAGCTTATATTTGGCCATATAAAATGTACTACAAAGGTGATAAATGCTATATATATTTATACTTATACTTAGAGGTCATGGATATTTGTATTTTTCCCCAACACTCCCCCAGATGAAAACTAGACAAATACAAATATATTAACCCAAGGTCTAATCTTAATAAATGTTACAAGCATTGCAAGTAAAAAACATTAAAAAAATCAATCAAACTGAGAAACATAATCGGAAGTAGAGGCATGATATTCAGACTGGATCTTAAAGAGACTCAAAGCCCCTAAAGGATCCAGTACAGATCCATGGCGATATTACATATGCACCTTTTACCTTAATACCTTCCCAAAAAGTCCACCAAAAGAAAATGGCAACAGAGATCACCAGAATTACGTCACTGAAAAATGGAGGTTGGGTTTTAAAGTCTTACAAGGTGCAATTACCAGTTACGATCGGACCCACATTACAGAAATGATGCAATATTGATATATGTACAGTAGTGTGTGAGTATATTTGTATCTACGGTGCTACAGATTGGACTTTTAGCTCCTTGCGAGTCCTCTCTAGCACCCGTAGGCTTTTTGACTCTATTTGCGAGTTACAGGCTTGAACGCCAGTGAATTTGATGCAATTTAATAGCGAGATTGTTCTTTAAAGCCCCTAACTTTTATGTTCCAAAGGATTTGTGGGCGCGCAAGTCGAATTCTCACGTCCAGTAGGGTTTTCTCGCCCCTACCCCTCAAGTTGTCAGACGGTTGCTTGACAAGGCCAATTTAATAGCCGTAAATTTTTAGGCCTCCATTATGAGCTACAACATTGAGGGAATTTAATGTGGCTATATATATATATATATACGTATATATAAAAAAGTTTAAAGCAAACAAAATAGCCTCACTTAATTTTCACAAAACACCACCCAACCAATTACCAATAACTACACCATAGAACCAGATGATTGATGTCATTTTAATAACCAATAAAGTTTGCACTGATATTACTAATAACCCAGAGTGTATGCATGATACCTTCTTCTTTCCTTCATTGCTATTCCTTATCAGATCGTACGTACTAGATCCTTGCAAGATGATAGAACAAGGTGCAGAAATGTTAGAAGCCAAAGAACAGTAAAAAAAATGATTGGTATAGGAAAGAGCAGAAAAAGGAAAATGACAACATAATGAAACCATATGCTGAGACAAACTTCATACAGGCCCAGTCTTACATATCTCACTTAGGTAGGTCCTTCTTTGTCCATTGGATAAACTGTAAACAGGTGGATCACTTGCTTCTGGATGGTGAGATTCATTGGCCGAAGCAATAGGCCATCATGTGCGGATCTTCAGGCACAGGACAAGGAGTATGTGGATTTCTCACAGATCTTTACATTTTTCTCTTCGCCAGCAGATATATGTATTAGCGTATGGTGATGTCAATAAACAAGAGTTTGGCCCATTACCCTTTTTCTTGGTTGCAGAATCACAAGATTTATATCTGGGCTTTGTCTTTAGTCAGCAAACTCTGTATCTGTTTCTTCATCTGCTATTATCTGTCATCAGGATCGGTACTTGGTAGAGACTTTCTCATTTCTTCTTTGCAGGCACGTACTTGCTATTGTCTTCTTTTGGTGTAGGCAAGTGTGACAAAAATAAAAACGAAAACAAAAATCCACAGATTCAGGATCGTCCATACATCTTTCATCTAGACATCCTCTCATTATATACACCTACCCTAAAATCTTCCCCAGCTGTAATATGCAGAACCCTATAATAAACAATAATAAACATGCACTCATAAAAAAACAAAAATGTAACACAAGAAAATGTTTAACTCTAAAAATTGGATTTCACAACAAGTTTCTTACCAGCTGGATTTAAAATGACAGAGAAAAAAGCCTAGAGCCCGATTCAATTGCACATCTCGAGGAATCCAGGCCGTATATCTGCGGGCATGCTGCGGGCTCCCGTATGTCTCCGATTCCGGTGCTATTCAGTTTAAGTAGCCTGCAAGTTATGGGCCAAAAACTGACTCTGTAAACCTTTCACTCGTGGGTGGCAGTTCAGAGCGGGAATATGATCAATTAAGCAAGGACATAACCTCCCATTCCGAAACAGACAATAGGCTTAATAGGAATTGGAGCAATTGAATAACAATTTGCGATTTTAGCCATTGTAATTCTTGCGGAATTTAAAGATCAAAAGCTTGGGGAGGCTGTAAGTTCCAGGTTTTAACCATTGCAGAGTTTTCAAGCCTGTAACCCGTAACTTGTTTGGAGCCCGCAAAAAGATGCCAATTGAAAAGCAAATTAACCTATGGCCTCACTTAGGGGCTCCAGTAACTTATGATTGCTCAATTGAATCAGGCCCATACATAGCAGAACACAAAGAGACTCATTTACTTTCTGGAGATCAGGGCTGCGTAAATTTAGCCCGCAAGTTAATTTGCTATTCAATTGGCGTCTTTGTGCGGACTCCAATCGGGTTACGCACTATGGCCTCCGATTCCTTGCTATTGCTCACATTGAAAGTTAAGGCCACTCAAAGTCTTTAATCTCTCCCACCTGCAAGAGTTACGTTCACTAAAATCGCTAATTGTTATTCAATTTCTCTGAATCCCCCTCACTAAGCAAGCCGTCAAGCCCGCAAATCGCAAAAGTCGAACCATAAGTTACGTGTACCGAGGAGGACTCGCAAAGGGCTTAATGATGTGTCCGGAGCACTGTAAACGCATATATACACAATACTGTACTTTTATTAAAAGGAAAAGTGATGTTAGGTCTTAGAATTAATAGCACAACAATCTCAAGCCTGGAAATGGCCCCGAAAAAATACTTTATTTCATGTTTAATTTTATTTAATATATTGTTATATTGATCCCGGCAATCAATGTGTTAATACATATAATAGAACTTGCGTTTAATAGAATATTATATTTACAGCTTTATCGATATTGCAATATGTCAGGAATGTGGGTCCGATCGTAACTCGCAATTGAAGCCTGTAGGACTTTGTAATCCAACCTCCATTTTTCATTGAAATAATGATGACGATCTCTGTTTCTATCTCAGGAGTTACCGCCTTGCGTAACTGGTCATGTTCAAGCCCCCAAATGCTACATACGACGGCATGGTTTACGAATATCGCTATTAGCCCCTAACTTGCGGCGTCGGACAATTGCGTCGGCACCATAAGCTGTAACTTAGTAGAGTTCTGTCTTTGGTTTGAGTTGCTGTTAAGTGCTTCCAGATAGTGCCCCTAAAGGTAACTCCATAGGCACCTCCATAATCTGCTTTATTAGAGCATTGTACTAGTGTTCTATATGTTACAGACATGGTATAAAACCAGGTATTGTATAGAATAACTAAGCAATGAATAAAAATGCCTAAAATTACCAAAGTACGAGATGATCAATATACTGTGCTTTGCCTAAGCATTCTATACAATGCCTGAAAAGCACCAGGGGGGGCAGCATTTGCGGAGGTGGAGGCTCTACGACGCCTCACAACCGGTTACAAACTACCAAAAACACGCAATGACAAACTACAGACTTATACAAAAAAAATTATGACCCGCGGGACTTAGAAAAAATCCATTACGGACTCGCAAAAATACGACCTTAACGAACAACCCACGCACAGCGGCAAACAAGACCAAAATACACACAAAAATAAAATAAAAACCTTACCCACACCAAGGGGGGACACCCAGGACATCTGGATAACAGGTTAAAACTTGATTTCAGTCAAATTTACAAAGTTTACACACTCGAAAATCCCCTAAGCGAGAGAGAAAATGTCCGACGAAAAAAATGAAAACGAGGCTACACGACCTCTAAAGCCGCAAAATACCTCAAAACAAATACGGCTTTTACAAAAAAACGTAAGACATACAACATGCACCATTAGCAAGGACACTTCATCCTACAAACCCGCCTACCACATACACATTTGTCGCCATTTTACAACACTAACACAATGCTTAAATACACTGCTACACAAACAGATTCCCCTCGCGCACGCAGCCTATTTACACTACACACTGCACACATTGCCGACACTTACATCTCAGCTCAACAACAGTGCAAACCTACATTATATGCTGCAGGAATATCAAAACAGATTGTCAGCTCTTCAGCACAATGCTTCCTGCATGTATTACTTACAAATAGATAAAGAATAGTAATGTATGATTTCATTAATGAATTAATTAGCATAAAAAAAATATATACACAAAACAAAAAATAATTAATACCACACTATCGCAAACAACCACAAAAACCTTTATCGCTCGACCCACAAGGATCGCCAACGGTGCTCATAGGACACAAAGTACACCAGGGGAGAGCCTCGCAATAAGCGCCAAAACAAGATCGATGCAGACTATACAACAAGAGCGAAAACGCCTATGATAACAAAAAAACACCAACCCAGAGGCTCGCAATGAGCACCGAAGGATCTCAGACCACCAAAACACTTACTCTCTGTGGCAAACAGCATTACATGCCTTACAATTTTATTGCCGTTATTTTTTGATGGGCAAGTCGCTAGTGTATATATACATATATACAGCTGTATAAGAGTTTTGTATATTAAATAAAACTTTTTTTGGAGGCTTTGGGAAGTCAGTGGATTGACTAACAGAGAGGTGTAGGCACAGAGTATTGAGACAAGAACATGAATATATTAGTTATTAACTCAATCTGCACATTTTTTAATGGAAAAACTTATTTCACATACAAAGCGATTGTACCGCGGAACGTGCGTCGGGTGGATACACTGCGCATGAGCGAGGAAAGAGGATGCTCATGTGTTAGGCTGTAGCATACACACTGCGGTTACAAACGCCACTAATGAGTGACGCAAGACGCCGGGGTGAGCAGCGAGGTGTGAGACAGTGGGATACTGAAGCTGGTGGAGAGGTGAATACCCTTCAAGTTATCTGATGTCTGAAGAGAGGCACATTTTCTAATACTCATAGGCCCATAAGTGGTTGAAATTTATATTGAATTGGCTAAAAGTTTGTTATGGGATGTACAGGTAACATCTGAGTGATATTATAACTATTAATACTCAGTGCTCTTTAAACTATGATATGATTGTAATTACTACTCATGTTAAGCCTACATGCAGCATAGCAGTATGGGGACATATAGATCCATTTGAACACAGCTAAGTATTGATCAGTATATATATGAGAACATTAGGAATATTGACTGAGGATGATACTATTGATAAGTTGAATTGACATCTTAAGAATAACCATATACCTCGGATACAATGATATGGATTTTGTTAATCAATTTGTAATTATATCTTGAGATAGTATTATTTATGAGACAATATGGTCATCCATCTAGTTTTATTTTATGTACAGTAAGTACTTTATACATCTGAATTTACCTCTATACGAACACCCAGCAATGGAAGGGGTTAACTTTAGTGATTGATTTCGTCCCACTCTCTCACTACCTCGAACTTACCCGATGTAGACTACAGAATTATTTTTATATATTTTTTTAAATTTGACGTAATTAAAAGTAAATTTTTAATATCCTTAAGGATTAAGATTCATTTATTGCAATGTCATCCTCCTGGGCATAGGTCAGTTATGATTTTGACATTGACCATGGATGTGATTATTTACACATATCTTGGTCATCTTATGAGCTGATCTTTTTCGGATGTTTCCCCCATCTTGAAGCCCTTTTCTCAAGGTTTTAAGTATTGGAACAATTATTATCCTTTGTATCTTCTCTCATTGTGGTATGTATACTCCTTTTTTTTCAGTTGCCTGTCCTTTTTCTCTTTTTATTCTAATATTGATTTAGCAACTATGGAGGTTCAATCCAACTAGGAAAAATATCTCTCTCTAGACAACGATTACTTTGTTGTTACATATATATCATATATATAGTTGTGAGCATGCGAGTTGTTGCTAACGCTTGCGGGCTCGCGAGGCGCTCCTCGCGAGGGCCTCAGTTGCTGGCATGGAGCGCCGAAGGCCAAAGGCGCTCATTGCCAGCAACTGCGACCCTCGCAAACTTCATGTCATAACGCAAACAACATACGAGACACGTTACCACCCATTACGACCTCGCAAAAAACGTCCGCAACCCGCGGACATCAAAAAATGAAAACGAGGCTATACTACTACGAACTGCGTAAAACACAGCCACAGACGTATGTGTTTGAAAAACAACGAGATAAAGGATGCGGATTAACCGCGCAATGAGTTAAAAGACAGTAGCGAGTACATTTTACGAAACGCAATTACAGATTTACGCATTAACACAGATTTAACGCCTTTGTTTCGCGCAACATCGGATTTCCCGCCTAATACAACGCATTTGATGAGATATAAGTTGAAAGTTACAAAAATAAAAAGTTGAAAAAAAAAAGTGTATTTATTTTAAGAAAAAAAAAAAGGGACAAATGTAGCGTCATGTTGTGTGGCAAACAAATTTCACAACATTTCATTTTTATTGACCGTCATTTGACCGTTTTACCATATTTACTGTTAAACCGTAGTACTTTAGCGGGCTTAGCGATGAGCGCGCAGCGAGGCGAGCCGTTAAACCGTAGTACTTTGGCAATGAGCGCCGCAGAAAAAATGGCGGATGAACAAAACGAAAACGAGGCTACAGCACTATAACCACGGAAAACAAGTACCAATAATCCGCTAAGACGCATACCACACATTATCCTCCATTTTAGGATAATGCGGAAGTACACAGCTACGTTAACGGTTTCGGATTGCGCACGCACACTATTACACTGCACACATTCATCACGCTTACACAGAACCTCCACACCACTAATGCTGCAGCAACATCAACACAGATTGCCAGCTCTTCAACACAATGCATAAAAATACGTAAATTAATTTATTAATTTGAATTCTATATCTCAGTAGTACACAGAAAGCAACATTAACTACCTTACAATTCCATGTGTATATTAATAACTAAACAACTTTTAAAACATACACATCTGGTTGCCGTCATTTTTTGACGGGCAATACGCTAGTATATATATATATACTCTATATAATGCCTAAGCAAAGTATGAACTAAGAAATAAAATGACATTTACTAAAACCAGTAAGCCATTCCATACGTTGCATTGTATAGGACACCTGGATTTCACACTTTGCCGTAACATATACATTTAAGTTACTTCTAACTCCTTAGGGGATGACCGCTCAGCGCTGCTTGTTGCTGCTAGAGCTTAATGTCCACTTGTTGTTTCTTCTCCACCTCAGATGTGGAAGAGGGTGTTGTGGAACTTGGAGATGCTGGAATCTGCCGGTACTGTGGGTGCTGGTGTTGGTGCAGGAGAAGTTGGTGGCTGGGCAGGGGTGGAGGAACCTATGGTCCATAGCTGAGAGGTGTGGCTCCTCCCAATAGGAGCAGCTGGGAGGAGGGTTGATTTGTGGGAGGCGGGGCTATAGAATCAAAGTGGACTGTGGTGGTGGAGGAGCCTGCTAGCTCTACCATGGTCAACAGGATCTTCTCTCTTGGGCAATGACCTCCTCTTCATTGGTTAACCATACCAAATATCAACCCTGCCAACCTAAGCTATAAACTGTATTCTGAATCTGCACAATATCTCAGTGATGTGCTTATGATACAGACCAAGATCGTAATAAACTGCTTTTGTGTTATAGTTGTGTCCTGTAACCTGAGAGATCCCAGAGAGGAGCGGAAACAAACCTCAAACGCCACCATGATCCAGAGCAAAGACCCTGAATGTTACGCTATCGATGAGCTGAATATTGCAAATGAGAAACTAAACTGTATAAAGAAAGTGTTATCTGATACAGGTGAGCTCATTTACCAGTGAGTCCAATGGGTAAGGTACAAGACACTGATCTTATATTCTACACAACCGCCATGTTATTTGCAAGGGGCCAGAAAATACTAAAGGAGCCTACTACTGAAGAGCTAAGGGGCAAGAAGTCATGGTAGGTGAGGCATGGACGTATCACAATGTGTCTGTCACGCCATGTTCATGAGCATCATGATGGAAGTACCAGAGGAATGTCTAATTGCATATAGTCTACATGGTGTAAGATTATAGGCTGCTCAAGCTTTGCTGTGTCAATGAGTATCGTGATATAAGTACTAGAGTATTGTCTAACTGCACATAGACTACGTGGTGTACAATACAAGATCTATATATATATATAACAACAAATTAGTGTATGGTGAGCAACAAGAGAATGCCTTCAAGTCTAAAAATAAGTTTAACAACTTAATACCGGCTCAAGTAGTAAGTTGATAAACTTATTTTTAGACTTGAAGATAGGTGTGACATAGGCGTGACATAAGGTGTGACCTAGGTGTGTGTAGGACAGGTGACAAAGGCGTGATACCGATAAGACATGCAGAGAGCCATCTACGACTATTATATATGTTTAATTACTAAATAATTACATTATTATTATATATTTTCCAACAGAATGTGTAACCAAATGCCCCTTTGGGTGGATTTCAGTGGATGGAAAATGTTATTTCTTTTCTGCTGACAAGAAGACAAGACAAGAAAGTAATGAATTTTGTAAGTCAAATGGAGCAGAACTGGCTACAGTAAAAAGAAAGGATACGATGTTACAGGTAACGCATGTAATTATACGTATATAGTCTATAACTCTTTATAATCATCTCATAAGACAAGTATTTAATTAATTTTTACACTGAGCGGAGCTTTCCTGGGATTTCAGTGACATGGCAGCAATCAGAATGGTCCAAGCTCTGTAATTGGTGTAATTAGTGTAATTGGCTATAATGTCGCCAAGTCATTACTCCAGTGGCGCCATATGCCACTGGAGTAATGTCTTGTTCATCGTCCAGTAGAAGAAGATAACGGAAAAGTGTATTAACAGTGGAGCCACTTGGCCGCTCTGCAGAGAAGGGTTTGAGACCATCACAAGCAAATGCCCTGCGGTGTCTGGATACGGCCATGACACTAATGTTGCCCATGTGCCCGTCTATTATGATATCACATATATAGTTGTGAGCATGCGAGTTGTTGCTAACGCTTGCGGGCTCGCGCAGCGAGCCAAGGCCCTCGAGAAGCGAGGGCAGTGGGCAAGGGCCTCAGTTGCTGGCATGGACTACAACGCAAACTACACGACACACCAATTACGACACTCGCTAAATTTTACGAGCAACGCAAACAACATACGACACACGTTCACACACATTACGACACTCGCAAACAACATACGACACACGTTCACACACATTACGACACTCGCAAACAACATACGACACACGTTCACACACATTACGGCGTCGCAACAATCGGACGCAACTCGCGAACATTACAAAATTCAAAACACAATACATACACACAGCACATACATAAAAACCTTACCTACACCAAGAGGGAGCACCCAGGACCTCAAAAATGCAACTTACACCTTCATTTCACTCAAAATAAAAGAGTTTAGACACTAAAAAAATTGCTAAGCGACAGAAAAAATGGCCGCCGAACAAAACGAAAACGAGGCTACACACACACAAACACCATACGAGACACGTTACCACACATTACGACCCCGCAAACATCGGACGCAGCACGCCGACATACAAACATTTAAAACACAATAAATACACACAACACACACATAAAAAGCTTACCTACAGCAAGAGGGACCATCCAGCACCTCAAAAAAACAAGTTACACTTTTATTTAAATAAAAATAAAACACTTTAGACACTAATACCATCGCTAAGCGACAGAAAAAATGGCCGACGAACAAAACGAAAACGAGGCTTAAGACGTAACTATACTACACTTACTCGCAATAATGAAACACATACTATACAACACGTACCACACTGATATTAAACACCATTTTGACCACTACTACGCACAAAATGGCGGATGGAACGCAAATTGTAAGCTGGATCACAAATAGCGCATGCGTATTGTGTTCTAACGGTCTGAGGAACTTAAATAAGTAATAATAATACTGCCTACTTTCCAGAAAATTCTATATTTATCCTCAGGTGATGAACGGAGTGACTTCTGAGATAACTGCTGCTTTTACTTGAGAAGACAATTCTTTACTAATTTACTACTTTGCATTATGCAAATTACAACTGAGAGGTAAGCTATAATATATTACATTTTATTATCAGGACAGGTAAAAAAAAATACAAAATTTAAGTATGAAAATGTGATTTATGTAGAGTGACATGTGACACACACATATATGTGTATCATGTATAGTGACATGTGACACACACATTTATGTGTATAGGCCCTGCAACAAACTAATCTTTAAATGACATTACCAAAAATTAATAATTTAATATTAAAATAGGATTTATGTATAGTCACATGTCACACACACATTTATGTGTGTAGGCCCAAAAAAATAAATTATGTTTATTTTACTATTAAAATGTGCTTCATGTATGTGACATGTAACACGCAGATTTCTGTGTATAGTCCCTGCAAATAACTAATATTAATCCCAAATAATTAAAGAACTATATTGTAATGACAGTAAAAAAAAAAAAATGTTATACTGATATGTGACACGTACATATATGTGTCTCATGTATAGTCACATGTCACACGCACATATTTGTGTCTCATGTATAGTCACATGTCACACGCACATTTATTGTGGAGCCCCAAAAAATGAGTCATGTTCATTGAAAGTAATTACAGAAGTAGATCTTTATATAACATTAATTTATTGGAATTCAATATATCACCTAAACATCAATCTTTTACCCTTTTTTTACCATTCAAACAGACTCTGCATCAACAGCGTCACTCAACAATTTGCACCGTGCATTGTGACCCACAATCCCTTTTAAACAACTCCAAGAAAGAGGAACAGGTAAGATAGAAAAATACATTACATGCTGATAAGACCATGCTTTGCTAAATCAAAAAGAAGAAATATACAATTAACCATTTCACTTTCTTTTTCAAACAGACACTACAAGAAGACCGGTGGATTAAGATTGGCAGGAGGGGACCCTCTGTCATTCGACACTTCAATCAAGGTAAAGTATTAAGTATAAAAAAGAAAACACCTATGAGCCTCATTCAATTCCAAGTTGCCCAATTGAATAGGCCTCTAGCTAAGCACATACAAAAAAATGTAAACAAACTTTTTAGTTACTGAACCTCTATCCAAAACCAAGGTTTTCACAAACTAAAAACTTCTGTCAAAAAAATATGTTATGTGCTTATATAGAGCCCTATTCAATTGACAAATTTCAAATTGAATGAGGACCTATATATGTTTAATGGCTGCCAATATAACAAATGCAGCAACCAAAGGCCCTCATTCAATTGCTATTTTGGACAATTGAATAGGGCTCGAAATAAGCACATAGCATATTTTTTTAAAGAAGTTTTTAGTTAGTGAAGACTTTGCTTTTGGATATATGTTCACTAACTAAAAACTTCTTTAAAAAATAAACTATGTGCTTATTTAGAGCCCTATTCAATTGAACAAATTGCAATTGAATGAGGCCCTTAGTAAGCATCTATCTAAAAGCAAGGTTTGCACGAACTAAAAACTTCTTTAAAAAATATATGTTATGTTCTTATTTACAGCCATATTCAATTGGTAACATCGCAATTGAATGACGGTCTCATTAAGTAAATCAAGGCCCTCATTCAATTGCAATTTGCACAATTGAATAGGGCCCTAAATAACCACATTACATATATTTTTGAGATAAGTTTTTTGTTAGCAAGCATCTATCCAAAAGAAAGGTTTTCAATAACTACAAAATTATTTAAAAAATATATGTTATGTGCCTATTTAGGGTCAAATTCAATTGGGCAAATTGTAATTGAATGAGGCCCCACCTATGCACCATATGGTACACACAAAATAGGATTGGACACACAAAAAAATAACAAATAGCAAACTAAATTCATATTCTTCTTTAATGTTTAACAACCTATAAGCCTTACAAAAAACCATAAATAACTATACCAAAAGTGGTACACACAAAACAGGATTGGACAAAAATAACACAAACACATAGCAAAATTAATTAATATTCTTCTTTAATGTTTAACAACCTATAAGCCTTACAAATAACCCTAAATAAGTATACCACAAGTGGTGCGCACAAAACAGGATTGTAGAAGAAATCACATAAACACATAGCAAACTAAATTCATATTCTTAGTTAATGTTTAACAACCTAGAAGCCTTACAAAGAAGCCTAAATAAGCATAACAAAAGTGGTGCGCACAAAACAGGATTGTAGATAAAGTCAGACAATCACATAGAAAAAATTCACCATAACAGATACAATACACCAAAATTAATACATTTTTGCTTTATTTAAAAGACATTTAACTCAAACAACATTTACTGCGTGAAGACAATCGGACGAGGACTTTCAACAGAGGACCACACCATCGGACGAGGACTTTCAACACAGGACCACACCATCGGACGAGGACTTTCAACAGAGGACCACACCATCGGACGAGGACTTTCAACAGAGGACCACACCATCGGACGAGGACTTTCAACAGAGGACCACACCATCGGACGAGGACTTCCAACAGAGGACCAGACTATTGGACAAAGATTTTCAACCGAGGACCAACAAACATTCTGATTGAAATCACACTTCAACCAAGGTACAGTATAATAAGTACGAAAGGAGAAAACTAAAGAAACATGTTTCATCTGAATCAGTGTGAACAGAAAAAAAATAAAAAAAAATAAAAGCTATGTCCCTTATTCAATTTCAATTGGCAATATGCAATACATGGGTCACTAACCACATCAATGTTTTTTTGCAAATAAGTTTTTAATTGGTAAACATCTATCCACAAACAAGGTTTTTCAATAACTAAAAACTTATTTAAAAAAAAGATGTTAACTGCTTATTTACAGCAGTATTCAATTGGCCAAATTGTTATTCAATGAGGCCAGGACTTATAACTTTTAACAAAATATAACTGATACATTAATGATTTACCTAAATTCTCAATTATGCAGAATAATGTTTAACAGTAATTACAAATTTCAATATACCCAATTACATTTCGTTTTTTGCCTTTACAGATTAACATAGCTACTAACAAGAGCAAACAAGAGAAGAAAAGACGTCAAACTAGAGAAAGACAAGAGAGATGGGCCGACCAGCAGACACCAGAGGAGAAAGAAATTCAACGAGAAAAAGAACTCAAAAGACTTGCAAGCAAAAGACTATCAGCTGCAAAAATGAAAGATACGCCAAAAAAAAGTACCAAGCAAATAAAGCATTTACAACCTGTTCCTCAAACATCAGATGACATTTTACAAGATACAATTAAAGACATACCAAAAAATGCAACTACAAAAACAAAGCATTTACATTACTGAAACCTTACAGGACATTTCAACAAAACCAGGACAGCATATACCAAGAAAAGCCACGAAAAAAACTAATCATTTAGAACCTGTTGTTCAAACATTCCATGACTTTTCACCTGATGAATATGAAAGTCAAACTCCTATATGCTTTGCAAATTGTCCTTTACTCAAGTCTTTAGCAGTAGAGGTTCATAGTTGTGGTGACTACTCAATGTCAGTTTTGTGAGGCTTATTATTTTAAACAGGAGAGACCCAGAGATGGCCAATGTAATAGTTGCTGTCAAAAAGGCAAGTTCAAACTTCCAGAAAGGAAAGAATTTCCTATCTATTTACAAAACATTATGACTGAACCTACATTTCCAAACTACAAAAATTTTAAGACAAACATAAGATCCTACAATAGTGCCATATCCTTTGCATCTATGGGGGCAACATTAGCTGCTAATGTACCAGGACATGGCCCTTACTGCTTTAAAGTCCAAGGCCAAAGAAAATTCGCTCAACTATATGTCCTAGATACAATGGAAGCTGTTGACCAACGTATGCAGATGGAAGAAAATAAAAAATGCTTACCCAGTGTTTTCATAGAGCTAAATAACATTATGGACAACAATCCCTACAGTAAAGCTTACAAAAAATTGGCAGAAGTAGAAAATGAACAACTACTTCATGCACAAAGACATCAATTACCAATGCCAAAGGTTAATATGGTGCTTAAAAGAGACAGACATACTGATAAACGTTGTTATAACTTGCCAACATCAAATGAGGTTGCAATGGTGTTTCAGAATGATGAAGGAGAACCACCATTTCAAAGAGACATTAGAATATATCCCAGAAATGAGGAGCAACCGTTCATTAATATGAATATCCTAAGTACAAATTTAGATCCAATGACATATCCCATCTTTTTCCCACACGGAGAAGCAGGTTGGCAACCAAAATTAACACTTCCCAGTTACCCAAATGCTAAAGCCAGAATCCGAAATAATGTTTCTATGCTTGAATTTAAAGTAGCTCAAATTGCCATTCGAAATGGATTTAATCCAATTTTATGTGGTGGAAAACTAACCCAACAATGGTTTTGTAATGATATAGAAATCACAAAGTTGTGGAGACCAGTAGCCAAGGTCAGCAATAATCCAGTTCCGCAAACTTGTAGGTGAAAACAGGAACAAGGTTTATTGAAGTGAGCAGAAACCACACAATAATCTGGCAAGGATCAATAGACAGGAAGTGCCTTATATAGGCCAAGGACCAGACACCTGACCAGACACAGCTGAAGAGACCTAGGTACTGATACAATTACTAGCAGAGTCAAGCTTATAAGGTCTCAATGGAATTCACAACAGGCAGGCTGGCGCAGTGGTAGGGAAGAGGTATAGCAGCCTGGGGACCAGGGTTCAAAACCCAGCAGAGTCAATTCCTCACATTACCCCCGTCTCTATAGGTGCAGCCTCTAGATGCCCTATTACCTGGTTTAGCAGGGTACTGCACATGAAAAGACTGAAGGAGATCAGGAGCGTGAATATTGTCCACTGGTTCCCACGAACTCTCCTCCTCACCATAGCCTTTCCAGCGAACCAGATACTGAAGCTTGCTATGGAAGATCCTGGAGTCAAGAATTTTGTCCACTTCGTACTCATCCTCACCATCCACGAGGACTGGAGGTGGGGCAGGCAGGGCTCGGCCAGGGAAAGTGTTTTCATGAAAAGGTTTAAGCAGTGCAACATGAAACACTGGATGTATTTTCATGGAATTCGGGAGTTGTAAACGGAAAGTGACAGCATTGATCTGAGCAATGATCTCAAAAGGTCCCATGAACCTTTGACCCAATTTATGAGAAGGAATCCAAAGCTTAAGGTTCTTTGTTGACAGCCACACCTTGTCACCAACATGATAGACTGGGGCCTCCTTTCTATGCCTATCAGCAGTTCTTTTGTAACATTCCTGAGCCTCCAAAAGAGTCTCTTTCAACAGTGCTTGGGAATCACGTAAGGCCGTTAGCCGGTCAGTGACAGCAGGAATGGAAGTAGTAATTGGGAGACTGACTAGAAAGGTCGGATGGTAACCATAGTTGGCAAAAAATGGGCTCAAAGAAGTGGAGCAGTGTTGGGCATTGTTATAGGCAAACTCCGCCGTGGGTAGAAAATCCAGCCAGTCATCCTGCAGGTAACTAATATAGCACCGCAAATATTGCTCCAAAGTCTGGTTGGTTCGCTTAGTCTGTCCATTACTTTGCGGATGAAAAGCTGACGACAGATTTACATTAATACCTAGATTAGAACAAAAATGTTTCCAAAAACGAGACGTAAACTGCACTCCCCTGTCAGAAACTACTTCATCAGGCACTCCATGCAAGCAAAATATTTCCCGAATAACCAGGTCAGCCGTCTGTTTAGCTGAAGGGAGACCACGAGCTGGTATGAAATGACCCATCTTAGTTAACCTGTCAACAACAACAAGAATGGTAGTGTGTTCCTTAGAGGGAGGTAGTTCCACAATAAAGTCCATGGATATAGATCCCCAGGGACGATGAGGAATCGGAAGAGGCTGAAGCAAGCCAACAGGGGATGAGCGAGGAGTCTTATGTCTGGCACACACATCACAAGAGGACACATACTTTTTAACATCCTCATGATACTTCAGCCACCAAAAGGATCGGGCAAGTAGCTCTTGTGTCTTTCGGATTCCTGGATGACCTGCTGGTTTTGAGTCATGGTAGAGACGTAAAAGGTCCAGTCGCACTGACTCCGGAGCAAACAGACGTTGTTGAAAAATCCAAAACCCATTACGCATCGTCATATGGAGGTCACGAGGAGGATCACGAAGAACTGGGTCTTCAGCGTAGCCCTTTTTAATGCGAGACATCAGATCAGAAGGAAATGTAAATCCTATAAATATATCCTCTGGCAAGATGGTGGTCTTGGTTACGGTAGTATGGAGGGGGTCAGCTATTCTATACAAGGCATCCGCCTTACCATTCTTGGAGCCAGGACGGTATGTAACCAAAAAATTAAACCTTGAGAAGAATAGGGACCAGCGTGCTTGTCTGGCTGACAGTCTCTTAGCTGATCGAATACATTCCAGATTTTTGTGATCTGTGAGGACAGTAATTGGATGGGTAGCTCCCTCCAAGAGATGTCTCCATTCGGTGAAGGCAGCTTTTATAGCCAATAGTTCTTTATTCCCTATGTCATAGTTTCTTTCTGCTGGCACCATCTGGCGGGAATAGAAGGCACACGGATGTAACAGCATCTTAGGTCCAGTCCTTTGAGACAGTATCGCACCAACAGCTGAATCAGAAGCATCAACTTCCACAATAAATGGTAATTCCGGCTGAGGATGTACCAGGACAGGGGCAGAGGTAAACAGAGTCTTCAATCGGGAAAATGCGTTATCCGCCTTATCGGACCACTGAAAAGGAGTCCCTTTACGTGTGAGTTCAGTGATCGGTGTAATAACGGCAGAGAAATTCTTAATGAAACGCCTGTAAAAATTGGCAAACCCCACAAATCTCTGGACATCTTTTTCATTCTTGGGGTTGGGCCAGTCCAGCACAGCTTTAATTTTACTTGTGTCCATACTTAAACCTTTGGGAGTTATTACATACCCCAGGAATTGAATTTGTTTGTTCAAACTCACATTTTTTTAGTTTAATGTATAGGCGGTGAGTACGAAGGCGCTCAAGAACTATACGGACCTGTTTTCTGTGGTTTTCAAGATTATCAGAGAATATTAGGATATCATCCAAATATGCCACAACAAACTGATCCAGGAGATCTCGTAGTACATCATTGATAAGATGCTGGAAAGTTGCAGGGGCATTACACAGCCCAAAAGGCATTACTAGATATTCGTAATGCCCATACCTGGTTCTGAAAGCTGTTTTCCATTCATCATTGGGTCTTATGCGAACCAGATTATATGCTCCCCGAAGATCAAGCTTCGTAAATATTTTAGCTGAGTGGAGTCTCTCCAAAAGTTCAGGAATCAGAGGCAAGGGGTAGCGGTTTTTAACAGTGATGTTATTAATGTCCCTGTAATCAATGCATGGCCGTAGGCTGCCATCTTTCTTTTCTACAAAGAAAATAGGAGCTCCTGCTGGAGAAGTAGATGGTCGAATCAAGCCTTTGGCAAGATTTTCTTGTAGGTATTCACGAAGAGCTTTCAATTCAGGCTCAGAAAGGGAATATATACGGCCAAATGGTATAGCAGCCCCAGGCAACAGCTCTATTGGGCAATCATAAGGCCTGTGTGGTGGAAGCTGATCAGCATTCGTCTTATCACAGACATCTGCAAAATCCCGATATTGTAGAGGAAGCTTAGTCAAGTTTGTAGCAACCATTTCATTAATTGTTGTGGCAACAGGTGTTACCTTAGAGGGTTGACAATTCATTAAGCAGTGTTCTGAAGGAAAGGACAAAGTTCTGATCTTCCAATCAATCTGTGGGTTATGCAGAGCAAGCCAAGGTACCCCCAAAATCACTGGAAACTGTGTTGAGGAAATTAGGTGGAAAGATATAGCCTCATGGTGATTCACTTCCACAGTCAACTTTAAGGGCACAGTCTCATGTGTAACCGGTCCTGACGTAAGTGGAGAACCATCAACTGTCTCCATTAACACAGGTGAAGAATTAGGGATAGACTGAATTCTATTTCCCGCTGCAAATTTAATGTCCATAAAGTTTCCGCCTGCTCCAGAATCTATCATAGCAGTAGTTGAAATTTTACGATCACCACATTGCAACGTGATAGGCACCACAAAATGAGGATGTTGAGTCAACATACCCTCTTCACCATGAGCCAGAGAAAACAAGGGTTGTGCGACAGGATCCAGTTGATCCGAAATCTGGGATTGGTGTCGAATCTGTGCACCCTCAGCCGCCATAGCTATTGTTCTTTTGGATTTGCTAGGGCAATTGATGGCATAGTGCCCTGCACTACCACAATACAGGCATAAATTGTGAGTGCGTCGCCACTGTTTTTCTTCGTTGGATAATGGCCCTCTTATTAGATTTACCTGCATAGCCTCTGGCTCAGAGTCTGTAGGTGTTTGTGGGATCGGAGTAGAAGTTCTTGAATAGGAAATTGGAGTAGTACTTGGTCTAAAAGAGCCCTGTCTTTCCAATCTTCTTTCAGAAAGTCTCCGATCAATACGGATAGCCAAAAGCACAAATGCATCAAAGTCAGCAGGAAGATCAACACGAGCTAGCTCATCTTTTATAGCTTCTGAGAGACCTTTTCTGAAGTGGAACCTCTGGGCTGATTGGTTCCAGGTAGGATCAGCAACCCACTGTCTGAATTCAGCAGCATATTCAGCCACCGAGCGCCTCCCTTGATGCAAATGAAGGAGAGTGGCTTCTGCTGTAGCACATCGATTGGGGTCATCAAAAACTAGGCATATGGCCTCAAGAAAGTCATTTAGATTACCCAAGACTGGACTGTCTTGTTCCAGAAGAGGGGAGCCCCAAGCCAGGGCTTCATCTTTGAATAAGGAAAAAATAAATCCCACCTTCTCTCTTTCAGATGGAAATTGATTAGGTAACATCATGAAGTGCAAACGGCATTGATTTAGGAAACCCCTAAATTTTTGCGATCTCCTCCAAACTTTTCTGGCAGGGGCAAGCGGGCCTCTTGAGCAGGTGAAACAGTAGCAGCCGCAGCATCACGTGCCCTGTAGCTGGTATACTCACTGTGCATTGACTGAAATTTATTTTGCAGTTCAGCTACCTGGTCCTGCAGCACTTGGATGGTCTGTGCCTGGGTCTGCACAGTTCTTGCAGTAAAAGCAACCTGCTGGGCCAATGCAGAATCTGACCCGGCGGTCTCCATGAAAGGGCCAGATTATTCTGTAATGATATAGAAATCACAAAGTTGTGGAGACCAGTAGCCAAGGTCAGCAATAATCCAGTTCCGCAAACTTGTAGGTGAAACAGGAACAAGGTTTATTGAAGTGATCAGAAACCACACAATAATCTGACAAGGATCAATAGACAGGAAGTGCCTTATATAGGCCAAGGACCAGACACAGCTGAAGAGACTTAGGTACTGATACAATTGCTAGCAGAGTCAAGCTTATAAGGTCTCAATGGAATTCACAAAGGTAAGCTGGCGCAGTGGTAGGGAAGAGGTATAGCAGCCTGGGGACCAGGGTTCAAAACCCAGCAGAGTCAATTCCTCACATGATGACATGTTGACAGAGCGTTATTTCTATCTTGATGGACCTGGCGGATCAGGAAAAACCTATCTGTATAATTTATTAATGAGTTCAATACGAGCACAAGGTCAAATAGCAATGGCGTTTGCCACTACTGGAATTGCTGCACTTTTATTAGAAGGTGGAAGAACTGTTCATAGTGGATTTAAACTGCCAGATATTCACATGACATCATTACAAGCAAAGAAATTAAAGAAATGTAAATTAATTATAATAGATGAGGCCACAATGATGTCATGCTATGCCCTCCAATGTATTGACCGTTTGCTTCGTGAAGTCATGGATAATACTTTTCCATTTGGCGGAAAGGTAATGTTGTTGGGTGGCGATTTTAGACAAACATTACCTGTCGTTGTACATGGAAATCGAAGTTTTACAAGTTTACAATAATGATTACTTTAAAGTGCAACTGTTTTTACATTCAACTGTTAATACTTTGAATACAAAATTATGTCACAAAATGTATTCACTATGTTACTGTTTATAATGTTCCAAATTCTACAAATGTTTTGTCAAGTTCCAAACTTACAAAGAAAATAAAGTTCAAGTTTCAAAAAATATACTTTCAAGTTTATTGCTTACATATATTTCAAACTTCATGTTAAAATTGTGTAGGTTTGAACAAGGCTTTTTACTTTTTACTTTCCTCTGGATTCAATGTATATTGAAGTTAACAATTCTTCAGATACAAATTTCATGTTAAAAAACCATTAGCTCAACATTTTACAAAAAAACACGTTCAAATCACAATACTTACAAGTGTCAAATATGTATATTAATAACTAAACAACTTTACAAACATATACATCACATTGCCGTCATTTTTTGACGGGCAAGTCGCTAGTTATGTATAATTATGGTACTCAGAAATATGGCTGTACAGTTGGCCTTAGTCCTCCATTTCTTATAGATATCCTTTTCTCATCTCGCCATGGGATGCAGATATGAGGATAGTTATTGAGATGAGTTTTTTAAATGTTGATATCAGATAGACTTCTAGAAGGGGAGGACTGAGTTATTTATACATGGCAGCATGCAGAGAAGTATACAGGGAGAAAAAAGAGGTTCCATTACATGTCATGCTGTTAGTTTAATGACTTGATAAAAGTAAGTGAAGATTAACAGCCTTATTAAATTGCAATTCAGCCAATTGAATAGGGCTCTATATAAGCACACAGCATATTTTTTACAGAAGTTTTTAGTTAGTGAACTTCTATCCAAAAGCAAGGTCTACACTAACTAAAAACTTCTGTAAATAAAATATGCTCTGTGCTTATATAGAGCCCTTTTCAATTTGCCGAATCGCAATTTAATAAGGCTGTAAATCTATAACTGAAAAAAAAACATAATTAAATAAATCTGAATGGGATATCTACATAAAATAAAATGTTTGTCCAAAGACTCCCCCCAAGCGATGCTATTTAATAAATGAGGACGTGGGAACTCACACTGTAACCAATAGAATTCCTTCCTGCCACTGTATATGTATAATCACCACTCACAATCCGTGTTTTATTTCAGAGCCACATAAACACCCTGGGTTCAGCATTTTGGATCGGGCTGACACCCAAGGTCAAGCAGTATTACCAGCGGATGGTCACCAGGTGGTACTGGCCGGATGGCTCAGTAGAGTAAGTTGGATGGTTTTTCCAGATTTTATATCTAATTCTATGAATGTACTAAACTGTAATACTGCTTTGTATAAATAATTTCTAATTATCATCCTGAGATATAGCTATAAAAATAAATAAAGATTTTCTTCTAATAAAATAACAGTAAGCTCTCTTGTACTTTCACCCACTGGTGTTGCCCATTAGCCAAAGCATGTTGACGATGTAGGGGAATTAGCCACTGAACATATACCATATAGGACAGGGGTAGACGATTTGTGGACCTGGGTCGTTATCAGAACCTCTGGCCTATTTGTTCCGGATCTCCACATCATCATTATATTTTCTATATATCCATCCTAAAGCGTCAATGGCCTTAAATAAGCTTTTAATTAAATGGTAACCGTTCTCTATACTCCATATTTAATGTCCCTTCATGCTCCCTTCTCAGTGCCATTTTATTAAAGTGTATACTTGAATAATGGACTCTTCATCTTGACTTATTTCCCCCCAGTATGTTGGACTTTTCTAGGGATATTCTCCCACAGACCCTGAATGGACCATACATTACAAGTGCCCTCCAAATACTCATAGTTATCAATACTTCAATAATAAGTTCCATTTCCCCCTTTTTGAGGTTCGAATGTCTAAAGAACAAGTGACAAGAAGTAAAGAGCAGGGCGGCGAGACCAGACAAACACTCCGTCTATTCTGGGTTTCTCACTGTAACTCTAATCATTTCTTTTCTTATCAGGGTATTTCAGTCCAATCATCAGGATGGATTTTGTGCTACAATAAAACAGACATTTGGAGAATCTCCGTGTACTGATTTTCTTCAGTGGATTTGTGACAAGAAACCTGAGATATCCGACTTACATGAAAGAGTGAAACATTGTGAAGTATAATAACCGAAATATGGAGTCTCACAGATCTTCTTGATTTGGACGTGTCTACTCTGTCTGCCTCGTTATACTCTATAATAATCTCCAGTTTAAAATAACATTCAATTTACACAAAAATGATATTTGGTACAGACACGTGGATAAAGGCTTGTGTAGACCAGATGTGCTTGTTTTGTAAACATGGGAGCCGCCATTAATTGTGTGTTGGGGTTCTGTCACTGGCATTGTGCTGTTTGATGTGATTGGGTCAAAATGTCAAAAGCTACTCCAAGAGCCAGTCAAGATGGGTTATATTAATATTTCTGTATTCTTATTCGTATATATGGTGTGCTAAATGTTTTATTAATTATATTTGAACTCCTATAGGTGAACTCTTTCATATAAAATGTCAACTTTAGCTACAATTTATAACATTGTCAAGGTAGGATAAAAACATGAGTTGGCTGCACGGAACCAGAAAGCTGATAATGAAGGACTTCTAGTGCTACTGTCCAGATTGGGCCTCTGCTGTGAAAGCAAAGGAGATATGGATTTGGTGCTATATAATGAGGGTGATGGCTGCTGGCAAGGACTGGGTGCTATGTAGGCATGGGTGCTAAGAGGAGTGGGTGCTGTGTGGGGGTGGAGGTTGAGAGGGTCTTGGTGCTATGTAGAGACAGTATATATATATGTATTGTGGCAGAGTGCCCCAAGACTTGGACAGAGAGAAGGGTGGGGCTGATTTTGGCCTGCCGAGACAGAGAGAGAGAGACTATGATAGACAGAGGCACTGCAGACAGAGAGCCAGTGGGAATGAGAACAAGTGGAGATACCCAAAGAGAGAAGTGTTTTAATATTCTGAGAGATTGTACTGTGGAGCTGATAAGTAAGCTGCAGTGGAACAATAAGAGTCTGGACCCTATGGGCTGTCAAAATCTGAACTCTGTTGCCACAAAGCTTTTGATCTGTTAATGCTGTTTGCAAATCGCTATTAAATTGCTACTCATCCACTAGCGTTCAAACCCGTAACCCACAAATGGAGCCAAAAAGCCTACGGTACTAGAGAGGACCCACATGTGGGTTCAAGTCCTATACGTAGCACTGTAAATGAAAATATCAACACACTACTGTACTGATAATTCAAGGGAAGGTGTAGTTAAGCAATAAAAATAAGTTAACAATAGTGATGTCGCGAACATAAAATTTTCGGTTCGCGAACCTCAAACGCGAACCCGGCGAACCGCCATAGACTTCAATGGGCAGGTGGATTTTAAAACCCACAGGGACTCAATAGTGCCACAATAGTGATGGGAAAGTTGTTTCAACGGGACCAACACCTGGACTGTGGCATGCCCGAGGGGAATCCATGTCAAAACTCCCACAGAAAATTACATAGTTGATGCAGAGTCTGCTTTTATAAAGGGCATAAATAACCTAACATCCCCCTCCATCATCATCCTCCCCTGTATCTCTTTACCTCCTCCCTCATCATCCTCCCCTGTGTTTCTTTCCCCCCTTCCTCATCACCCTCCACTGTGTCTCATCCCCCCTCCCTCATCATCCTCCCACCTTTCTCATCATCCTCCCCTGTATCTCTTTACCCCCTCCCTCATCATCCTCCCCTGTGTCTCGTTTCCCCCTCCCTCATCATCTTCCCCTGTGTCTCTTCCCCCCCTCCCTCATCATCCTCCCCTGTGTCTCTTTCCACCTTCCTCATCACCCTCCCCTGTATCTCTTTACCCCCTCCCTCATCATCCTCCCCTGTGTCTGTTTCCCCCCTCCCTCATCATCCTCCCCTGTGTCTCTTCCCCCCTCCCTTATCATCCTCCCCCCTCCCTTGATGATAAGTGTGGGAAGAGACACAGGGATAAGTGTTAGGGGTGTTAGGGTTAGGTGTTAGGGTAAGGGGTGTTAGGGTTAGGTGTTAGGGTGAGGGGTGTTAGGGATAAGTGTGAGGGGTGTTAGGGTGAGGGGTGTTAGGGATAAGTGTAAGGGGTGTTAGGGTGAGGCATGTTAGGAATAAGTGTGAGGGGTGTTAGGTCTTAGGATAAGTGTGAGAATGTTAGGGTTAGGTGTTAGGTTGATGGGTGTTATGGATAAGTGAGATGGGTGTTAGGGTAAGGGATGTTAGGGTTAGGTGATAGGGTAAGGGCTGTTAGGGATACGTGTGAGGGGGTATTAGGGTTAGGTGTTAGGGGGAGGGATGTTAGGGATAAGTGTAAGAGGTGTTAGGGTGAGGCATGTTAGGAATAAGTGTGAGGGGTGTTAGGGTGAGGGGTGTTAGGGATAAGTGTAAGGGGTATTAGGGTGAGGCATGTTAGGAATAAGTGTGAGGGGTGTTAGGTCTTAGGGATAAGTGTGAGGGGTGTTAGGGTTAGGGTAAAGGGTGTTAGGGATAAGTGTGAGGGGTGTTAGGGTTAGGTGTTAGGGTGAGGAGTGTTAGGGATAAGTGTGATGGGTGTTAGGGTAAGGGATGTTAGGGTTAGGTGTTAGGGTAAGGGCTGTTAGGGATAAGTGTGAGGGGGTATTAGGATTAGGTGTTAGGTTGATGGGTGTTATGGATAAGTGTGAGGGGTGTTAGGGTTAGGGTAAGGGGTGTTAGGGATAAGTGTGAGGGGTGTTAGGGTTAGGTGTTAGGGTGAGGGGTGTTAGGGATAAGTGTGATGGGTGTTAGGGTAAGGGATGTTAGGGTTAGGTGTTAGGGTAAGGGCTGTTAGGGATAAGTGTGAGGGGGTATTAGGGTTAGGTGTTAGGGTGAGGGGTGTTAAGGATAAGTGTAAGGGGTGTTAGGGTGAGGCATGTTAGGAATAAGTGTGAGATGTGTTAGGTCTTAGGGATAAGTGTGAGGGGTGTTAGGGTGAGGCATGTTAGAATAAGTGTGAGGGGTGTTAGGTCTTAGGGATAAGTGTGAGAATGTTAGGGTTAGGAGTTAGGTTGATGGGTGTTATGGATAAGTGTGATGGGTGTTAGGGTAAGGGATGTTAGGGTTAGGTGTTAGGGTAAGGGCTGTTAGGGATACGTGTGAGGGGGTATTAGGGTTAGGTGTTAGGGTGAGGGGTGTTAGGGATAAGTGTAAGGGGTGTTAGGGTGAGGCATGTTAGGAATAAGTGTGAGGGGTTTTAGGGTGAGGGGTGTTAGGGATAAGTGTAAGAGGTGTTAGGGTGAGGCATGTTAGGAATAAGTGTGAGGGGTGTTAGGGATAAGTGTAAGGGGTATTAGGGTGGGGCATGTTAGGAATAAGTGTGAGGGGTGTTAGGTCTTAGGGATAAGTGTGAGGGGTGTTAGGGTGAGGCATGTTAGGAATAAGTGTGAGGGGTGTTAGGTCTTAGGGATAAGTGTGAGAATGTTAGGGTTAGGTGTTAGGTTGATGGGTGTTATGGATAAGTGTGATGGGTGTTAGGGTAAGGGATGTTAGGGTTAGGTGTTAGGGTAAGGGCTGTTAGGGATACGTGTGAGGGGGTATTAGGGTTAGGTGTTAGGGTGAGGGGTGTTAGGGATAAGTGTAAGGTGTTTTAGGGTGAGGCATGTTAGGAATAAGTGTGAGGAGTGTTAGGGTGAGGGGTGTTAGCGATAAGTGTAAGAGGTGTTAGGGTGAGGCATGTTAGGAATAAGTGTGAGGGTTGTTAGGGTGAGGGGTGTTAGGGATAAGTGTAAGCAGTATTAGGGTGAGGCATGTTAGGAATAAGTGTGAGGGGTGTTAGGTCTTAGGGATAAATGTTAGGGGTGTTAGGGTAAGGGATGTTAGGGTTAGGTGTTAGGGTAAGGGCTGTTAGGGATAAGTGTGAGGGGGTATTAGGATTAGGTGTTAGGTTGATGGGTGTTATGGATAAGTTTGAGGGGTGTTAGGGTTAGGGTAAGGGGTGTTAGGGTTAGGTGTTAGGGTGAGGGGTGTTAGGGATAAGTGTGATGGGTGTTAGGGTAAGGGATGTTAGGGTTAGGTGTTAGGGTAAGGGCTGTTAGGGATAAGTGTGAGGGGGTATTAGGGTTAGGTGTTAGGGTGAGGGGTGTTAAGGATAAGTGTAAGGGGTGTTAGGGTGAGGCATGTTAGGAATAAGTGTGAGGGGTGTTAGGTCTTAGGGATAAGTGTGAGAATGTTAGGGTTAGGTGTTAGGTTGATGGGTGTTATGGATAAGTGTGATGGGTGTTAGGGTAAGGGATGTTAGGGTTAGGTGTTAGGGTAAGGGCTGTTAGGGATATGTGTGAGGGGGTATTAGGGTTAGGTGTTAGGGTGAGGGGTGTTAGGGATAAGTGTAAGGGGTGTTAGGGTGAGGCATGTTAGGAATAAGTGTGGGGGGTTTTAGGGTGAGGGGTGTTAGGGATAAGTGTAAGAGGTGTTAGGGTGAGGCATGTTAGGAATAAGTGTGAGGGGTGTTAGGGTGAGGGGTGTTAGGGATAAGTGTAAGGGGTATTAGGGTGAGGCATGTTAGGAATAAGTGTGAGGGGTGTTAGGTCTTAGGGATAAGTGTGAGGGGCTGAGCTAGAGATGACCAAGGTAGTCTCAAAAGAGCAGTAGCCCACCCCTGAGAGTAAGAGACAGGTGTTGGCATTTCTGAGTATGTGTATTACTCCAGTTTGTTCTTCATTACAGTACCCAGCCACTTAGGGACGTCACTGTAAATAAGTTGTCTTAACTAGTATAGTTGAGCTCTGAATGTGAGAAAGCTACTGGGACCTGACGCATGCCCTACTTAATGTTCAGTCTCATCCTAGTTGTCCCAAATTACTCTTAGCCCTTCTTGGTCCAGATGGATGCCTCCACATATGGCATTAGGACTGTTTTGAGTCAGGTGGATACCAAAGTCAAGGAGCACTCCCTTGTTTACTTGAGTGGCAAACTGTTGCTCTGAAAACGTAAGCTATGTGGCTATTGAAAAGGAGTACCATCCATCATCTGGGCCCCAGAGAAGCTACAGAAGAGATCATGGTTTCCACACAAAACAACGTGTTGTGCTTGCTCTATATGGTGGTGGGATAATGGTCGCCTCTTGAGAAGGAGCCTAGCCCTGAACAATACTATCCAATACAGGCAGGTTAGAGACGATCAGATGCTAATGGCTCTCCAGGCAATTAGGCACCTCAGATCTCCAGTCACCCCCGACGCATTTGGGGTCTTGAATCACCTGGTGACTGGATGAGAAACCTGAAATAAAGTACTGTGGCTCCTACTTCTTTTGCTTCCCCAAAAACACAAAGACCAGTCTTCCACAAACAATCCTTATCTTGGGCCAGCATGAGATTGACATGACACCTCCGGCTTTGTTGGTTCCAACCCAGGGCTACCCCTGTGATACAAATGTTTTTCCCTGATTGGAAAATCTAGGGTCTGAAGACACTTATCCTCGGTGACTACGCCTTGTTTCTGTGTGTTTTGCATATTGTGCAAACCACTTGTTATACAGATTGTGTCCATGAACAGGCCTTATGTTGGTATATGTTTTATATGTAGTTTTGTGGTTCATATATTGTGTTCAGTTGTTGTTTGCAAGTACAGGTCTAATACACAATGGGGCTAATTAGCATTAAGGTTTCCTGGTGAGTGACTCTTATGTTTGGCTTAATTTGTTTTGTGCTCCCATGGTTATAAGTCCATGTCGGTTTCTATAGAGGCCATGTAGGTTTCTGAGAGGTAGGAAAGATCTTTTAAATCACTGATCTCCAGTTCAGCTACCAAGAAATCCTGCATCTACATTCCAGAACTGCAGCCGGCCTCCTTCCACTGAATCCAATGTACTGATGCAGAGAAACACGCAAAGAGAAGGTGAACTTGGTGGGATCCATTTATTGGCTGGTCCAGCTGGTCCATTTTATTGGCTGAGTTTGCTTCTGACAAGTTCTGTCTTAACAGGATGTGTCTTGTAAATCAATACACTTTGCATTAGTGCTAATGAGAGCCCTTGCAGTAGATACTGCCACATTCCTTTTATTTATATAGAGCTTCCTCTCAGCTTTCAAAAAATACATAGCAGCATAAGGGCATAAAAATGAGTACATTAGACTACAAAGGAGTAACCATAGGTGGAGCTAGTGAATGGGCACTGGTAAAAATACACTTGGAGCCTCTCTTGCCCATCTCTATACGCCCCACAGGGGTAAATAAAAAATGATGAGATCACTTTTCTATAAAATAATTATCCAACCTACTCTAATGAATAGCAGAGGGGCCCTGCCCTGCTGTGGGCCCTGGTGCATTGGTCCTGCTGCAGACGTGTTTACTTCTTTCTTTTTTTGTATATCATTTCATTCACTACTTAATGACAGGAAGAAGAGCTGGTGTGAATAGTGTTTAGATTCCACCAAATATATACTCATGTCAGCCAAAGGTATATGCAATTTTTAGTTTTCTGTAATTTTTATTATGAAGTTGTAACTGAGCACGCAAAGCCGTGTAGGATTACCGTGTTCACATGCAAATAATACAACACAAGATAAGATACATGGGAATACTTTGGTGGGAAGTCTAGGAGCCAGGAAGGTCGGTGGGCATCCAGTCCACAATTTGTTAGTTTGTGTTTTTATAAAGTTATCAATAATTCACTAATTAAAAAAAACAAAAATGTATCTTATTCGGCTGAAGTTCGGGGGTGATCTCCACCTTCTTCCATGATGATTGAGCTCCATTAACCTAATAGGTGAATTATTCATCAATTCTGTAGATAATAATGCAATAAAAAAGCTGCTATCATTAATGACATAATGTGTAGCACAGGAGGACATACCATAAGCCCTAGATAATGACCTACCGACATGGCTCCTACCATAGATCATGTGCAATGGTGGGGGATACCCCGGGACCTCAAGCACATAACATTCACAATAAAAACTCCATTATTACACATGGCTTGGTTTGGTAAACACACATTTCTTGAACAAACGAGTGTTGGACCTGATACTCACGGCATTTACACTGATACTTAAATGAATAATAGAAAAGTGACCCCAGAAATACACTGGTAACGGCTGCGGATCAGAAAGGTTCGGGCGACATTATGCCCACACAGTGCACATTATTGGGGCAGATCGGTCTATATTCTCCTTATTTTGTTACAGTTATCTACACTGGTATATAAATCTGGTTTGTCAGGGATCTTCTCACAGACCCAATGAAGGGAAGACAAGCACGGGTACACCTCCAACGTGGGATCCATTGCAGCACAAAATCCATTCAGATCATTAGATAGAGATATCCTGTAAATAAAGGAAAAGAATAATCAGATTTACTTAAATAATCTCTGGGCCATAAAGATAAATATCGCCAGGAGCAGGAAGTTTATATGGAAGGTTCTTATTTTATTCCTTGGTTTCAAAAATAATAATCAGATGAAGAACTTAAAGAAATGTACATCACAGTAAAATGGCGCCCTGATCATAGCTGACTAATAATAATAATAATAATAATAATAATAATAATAATAATAACAGCTTTTCTATACAAATACAGACTGAGATGACAACAAGACCTATAACATCAGAGAGTCATATTCATGTACATGTGTAGAGAGGACACAGACACATAACAACAAGACCTATAACAACAGAGGGTCATATTCATGTACATGTGTAGAGAGGACACAGACACATAACAACAAGACCTATAACATCAGGGGTCATATTCATGTACATGTGTAGAGAGGACACAGACACATAACAACAAGACCTATAACATCAGGGGTCATATTCATGTACATGTGTAGAGAGGACACAGACACATAACAACAAGACCTATAACATCAGAGGGTCATATTCATGTACATGTGTAGAGAGGACACAGCCACATAACAACAAGACCTATAACATCAGGGGTCATATTCATGTACATGTGTAGAGAGGACACAGACACATAACAACAAGACCTATAACATCAGGGGTCATATTCATGTACACATGTAGAGAGGACACAACCACATAACAACAAGACCTATAACATCAGGGGTCATATTCATGTACATGTGTAGAGAGGACACAGACACATAACAACAAGACCTATAACATCAGGGGTCATATTCATGTACATGTGTAGAGAGGACACAGACAGAAAACAACAAGACCTATAACATCAGGGGTCATATTCATGTACATGTGTAGAGAGGACACAGACAGAAAACAACAAGACCTATAACATCAGGAGTCATATTCATGTACATGTGTAGAGAGGACACGGCCACATAACAACAAGACCTATAACATCAGGGGTCATATTCATGTACATGTGTAGAGAGGACACGGCCACATAACAACAAGACCTATAACATCAGGGGTCATATTCATGTACATGTGTAGAGAGGACACGGCCACATAACAACAAGACCTATAACATCAGGGGTCATATTCATGTACATGTGTAGAGAGGACACGGCCACATAACAACAAGACCTATAACATCAGGGGGTCATATTCATGTACATGTGTAGAGAGGACACAGCCACATAACAACAAGACCTATAACATCAGAGGTCATATTCATGTACATGTGTAGAGAGGACACAGCCACATAACAACAAGACCTATAACATCAGGGGGTCATATTTATGTACATGTGTAGAGAGGACACAACCACATAACAACAAGACCTATAACATCAGGGAGTCATATTCATGTACATGTGTAGAGAAGACACAGCAAAATAACAACAAGACCTATAACATCAGAGGGTCATATTCATGTACATGTGTAGAGAGGACACAGCCAAATAACAACAAGACATATAACATCAGGGGTCATATTCATGTACATGTGTAGAGAGGACACAGCCAAATAACAACAAGACCTATAACATCAGGGGTCATATTCATGTACATGTGTAGAGAGGACACAGACACATAACAACAAGACCTATAACATCAGGGGTCATATTCATGTACATGTGTAGAGAGGACACAGCCACATAACAACAAGACCTATAACATCAGGGGTCATATTCATGTACATGTGTAGAGAGGACACAGACACATAACAACAAGACCTATAACATCAGGGATCATATTCATGTACATGTGTAGAGAGGACACAGACACATAACAACAAGACCTATAACATCAGAGGGTCATATTCATGTACATGTGTAGAGAGGACACAGCCACATAACAACAAGACCTATAACATCAGGGGTCATATTCATGTACATGTGTAGAGAGGACACAGACACATAACAACAAGACCTATAACATCAGGGGTCATATTCATGTACATGTGTAGAGAGGACACAGACAGAAAACAACAAGACCTATAACATCAGGGGTCATATTCATGTACATGTGTAGAGAGGACACGGCCACATAACAACAAGACCTATAACATCAGGGGTCATATTCATGTACACATGTAGAGAGGACACAACCACATAACAACAAGACCTATAACATCAGGGGTCATATTCATGTACATGTGTAGAGAGGACACGGCCACATAACAACAAGACCTATAACATCAGGGGTCATATTCATGTACATGTGTAGAGAGGACACGGCCACATAACAACAAGACCTATAACATCAGGGGTCATATTCATGTACATGTGTAGAGAGGACACGGCCACATAACAACAAGACCTATAACATCAGGGGTCATATTCATGTACATGTGTAGAGAGGACACGGCCACATAACAACAAGACCTATAACATCAGGGGTCATATTCATGTACATGTGTAGAGAGGACACAGCCACATAACAACAAGACCTATAACATCAGGGGTCATATTCATGTACATGTGTAGAGAGGACACGGCCACATAACAACAAGACCTATAACATCAGGGGTCATATTCATGTACATGTGTAGAGAGGACACGGCCACATAACAACAAGACCTATAACATCAGGGGGTCATATTCATGTACATGTGTAGAGAGGACACAGCCACATAACAACAAGACCTATAACATCAGAGGTCATATTCATGTACATGTGTAGAGAGGACACAACCACATAACAACAAGACCTATAACATCAGGGGGTCATATTCATGTACATGTGTAGAGAGGACACAACCACATAACAACAAGACCTATAACATCAGGGAGTCATATTCATGTACATGTGTAGAGAAGACACAGCCAAATAACAACAAGACCTATAACATCAGGGGTCATATTCATGTACATGTGTAGAGAGGACACAGCCAAATAACAACAAGACCTATAACATCAGGGGTCATATTCATGTACATGTGTAGAGAGGACACAGCCAAATAACAACAAGACCTATAACATCAGGGGTCATATTCATGTACATGTGTAGAGAGGACACAGCCACATAACAACAAGACCTATAACATCAGGGGGTCATATTCATGTACATGTGTAAAAATGTCAAAGAAAACCCAAGTCCATGTATGTTCGTGTATCTCTAGCGTGTTAGAATGCTGCACACCCAGATATACCTCTATAGGAGTTTGTTATAGTGAGAACGTCACCATTTGGTCGTTATGTATATGAAGGTACACAACTGAGATACAACTTACTCCAATGAGCCGTCGGACCAGTACCACCTCTTAATTGGTCGGTTGTTATACTGCTCCGATCTCTGTGTCAGTCCAATCCAATGTACTGAATTCCGACTCTTGAGGAGGCACTAAAATGATATATTTATTATTATTATTATTATTATTATTATTATTAGTTACTAAACTTATATAAATGTGAGACATGAATTACAGGAAACTGTAGGTTTGTGCATAGGAATACTCCTGTGTAATTTCATGGAATTGAATGGAAAAGAGATAAGAAATATATTGTTGTAAAACACTGAGTAATATTTAGCACATCTGCACATTATGTTAACTGACTAGCGACTTGCCCGTCAAAAAATGACGTCAATGAGATGTGTATGTTTATAATTTAGTTTTGTCGGTAATATACGTTGTTGACACTTGTAACCTTTTTCTTATGTCGAAAGAAGTACAATTATTATATTAAACATGTTTATTTTTGGAACATTGTCTTTTGTTGTTGAGGAAGTGTTAAGGAGTCTTTTAGTAAAAGTGGTAACATTTGAATGTAAGAACAGTTGAACATTGGATTAATGGGTATTGTAAACTTGACATAATGTATTTTTAACATGCAACTTGTACATTAAGAACTGTTAACCGAAATATATATTGAATCCAGAGGAAGGCAAACAGTAAAAACCCTCCTTGAAATGTAGCCAATTGTATCAAAGTGGGAAAAAAATGAATTCCTTCCTGACCCCATGAACTGGCGATCGGATTACTCCCTGGATTAACATTTAACATAAAATACAACATTTACATTGTGTATTAAAACGTGCTTGTGCTGTTAACATCAACTTTGTAATATGTCTAACTAACCAACTTGAAAGTATTTTTTGTAAAACTTGTAAGTGTTTTGTGGGGCTAATCATGCATAAACAGTACTTCCATGAATTAGTAATGAGTTAATTAGTCATTGGTAGTTTTGAATGCTTTACATTTGTTTGTTGGTGTTGTAATTGTTTAAAATGGCATATATAGTTTCCTATGTGGAAGAGTGGTTCTCTGAAAACAGAACGCGAGACATTAAAGTTTGTACGCGATGTGTAACCACTGTTCTCTATGTGCTTTGCCATTGTATGAAGTTTATTATGGAAATATTGGTGCTGTGAAAAGTTTTAGAGTGCCATAAAAATGAATTCTTGAAAGAAACCGACGGTTGTCTATATTGCTTTCTTTTTTGGTGCTAGATTAGGTGATTTGTGACTTTTGTTTGGAATTTGTTTGGCATGAGTTGTGTTTGTTTGATTGCAAGTTACAGTACTTCATAGTAAACAATGGTTTTAGTAAAAATGCATCCATCATCTAATAAATCACCTTGACTTTCATTGTTTTCCATGTAAACGTTAATAGCCTGTGGATAAGGCAACCTACAATTGACCATGTGCAAATACTGGTTCTTCCAAGAAAATACCCACAGATTTGAAAGTTTGTCCTTGTGATTTATTAATGGTCATGGCAAATGCCATAATGATGGGAAATTGTCTTCTTTGAAGTATAAAAGGGAGGCTACTTTCACTTGGTGCTAAATATATCCTTGGTATGAAAACTCTCTCTCCTTTATGGGTGCCAGTTAAAATTTCAGCATCTATGAAATGGTCCTTTAATTGTTGAACAATTAACCTTGTCCCATTGCATAGGCCTTTTTTTGGGTTCATATTTTGCAGTACCCTGACAATTGCACCATTCTTTAGCTGCAAAATATGTGGTGGCATTCCAGAAGGAGTTAATGAGTTTATAAATTCAGTTGAAAAGTTTGCCTGACTTTCATTGTCATCAGCAAGTACAGAATCAGTACTGTGATAATGTTTTTGTGGTGCATTAATTTTTTAAAATATTTCATTATTGAGGATCAATGCATCCTTATTTTTACATGTTAGTATAACTTTGTCATGTCATCGTTATTTATAGTAGTTTGGAATATAGTCGATATAAAATCTTGTTTGCAAATCATTTAATCTGGGATGTGGACAGTGTCGTCAGTTAATTTTGGGATTTGTTCTGTTTTTCCTTCTCCAATTTTAATCATTGAAATCAGTTTGTCCTTCTGATCTCATATTTTTTTGTAATTGAAAATTGGTAAAATGTTTCCATAGTGTACTTGACTTTATACAGGTTTCGATAATGTAGGTTCGATTTCCATGTACAGCGACAGGTAATGTTTGTGTGAAATCGCCACCTAACAACATTACCTTTCCACCAAATGGCAAAGTATTATCCATGACTTCCCAAGCAAATGGTCAATACATTGTAGGGCATAGCATGACATCATTGTGGCCTCATCTATTATAATTAATTTACTTTTTTTCTGTTTTTTTGCTTGTAATGATGTCATGCGAATATCTGACACAGAGGTTTCTAAAATAGACACTGGCAGTTTAAATCCACTATGCACAGTTCTTCCACCTTCTAACAAAAGTGCAGCAATTCCAGTGGTGGCAAATGCGAGTGCTATTTGACCTTATGCTCGTACAAAACTCATTAATAAATTATATAGGTTTTTCCTTAATCCGCCAGGTTCATCAAGATAGAAATAACGCTCTTTGACCATGTCATCATCTAGTGCATTTTTGATGGCATTAAATGCTTGCAATTGTAATGTATTTAAAATTTCAAGTCTTCCTTTTGTCCTTTCTGCTTGTAGTTGAATGTCATAGTCTTCAAAGTTTATGATGTCTATAAGACCAGGATCAGGCAGATTAAAACTTGCACAACTTAATCCATGAGTTAAAAATACTTCTTGGATTTCCATTAATGCTTTTAAGTGTGCAATGGGATCATTGCATTGTTGCATAAAGTCTTCAGCCATATTACTTTTAAATGTGTCCCACAAAGCTAATGCATTTGGAGCATTTGAGAAGATACAAATGAATGTAAATTGTTCCCTCATCTGCCGTGGCATTTGGCATAGTGCTGCTTGTTCTAGACATCTTTCCCATTCTGTATCATCAGCTAGTAAGTATCTATGTCTGGTAGCTAAATGAAAAGATTCATATACTATGTCATTAACAGTTCTTTAGTGTTTAAAACTTGTGCACCAGGATCATTTAAAAGTAGTAGTTGTAAGCAAAAAAGTTCAAGGTCTCTTGGACTGACTGTGTAAATTGTTGGAAGTATTTTATTTCCTCTGGTTTTTCTTGGTCTCCATAATCCATTAACTAAAACATAATGATATAGAATTTCAATATATAAGAATTGTGTTGCTTGTGAACCTGTAGAATTTAATTGAAACCATGCAGTTAGTTCAGTGTGACGATGCTCACTTTGTGCCAATGCATTAGTTTCATTTCCAGCATGGAAATACACTAAATGTCTTTGTGGCAAATGTACTGCTAATCTATATACTGCATGTGATCTATCGTGCATTTAAAATTTTAAAATCCGCCACATAGCTTCTGTGGCACTGACATAGCGAGCATCTACATGAGATGCAAGTTCATCATGTACTAACTCAGTGCTTTCGCTATTGTCTGCACTTTTGACGACTACAGTAGCTGCATCATAGCCTTTGTAAATGTATTTGTATACATATTTAATGGATTTGATGGAAGTGCAGGCTTCTACATTAATGTGTTCATTATACTTCATAAGTAAATGTGGATTGTATGGTACCACATATCTATTGTCTATGTTTTTGCCACGAATAATGGCACTTTGTCCCTCTCTTCTTCTATATAATGGATAGCCATCACAATTGGCATAAGTTTTGTCTCTATAATATTTGGGAAATTATTTAGTACATTTATTATTTTCCATACATGGTGATTGTGGATTAATCATGTGGAAGCCCTCTTTTTTTAAATCCAATTGTATAAACATAAGCAAGACATTTGCCAAATAAGTGAGTTAGAGTGATGTCACGTATTAATTCATTTAATTTAATTTTGAAAACTCTGGCTACTAAATCTGGTCTATCAGAAGCAGTTTGGCCAATAAGTACATTTTGTGTAATTTCTGGCCATTGGGGATTACATGTAAATGTAATAAATAAATCTGGTTTCCCAAATTTGGTGACAATAGCCATGGCATCATTGTATCTTTCTCGGATATTGCGAGGAGATCCCTGGAAAGAAGATGGTAAAATGATGGCTTTGCCAGCTGTCATGTCTCTGCTTGTAGCAATCTCAGCGACATAAACCATTAATCCACAATACTGTTCTACACGTAGTTTATCTTGTTGATATTTTATGAAGTTTAAATTATTGGCCTCAACTTGCAAATAGGAATCAATAATCCATTGTTGTGTTAGTTTTCCACCACATAAAATTGGATTAAATGTACCGTATTTTTCGCCCTATAAGACGCACCGGCAGATAAGACGCACCTAGTTTTTAGAGGAGGAAAACAAGAAAAAAAAAATCTGAATCAAACACAAATACACTTTACACACAGATACACACCTACATTACACACAAATATATATATATATATATATATATATATATATACACATACATACATATACATACACACATAAATATACATACACATACATACACACACATACATGCACACATACACACACATACACACATACATACACACATACATACACACACATACACACATACATACACACACACACACATACATGCACACACATACATGCACACATACACATACATACATACATATACTGCAGCATTTGGGAGCCCTTGACCCTCCCTGACCCTCCTGATCCTCCTGATCCTCACCTTCCTTCTGATCTCTGCCATCTTGATCTCACCCCAGCGCTTCCTACCAGCACTCCTCGTGTACTGCAGCGTTGCGTGTGTGACGTCACTAGGACGCACCGGCCGACGCGATGCTGGTAGGAAGCGCTGGGGTGAGATCAAGAGGACAGAGGCAGTTTGAAAAGGTATATTCGCCGTATAAGACGCACCAACTTTCCTCCCCCAGTTTTGGGGAAGAAAAAGTGCGTCTTATACGGCGAAAAATACGGTATTTCGAATGGCAATTTGAGCTACTTTAAATTCAAGCATGGAAATATTATTTCGCACTCGTACTCCAGAATTTGGGTAACTGGGAAGGGTTAATTTTGGTTGCCAGCCTGCGTTCTTCGTGTGGGAAAAAATGGGATATGTCATTGGATCTAAACTAGTACTTAAGATACTGATATTAATGAATGGTTTCTCCTCATTTCTGGGATATATTCTAATGTCTCTTTGAAATGGTGGTTCTCCTTCATCATTTTGAAACACCATTGCAACCTCATTTGATGTTGGCAAATTATAACGGGTTAATCAGTATGTCTATCTCTTTTAAGCACCATATTGACCTTTGGGATTGGTAATTGATGTCTTTGTGCATGAAGTTGTTGCTCCTTTTCTACTTCTGCCAATTTTTTTATAAGCTTTAGTGTAGGGGTTATTGGCCATAATTTTATCTAGCTCTATAAAAGCAGTGGGTAAGCATTTTTTATTTTCTTGCAGCTGCATACGTTGGTCAACAGCTTCCATTGTATCTAGGACATATAGTTGAGCAAATTTTCTTTGCTCTCCTTCCTCTGGATGTAAATGGGAAGTACGATGGTAAATTTGGCCTTAGACTTTAAAGCAGTATGGGCCATGTCCTCGTACATTAGCAGCTAATGTTGCCCCCATAGATGCAAAGGATATGGCACTATTGTATGATCTCATGTTTGTCTTGAAATTTTTGTAGTTTGGAAAAGTAGGTTCAGTCATAATGTTTTGTAATTATGTTGGGAAATGTTGTCTTTCTGGAAGTTAGACCTTACCTTTTTGACAGCAACTAATGAACTGTCCATCTCTGGGTCTTTCCTGTTTAAAATGATAAGCCTCACAAAACTGACAGAGAATATTCATGTCACCACAATTATGAACCTCTACTGCTAAAGACTTGAGTAAAGGACAATTTGAAGTTCATATATCAGTTTCAGTTTGTATTTCATCATTTGAAATGTTATGTGATGGTTCAGGAACAGGTTCTAAATGCTTTTGTTTTTTGGTAGCTTTTTTCGGTGTATCTTTTATTTTTTCAGGTGATAGTCTTTTGCTTGCAAGTCTTTTTCATTCTTTTTCTCGTTGAATTTCCTTTTGCTCCGGCGTCTGCTGGTTTGCCCATCTTTGTTGTCGTTCTCTAGCTTGACATCTTATCTTTTCCTGTTTGGTCTCGTTATCAGCCATCTTAATCTGTAAATAAAAAGAATTTATCATTGGTTTAGTTTGTGATCTTAAATTGTTTTGGAAGTGCTTGTTTGTGTTTTTTATTAGTGTCATGTTTTTGTTGCAACACTGTTGTGATTCTAAATTTACTTTGTTTGTATGTGATTATAGGTCATTGTAGATGAAGTAGCTTTATAGTGTTAAATTAGTATGTGTTATTTTTGTGGGTGTTCCTTTCTTTTTTATCTTGTAGGTTTACATTTTTGGCTTAGAGGCATAGCAGTGCCAAGGTAATTGCATTATAGGTCATTGTAGATGTAGTAGCTTTATAGTGTTAAATGAGTATGTGTTATTTTTTTTATTTTTTTTGTTTGTTCGCTGCTTTTTATCTTGTAGGTTTGTAGGGTTGGCTTAGAGGCATAGTAGAGGCAAAAAAATGGTAGTAATATATTGCTCTTTGAAAATTTTACTGTAGGTGATTGTTGTAATAGTAGCCTTATATTTTAGTTTTAGGCTTATATGGTGTGGGTGGGAAAAGAAGGTTTGTATTGTTCTTTGGTAGGTGTTAGTAGTATTTGTTGTAGTATTCTATTTTCTGTTGTCTGTTTAGGTTTCTAGTGTCTGTTTAGGTTTCGTGCTTAATGTTGTAGGTTAGGGCCCTGAATAGAGAATTTATAGTTGCATTTTTTATGTGTTTTCACTATTTGTTGTACTATGCTGTTTCATCTTGGGCACATTTTGTTTGATAGGTTGAAGTTAGGGTTTACTGTTAAAGGTTGTTGTAGGTAAAAGCTAACTAATAGATACATGAGAAATGTGTCCCTAATATTTGGTGAAAGATGGTGATTTATGGGGCTTATTGTTGTTGGTGGTGTGTTGTTTTATTTTATTTTTTCTCTTGACATTGCTGCACAGCAAACATGTTCATTTTGTGTTCTCTTTTTTTACTTGTTGTACTGTACTTTGTTGGAAGTGTGATTTCAAGATGAATTTCCCTGGATCCGCTGTTGGAAATCTTTGTGCGAGAGTCTTGATGCAGTATCTGTTGTAAAAGAGAAAGATAAATGTTATTTGATTAGAATGTATTGTTGATGAATCGCATGGTTTAATTTTTTGCAAAGCAATGTGTTCTGATATTTGTTCTGTTTCTTGTGTGTAAAATGTTATTGATTTGACAGTGTGTGAGAAAGCGTACAGCGCTGGCTGTAATTGATTATTGTGGTCTTTTCTGTAGACCACTGGTGTAATTCTATTATTCTTTTACTGTAGTAGTTTGTTGGGCATAAAACAGTATTTTTTTGTTTTTTTAGTGTATCTGTTATCATGATTTTGTATGCTATGCTGTTTTTTGTGTGCCACTTTAAAATTGTTGGATTTTAGTTCTGGGTAACAGTTATAGTTTTTTGTAGAGTAATCATTAATGTTAGTTCCATTTTGTATATGTTAGCAATGTTTGTTGGACTATCCTGTTTTGTGTCCATCACTTTTGGGATGCTGTATTTGGCTTGTGGCTGAGGGTTAAAGGTTGTTGTAGACTAAAGATGAATGTGAATTGTATTTTCTATATGTTGGAACTATTTGCAGTACTATCCTGTTTTGCATTCACCACTTTTGGGATGCTTCATTTGGCTTCTCTGTGAGGGTTAGAGGTTGTTGTAGAGTAAACAGGAATGTTAAGTTACTTTTCTATATGTTTGGAAGATTTTTTGTACTATCCTGTTTTGTGTCCACCACTTTTGGGATGCTCCATTTGGCTTAGGGGTGATGGTTAGAGGTTGTTGTAGAGTAAACAGTAAGAATAATTTTGTTTTCATTATGTTGCTAAGGCTTGGAGTACTATCCTGTTTTGTGTCCACTACTTTAATTTTAGTAATGCGTTGTGTTAACAATTTTTTTAACTATGCAAGCGTGTTTATTTGGGAATTGTATATGTGTTAGCAAAGTTTCTTGAACTGTGGTGTTTTGGTTTTGCTGTAATTTGTATTGAGGCTTCTATTTTTTTGTTTTACTTTTGATATTGGTGGGCAGGAAACATGGGATTTGTGTTTATTTTTTTTTACTTGTTATACTATACCTTGATTGAAGTCTTTTTGCTGTATGAATGACAGAGTGTCCCCTACTGCCAATGTTAATCCGCCAGTCTTCTTGTAGTGTCTGTTTGAAAGAGAAAGGTAAATGGTTAATTGTATATTCCTTGTTTTGATTTTGCAAAGCATGGTCTTTTTCTGCATGTAATGTATTTTTGTCTCTTACCTCTTCTTCTTTCTTTCTGTTCTTTAAAAGTAATCCACTTTCACAGTCCACGCTGCAAATTCTTGAGTGACGCTGTTGATGCAGAGTCTGTTTGAATAGTGAAAAAAATGGGAAAGATTCAGCTTCAGGTTACATATGTATTAGTGTCATATTTTTGTAAGGTTTTTTTTTTGGTGTCTTTCTTACTAAATGTTATATATTATAGCTTACCTCTCAGTTGGAATTGTCAGATTGTGAAGTTGTAAATTAGGAAGTAATTCTCTTCTGAAGTAACGGCAGCAGCGACATGTCCAGTCACACCGTACATCACCTGAGGAGAAATGGATAATTTTCTGGAAAGTAAGAAGTATTTATAAACTTTTAGGTGCTTGAAACCGGTAGAAAGCAATACGCATGCGCTATTTCGTTCCAGCGTTAAATTTGCGTTCCAGCCCCTTTTTTGCGGCTAATAGTTGTGTGTTTCATGTAAAATGGTGGGTAATAGCAGTGTAGTACGTGCCGCATAGTGTATGTTACGTGCCTCATGAACTGGACTGGAGCGTTCGTTCCGTTTTGCGAGTAAGTGTAGAAGTTTTGCGTCCTTAGCCTCGTTTTCGTTTGTTTCGGCGGCCATTTTTCTCTCGCTTAGGTGATTTTCGAGTGTCTAAATTATTTTATTTAGAGTTTAATTGAGCTGTTAATTGAGCTCGGTGCCCCCCCTTGCTGTAGGTAACCTTTTTATTTATTTGCTGTGTGTATTTATTGTGTTTTTAATGTTTTCATATGTGCGGGTTTCAGGCTGTTGTAATGTTTTTTTTCTAAGTTCCACGTCTCGTATTTTTTTCTCGTAAATCCGTAAATTTTGCGAGGTCCGCAGTTGCTGGCAAGGAGTTCTGGCATGGAATTCCATGCCAGCAACTGAGGCCCTTGCTTCGCGAGGGCCGCAGGCTCGCTATGCAAGCCTGCAGCATTAGCAACAACCCGCATGCTCACAACTATATATGTGATAGTTACAGTATATGTATATACATGTAAAATACAATGTAGGTTGTAGTATATGTATATACATGTAAAATACAATGTGATTTGTAGTATATGTATATACATGGAAAATACAATGTAAGTTGTAGTATATGTATATACATGGAAAATACAATATAAGTCGTAGTATATACAGTATGTACATGGAAAATACAATATAAGTTGTAGTATATTTATATACATGGAAAATACAATGTAAGTTGTAGTATATGTATATACATGTAAAATACAATGTAAGTTGTAGTATATGTATATACATGGAAAATACAATGTAAGTTGTAGTGACAAAATGTCCATGCACACTAATGATCATATGATTGGCTCAAGATTTCTCACTTAGTCCTATTTTATCTGTATTACAATAAAATGTCCTATACCCAGTGACACTGGACCCCATGACATCTCTCTGAGCAGAAGCACCGACCAAATGACATATTTACCAGTTCTATTCACATTAGTTTCTTTTACTGGCAGACCTTGAGCCTCACATATCACCTTCTCTTCTACCTCATCTAACATTCCCTCCTACCTACCCTGTCCACACTCACCTATGTTTTGTGTTACTTTATAGTGCAGGTTTCTGCACTATCACCTCTTTCCGAACTGCTCCACCCACAGATTTTATCACTAATTTTCACTCTACTTTTTTTCAATTACTTACTAAACCCTCTCTTCTCTATTATAATTCCCTCACTTTCTGTTTCACTAATCATTTACAACCTTATTAAATTGCAATTCTGCCAATAGAATCGGGCTCTATTAAAGCACACAGCATATTTTTTACAGAAATTTTTAGTTAGTAAACTTATATCCAAATGCAAGGTCTTCACAAACTGAAAACTTCTGTAAAAAAATATGCTGCGTGCTTATATAGAACCCTATTAAATTTACTGAATCACAATTTAATAAAGTTGATAATATATAAGTGTCAGTCATTATATGTGTTGTCATGCACCCCAGCACTACATATGTTGGTGATATGTAGAGATGTCGAGAACAGTTCGCCTGTGGACTATTCGCGACGATTTTGGCATGTTCGCAGTCACAGCGGACGGCGAACATATGCGCTTTTCGGTTCGCCCCCTATACTTTATCATTGAGGAAACTTTGACCCTGCACCTCACAGTCATCAGACACATTCCAGCCAATCAGCAGCATACACTCCCTTCCAGAGCCTTCCATCTGAAGGACAGCAACACAAAAAGCCCTTTTTAGGGCTAGAACATCATTTATTTTATTTTATAATTTTTTTCTGTGTAATCTAATTGCATATGCCTGCCTGCCAGCGTGTGTGTGTGTGTGACAGGCTAACACCTAACAGCTTATATTGTGCTTAGTGAAATAAAACAACACTTTTTTGACTGTAATCGATTGAATATCAGTTGCCTGCCTACAGGCGTGTGTGTGAGGCCTACAGCGCCTACTCTGCCAACTTTTGCCAGTGCACAGTGACACTCATATCTGGTGCAACCTAGTGTACAGTGACATAAAAGAACCCTTTTTTGACTGTAATCGATTGAATATCAGTTGCCTGCCTACAGGCGTGTGTGTGAGGCCTACAGCGCCGACTCTGCCAACTTTTGCCAGTGCACAGTGACACTCTTATCTGGTGCAATCTAGTGTACAGTGACATAAAAGAACCCTTTTTTGACTGTAATCGATTGAATATCAGTTGCCTGCCTACAGGCGTGTGTGTGAAGCCTATTGCTTCTACTCTGCCAACTTTTGCCAGTGCACAGTGACACTAATATCTGGTGCAACCTAGTGTACAGTGACATAAAAGAACCCTTTTTTGACTGTAATCGATTGAATATCAGTTGCCTGCCTACAGGCGTGTGTGAGGCCTACAGCGCCGACTCTGCCAACTTTTGCCAGTGCACAGTGACACTCTTATCTGGTGCAATCTAGTGTACAGTGACATAAAAGAACCCTTTTTTGACTGTAATCGATTGAATATCAGTTGCCTGCCTACAGGCGTGTGTGTGAAGCCTATTGCTTCTACTCTGCCAACTTTTGCCAGTGCACAGTGACACTAATATCTGGTGCAACCTAGTGTACAGTGACATAAAAGAACCCTTTTTTGACTGTAATCAATTGAATATCAGTTGCCTGCCTACAGGCGTGTGTGTGAAGCCTATTGCTTCTACTCTGCCAACTTTTGCCAGTGCACAGTGACACTAATATCTGGTGCAACCTAGTGTACAGTGACATAAAAGAACCCTTTTTTGACTGTAATCGATTGAATATCAGTTGCCTGCCTACAGGCGTGTGTGTGAGGCCTACAGCGCCTACTCTGCCAACTTTTGCCAGTGCACAGTGACACTCATATCTGGTGCAATCTAGTGTACAGTGACATAAAAGAACCCTTTTTTGACTGTAATCAATTGAATATCAGTTGCCTGCCTACAGGCGTGTGTGTGAAGCCTATTGCATCTGCTCTGCCAACTTTTGCCAGTGCACAGTGACACTAATATCTGGTGCAACCTAGTGTACAGTGACATAAAAGAACCCTTTTTTGACTGTAATCAATTGAATATCAGTTGCCTGCCTACAGGCGTGTGTGTGAAGCCTATTGCATCTGCTCTGCCAACTTTTGCCAGTGCACAGTGACACTAATATCTGGTGCAACCTAGTGTACAGTCACATAAAAGAACCCTTTTTTGTCTGTAATCGATTGAATATCAGTTGCCTGCCTACAGGCGTGTGTGTGAGGCCTACAGCGCCTACTCTGCCAACTTTTGCCAGTGCACAGTGACACTCATATCTGGTGGCACCTTAGATTGCACTCGCAGTGCCCCAAATTTGAAGTGGGAGGACCGACCAAGCATCTTTTTCCATCTCCCGCTTCCAAAAATCAATGCCATATACACGTCCCCTAATTGTGGACGTAACAGGGATTAAACCGATAGGAATAGTACTACTTAACAGTACACACCTTATAATAATGCAGACAGAGGCAACGCAGAGAGAGGAGTCTGAAGAAGAGGAGTTAGAGGAGGAAGGTGGCTTTGAGGAGGTGGAATACCAAACACAGCAGGCGTCCCAGGGGGCTTGTTGTCACCTTTCGGGGACCCTTGGTTGCTGGGTGGAGGAAGAGACCTTCAATGACATCAGTGAGGACAAGGAAGGGGACATGGCTAGCTTGGTATCCAACCTTGTGCAAATGGGGAGTTTGCGGTTGTGCAAAGAGACTGTTTGCGGTTGTTTGCGGTGCATTAAACGGGGAGATTGGTCTGTTACTGTGAAGCGGGTGTAACCCTTACACTACCTGATCGATACAACATCATACCTGATGTTTTAAAGCATGTTATTCCAAATAATTTAGGAATGTTAGGTGATTTATGCCCTTTATGGCTTAAAACCAGACTCTGCATCAACTATGTAATTTTCCGTGGGAGTTTTGCCATGGATCCCCCTCCGGCATGCCACAGTCCAGGTGTTAGTCCCCTTGAAACAACTTTCCCATCACTATTGTGGCCAGAAAGAGGCCCTGTGGGTTTTGAAATTCTCCTGCCCATTGAAGTCTATGGAGGTTTGCCTGGAAGTTCGCGTCCGCTGTTCGGGAACCGCAAATTTGATGTTCGCGACATCACTAGTGATATGTACATGAGAGTTAATCATACATGGTGAAATATTCTCTTACTATTAATTTGCTCTCATACTACATACTAATGGAAAGCTATAGTACAGGATTTATTTTTTCTGAAGCTTTTTGCACTGGCAGAAATGGGATTGAGAGGGCATTCATATATTTTCTAAATGTAATAGTTTATCCTATCAGTAAATATCTTATTTATACCCTCAGAGTCTTACCCTGCACTGAGCATTTCAATATGACCCTTATTGTAAAAAAAAATTGGATTATGTTGCCGTTCCTTACCTATCTATTTAATGTCATTGAATCCCACACAGAGACGCAAAGGTAGAGGAGCAGCAGAATCTGCACAACTCAGCCAATCTGCACAACTCAGCCAATCTGCACAACTCAGCCAATCTGCACAACTCAGCCAATAAGCACAATTCAGCCAATCTGCACAACTCAGCCAATAAGCACAACTCAGCCAATCTACACAACTCAGCCAATCTGCACAATTCCGCCAATCTGCACAACTCAGCCAATCTGCACAACTTCAGCCAATCTGCAACAACCTTTGGAATCATGGATTCTTGTAAAAAATGACTGTCTACGTATTATTCAATTAAAAGGCTGTGAAGCAGTCAATCTCTCTTTCCCAGCTTACAGGCATTACTTATAAATCTACCAGTAGATAGGGCTTTTCTGAACTGTCTCCTCCATTATATATCCTAATGTTTTTATTTTCTTTTTCCTGCAAATAAATTATAAACTATAACTAACTATAAATTAGCAGCCATAGGAGCTGTTGGGTATGAATGTTGTTACAGATCTTCATGGAATTCTGTGAGCATTTGCTCTGATATTAAAAAGTACAATATACACTTTTTCAGATGTTAATGATTTTAATTCTATAGGTAACTTAGCATTTTCAACACTCTTTACCTATAAATACTCTTTTGTATTTTTTTTATTTCAGAGTTGTGCTGAATCTTATATGTTGTACATCAAATACGGTATAATGATATTTACTTACCTGTAACACCGTGTCCTGTCTTTTAATCGTTGCCAGTTTCGCTCCGTTTGATTCACAGAACTGAAGACTTTGTGCTCTTATTTTTTTCTCATTAGAAAAAAAGTAACACTTATAATTAATGAAAATCCATCCAGAGGGACATTTATTCAGCCATTCTGTGGGAAAAGATTATGGAAATGATATACCATGTATTGTATATGTACCTTGAAATCTCTGTTCTCAAAGTAATTGCTCTGGTCATGTATCTCAGGTGAGCATTCCTAATATTCACTTTGTTTATGGCTTTTTTATATTAATATTTAGTGTAGTATTTTTGGTTGCTATGCTACACTTGTAACTTTAGAGAGAGCGCTGCATTGGTTTGTGGCTATAGTATCTATGTATATATGATATATACCACATTAATGACACTGGGATTCCAAACTCTGTAACTGGGTGAGTCTCTTTATGAGTGTATATTGAAGATTTACTAATCATCTCATGGAGCCAATAACAGTCATCACTCGGCCATCTTCAAAATAATTCCATTAACTTGACATTCATTGCTTGGTTCCTCCACTCTCTCATTTATGTAGACACTTGGAGTATGACCATTATCTCCTTCACATTATTTACTAAAGATTTTTCCTTTAAGAAACTTTCAGTGATTTTGCTATCGAATTTCCCAACCATGACGATGGCAGATAAAATTCCATCATTATAACTAATACTCTATGCCTTACACTTTCTTTAATTTACAACTTCTATTGTAATATTGTTATATAAATAAGTTATATAATAAGTTAATATGCATTTATTGGTTGTTTGCTTGCTGAATCTATGGACCTAATCAATGTGCTGTGTTATACAAACTTTATCATTCACCATGTTAGTGTTAAGTAAACTCTCATGCACTTTACAATGAAGTCAATGGAGATTGTCATCATTTATAACATGTATAATCACCTCTCAGCTACATTATTAATACCTGGGTCTCACTCATCCCCTTTGAAATTTTTGATAGAAAAAGTCAGAGATGTCACCTGTCTCCTTTACTATTTGCCCTATCTCTGGAATCTCTTCTAAATCACATCTGATTGAATCCTAATATTTTTGGTATTGACTATAGAGGTTCTTCATATAAAACAGCTGCATGTGCTGAGGATGTTCTGAGACACCATGATGTTTCAAAAAATGTTCAATGAGCTTTAGTATTTTATTTCAAATGTATGGACACTTGGGCCTTTCTACCAACCTTATGTCCTTTTTCTAAACCCCCTAACGTGTCTTCTATTCCTCCAGCTCCACCTAGACTTCCCAAAGCCCAGAACCTTCTGGCCAGCCCTACCACAGCCTCACCACGGCTTCCATCCTTTTGCTTCTTACAGTTTCTTCTAACCACTTGATATAAGCCCCATGTACCCCAACGCACAAGGCTAATATCCATTAGACATTCCCAGGATTCCTCGCTCCAGGCTCTTACCTGCTGCATATATGGCTTTTCTCAAACAAATCACATTCTCATTCACAAGGTTCAGTTTCTCAGTGGTTATGTTTAGTTTCTCTAATATGTTACAGTGAATGTCTTTGTTGTTGGGTAGACTGATGTTTTTATTCAGCTCCTCGTTGGGATCTTTCCTTTCAGGGAATAGAACTGAAACACAACAGAAAGTGTTATTATTATTATTTATTATAATGGGAATGTACATGCTAAAGGCAGACAAGACAAAAACATGTATACTGATAGGTCCAAATGGCATAAGAGCTTACTATCTATTATTTTATAAATAGGCAAAGCAAAAAAGTTACAGGAAAAGCCAGTGGGAAATATTGGAATTAACAGCAGAAAAAAAGAAAGGATGTGACGTCACTCTATAGATTTGTAGACAGACTTCAACTAAAATACTAGGTCCAGTTCTGGAGACTGAAGGGAATTGTAGTTGTGATACATGAAGCGACTTAACTTATAACAGACCTGACATCAAATTGATTCAAAATAAAATATGACTTTAAAGGTAATAGGGCAGACAGATTGGTAATCACATATATTGTTGTGGACCAAGAACGTTAGTCATGTTGCAGGGTTGTCACTCTTAGCCCGCAGTGTCTGCTGACATACAAGCATCGGACAAGGCATTGGGTCCTGCACACACAGAATGCCCATCATTGTCCTGTCTGCCAGCTGTGCTTATGCCCTCTTCACATCTGGAAGTGTCTCCCAGGTCGTCCTGCAAGGCCGCACTCAGCACTCACTCCCCGGGCTCCTGTCCTCCTGGACCCGGCCTCCCTGTCACACAGTGCCGCAATGAGAAGGAGGAGGTAGCCGGTGTGTGTGTGTGTGTACCAAGTGGTGTGAGCGGGTAGGACCGGCTGGGCCAGGGTTGGAGCACCGCGATGCTCGCATAACCCCCGTCTGTGTCTCCTCCATCCTTCCTCCCTTATCCTCCAAAAGTAAAAACTACCTATATGACTATTTTGTTTAATTATTCTCTTAGTCAGAATTAGGTTTGAAAGGCATATATTACCGATTAATTTAAATCTAGATATTCTAAGATCATGTTGGAAATGTTGGAATATAAGACAAATATATATATATATATGTAACTGAGCTGATCAATATAGTTTTTAGGAAATATCTTATGTCATGGTTGGTTTACAGCGTAATATGTTAGACCACAGCTTGTTGGACTTACTTTAAGTGAAAAGTAATCTAGCGCCATCTTGCTTTGTACGGTACTTAGTGTTACACAATATTTAATATTTCTAATGGTTATACCTGTTATTCCCAGCCGTAGAGAAACCACCAGAAGAACGAGACAAGCCAATATGAGACCAGAGATCAGACACTTCAATCTCAAGGATAAGGAACCTGAGAACAGGAACAGATCATTAATCAGAGCACAAGCTCTACCACCGTCTGACATAAGAAAGCAATATGTTCTTGTTGCTGGATTATTACATTTGTATTTGTAAAATGGCAGCATATTCCATAGCACTAGGGTTGCGATTAATACATAAATAAGTGACATTGATATAGGCGTTGCCAGTCCTGGTCTAGTGAGATCTTACAATCTACCCCTCTGGTTGGTCCAGACATGATGTGAGGGAAATGATTGACGGCTGGTTGTGTGATAGAGGGAAAGGTGCCAGTCAACCCGAGTTGGGACTTTGAGGCTGTTGGTGATGGAAAATCAACTTATTTGTATTGAGTGAAAAATAAAAGATGGGAAGCAAAACACGACTGTCCTTCACAGAAGTGGCTCAAATAAAATGAAACTTTAAACACCCTCCCAGGAAATTGATTTAATGTTAAAGAGCATTACACACTGGATATATTGTACTAGATTATAAGCTTCTGTCTCCATGTTCTTTCCTCCAGTTCAGATAACTTCCCTCTGTTAGTCTCTTTCTCTAGTTAAGACATCTGGGCAGACTTCTCTCTGTGCGTCTTCAGACTCAGACACATATTTTACATATTTATTTATATAATATACTGAGAACATTTCCGTGAAATTGTAAAATGTAAGTATTTCTATAGAATTGGTGGATTGGTTATAGACATTTTGTCTTATTGTCCATTACTACATGACAAATAGCTTTGTACCAGTTCCACTGGGTGACTCTATAATTAAAAACTAAAAAAGAAATCTCTGCAAATCAGTCATCTAAAACGGATAATAAATGTCCACTTTCCCACCTTGCTCCTGTGGGACCCTCCGAGCGGTGGACGTCATTACTTCTCTCTGCTCCCCTGTAGACCTCTGCATTAGAGTCTTCTTCATTTTATGTTTAGAGTGACCTGAAATAACAGCACAGACTGGAGTGGACAATACAACACGTTGGGTCATGAACACGGTGACCACGGCTAAATACTCATGATCCTACCTCACTGCATCTACATAGGCTTGTACGCACAATAAGCATTTTACTAATTACACTAACAATTAATCATAATATTCTTGCACAATTTTAGCTTCATTTCCTGTTTACAAAGTTTTGGTTATGTGTCTATTTTTTAACTTGGATTTTTAACAACAAGAGTGTAAAGCAGCTCCTCGTCTCCGGTCCTCAGGGGCCCCAAGAGCTCACAGTTTAGGTATATCCCAGCTTGTGCACAGGTGAGCTAATCAGAGGATCAACAGGTGCTTAAACAGAATTCCTGAGCCTCTGATTAGCTCACCTGTGCTCAAGCTGGGATATACCTAAAATGTGAGCTCTTGGGGGCCCATGAGGACTGGAGACGAGGAACACCGGTGTAGAGTAATCAAGATACAAATTATAATGGAAGTCAAGAAAGTGCATATCATAGACACACAAAGATGATTATCTGTACGTCTTGGATGTCATCCGAAGTGATATGATGCAAATGAAAAAGGGAAGAAAAACCTTAAACTAGTAAGGATTAAATACATACAAAAATGCAAAATCTTTCATGGAACCGGAAATATGTAGAGTGTCAAGAAGAGACTGGAGGGCAACCAGGAGAGGCCATGCAACTGTGAGAACCATGATGCGCCAACTGTGGTTCAGTCCTAGGCCCCTACTCTTCTCCATCTATACATCCTCCCTTGGAACCCCAAAAAAATTCTATAGGCAGATGACACTCAATTCTACCTCTCAGCACCGGAGCTATCCCCCTCTATTTAAACTTAAGTTGCCATCTGCCTCTCTAGCATATCCTCCTGGTTGCCAGCCAGTGAACTCAAACTTAACATGTCTAAGACTGATCTCTATGATGATCTAATGATGTTAGACTCTGTATGTTGCATGCTCGGTTCATGATTTAGTATGTGATGAGCTAATCTGTAACTGTCATGTTGAGATTCAGTTATGTAATAACTAGTGACTTGCCCATCAAAAAATGACGGCAACAAAATTTGAAGCCATGGCAATGTTGTTTGCCACATAATGTAAGGTTTTTGCGAGCCTCTCCCCTGGTGAACTTTTGCTCCTCTGAGCGCCTTTGGCGTTTATTGTGAGCCTCTCCCCTGGTGTACTTTTGCTCCTCTGAGCACCATCGGCGCTCATTGCAAGACTCTCCCCTGGTGAACTTTTGCTCCTCTGAGCGCCTTTGGCGTTTATTGCGAGCCTCTCCCCTGAGTTTTTTTGGCTGACATTTTTTTCTCGCTTAGACTAGTGCCGTAACTTGGCAAATTCGGCTTAAATTAGCGTGCAACCTTACTCCCGGCCAACCTGGCTGTCCCCCGTGCTGAGTTTTTTTTGTGCTTTTCTTGTTTTTCGTTTTGCGTGGTTTGGCCGTTAAATTTGTATTTTTTCCGGTGTCCAGATTTTTGCTAAATGTTACGGGTCATAATTTTTGGACGCAATTTTTTCAAACTGTTACAGGGCTGCACTGTGAATTGGATATTTGAGATTTCTGTTGATCTTTAGTCCCGAGGGTCGTAGGGATGAGAACCTACGGTGCTCATCTCCACCAGCCTAAGTCGTGCAGGGTCGTAGGGATGAGCAAAGTAAGAAAGTTGTGCGGGGTCATAGGGAAGAGCGCCTATGGTGCTCATCTCCACCAGCGCAATAAGCGCCTTCGGCACACATTGCCTGGAACTGCGGCCCTCACTTTGCAAGGGCCGCAGTTGCAGCGGGCTCACTGCACGAGCCTGCAAGCATTAGCAACAACCCGGAATGCTCACAATTATATATGTGACTAGAGACTTGCCCGTCAAAAATGACGGGGCAAAAAAAAGTGTTGAAATAGTTTGTCACACATTGTGAGTGTACTGGGTGCCTTAACTATATAGACCCCATGAGTGATAAAACCTTTATGGTGCCAGTGGGAGTATTTAGAGTACCCCCGCTGCCGGCCTTAACTGTTTGTGTGCAGCGGGCCCTATAAGGGGCCGCGGCAGGAACTTGACACGATTGTGACCCCCACTGCAAGGGTTAATGTCGGAACAATGCCGGGGGTTCCCCGTGGGGAGCTCAGCATGGGCTTAATGTGGGCACACATTGGGGGTCCATTTGGACAAGGCAAGTCTTAATTATTTTATTTTAGCTTAGAATTAGGGTTTCTGTATGTAGTTAGGATTTATTGTATATTAGATAGATAGGGGGATGTATTTCATTTGTATTGTAATGTATTGTATGTATTGTTTAGTTAATTTGTAATGGTTTATTGGGGGGTATAGTGCAGTGTAGTGTTTGTAGTTAGTGTCATGATGGTCCTTGAGGACCATCATGGCACTTATGTGGTTAATGTTAGGGTTGTAACAGCCCTATAATGGTGATAATATACCCTTATGGGACTGGTGGGGTTAAATAGAGGCTTATGGGCGTCTGTATTGACCCCCATGAGTTATGGGGTTAATTAAGTGCTTATGGGGGTCTGTATTGACCCCATGAGTGACAGGGTTAATTATTGGCTTATGGGGGTCTGTATTGACCCCCATGAGTTATAGGGTTAAGTGCTTATGGGGGACTATATTAACCCCCATGAGTTTTGGGGTTAAATAGAGACTTATGGGGGTCTGTATTATAGGCTTAATTTTAGTTGCTTGGGGTTAATATTTTTTAGTTTGAGTCCTTTCAGGACCTTTACCATCCTTTAAGGACCCGCGAGGTGGGAAATTTAAAAATGTAAATGCAGCGGGGTCACTGTCGGTGCTGATCGTTGACCCCCGCTGCAAGGAGTAAATGTGGGGGGCTGCGGGGTTCCCTATGGACCCCTGCTGCAAAGGGTAATGTGGGGACACTTTTGGGGTCCCGATGGGGACCCCCAACATAGAGGGGGGTTAATTTTAGGTGCCGTGGCCGGGATTGCCAATAGTGTGCCGCTGGCCCTTTAAGGAGCCGAGGAGGGGAATTTAAAAGTTTTAAGTGCAGCGGGTGCCTGATCTAGGCAGATCGGGGACCCTCACTGCAAGGGGTTAATGTGATGGACGATAGGGACCCCTGCAGCGTGGGGATATGTATAGGGAGCAGGGGGCAGCATCACACGGCTGTCTAGGGCTGCTCTGAGGCAGCAAGTAGAGGATTTAGGATCCCTTGCTGGCACTTTTTGTGTCCGTAGGGATTCTTCCAAGATGCGAGATTCACTCATAGATTTATGGCTGTGTGTGACTCCATAGCTCTCTAGGAGCCTAGTCTCGGACATTATTCGGAGTCATCTCTCAAAGCAGGCTGCGAGGGATTCGGTCGTCGCAAACAGCAAAAAAACTGCCTTTTGCGAGGACCGAGAGAACTGCGAAGAGAATTTAATGAGGCTCCTAATTTCTCCCTGGATCAATATTTCTTCGCTAGTTATCTTGGATAACCTTGAATGCCCTCTTTATTCAAACCCCTTTTTAAAGTTATCTATTGAATGCGCTGTGATAATTCCACAGATTAACCACCCTTACTGTGAAGAACCCTTTTCTTTCTTTAAGGTGGAATCTTTTTACTTCAGGATGTCCACTTGTCAGTTGAAAACCTCTTGGCACAAAAAGCTCCCGTGACAAATCTTTATATTGACCCTGGATGTATTTATATAAGGTAATCATATCTCCTCTTAGATGCCCTTTTTCTAGAGAAAATAAGTGTAATTTGGTTAGTCTTTCTTCATACCTTAGCCCCTCCATTCCCCTTATTAGTTTTGTTGCCCTTCTCTATACCTTTTCCAGCTCTAAAATGTCCTTTTTATGAAGTGGTGCCCAAAATTGTCCTCCATATTCCAAATGAGGGCGTACTAGAGATTTGTATAGTGGCAGAATTATATTTGCTTCCCTGGCTTCTATACCCTTCTTAATAAATGCTAATATTTTATTTGCCTTTGCAGCTGCTGCTTGGCTTTGAGCGCTGTTACCTAGGTGGTTGTCTACAAGCACTACCAAATCCCTTTCAATATCTGATCCACCTAGATTTGCTCCATTAAGATTATAAATTGCATGGCTATTTTTCCTTCCCAGATGCATAACCTTACATTTATTCATATTAAATCTCATCTGCCATTTAGATGCCCATTACTCAATTTTATGTAAATCAATTTGGAGGGAAAGCACATCATTATCTGATTTAATTACCTTGCACAACTTCGTGTCATCAGCGAAAATGGAGACACCACACTCCAATCCTACCTCTAAGTCATTAATAAATATGTTAAAAAGGAGAGGACCTAATACTGAGCCCTGAGGAACTCCACTTACCACATTAGTCCAATATGAGTATGTTCCATTTACCACAACCCTTTGCTTCCTGTATTTTAGCTCTCAATCCATGAGCAGATATTTACGTATTTATGTTTTCACCAGTGTGCTATCTCAAACTGATAACCTATCTAAAACTGTAAGGGAGATAGTCTGCCACCTACCCTGTCTAATACATACAGACGCATGAAGACAGACACACATACATACACATAGGCACACATATACACACACATATTAATTATATGCTGAGTAAATACAATCAGTGTCTCTCAGTGTAATTAACAGTAAGTCCGACAATCACAATATGTCACCTTGCTCCTGTGTAGTCCTCTGTGGAGTGAGCTCCCGGGTTTCTCTCGGCTCCTCTGCACGGCTCCCTAGTACGTTCTTCTCCACTTTATTTTTAAAAAAGGCTAAAACAACATAAAAGATTAGTAAGAAACCTGACTGGCACTACAAGATCATATGCAGTAAGGAACCCGACTGGCATTACACTAAGACATGCAGTAAGGAACCTAAATAGCATTACACTAAGACATGCAGTAAGGAACCCGACTGGCATTACACTAAGACATGCAGTAAGGAACCTAAATAGCATTACACAAAGACATGCAGTAAGGAACCTTACTGGCACTACACTAAGACATGTAGCAAGGAACCTCACTGGCACTACACTAAGACATGCTGTAAGGAACCTGACTGGCACTACACTAAGACGTGCAGTAAGGAACCTGACTGGCATTACACTAAGACATGCTGTAAGGAACCTGACTGGCACTACACTAAGACATGCAGTAAGGAACCTGTGTGGCATTACACTAAGACATGCTGTAAGGAACCTGACTGGCACTACACTAAGACGTGCAGTAAGGAACCTGACTGGCATTACACTAAGACATGCTGTAAGGAACCTGACTAGCACTACACTAAGACATGCAGTAAGCAACCTGACTGGCATTACAATAAGACATGCAGTAAGGACTCTGACTGGCATTAAACTAAGACATGCAGTAAGGAACCCGACTGGCATTACACTAAGACATGCAGTAAGGAACCTGACTGGCACTACACTAAGACATGCAGTAAGGAACCTGACTGGAATTACACTAAGACATGCAGTAAGGAACCTGACTGGCACTACATTAAGACATGCTGAAAGGAACCTGACTGGCACTACACTAAGACATGCAGTAAGGACCCTGACTGGTATTAAACTAAGACATGCAATAAGGAACAATATTAACACTACACTAAGATATAAAGTAAGGAACCCAACTGGCACTACACTAATATATGCAGTAAGGAACCCAACTGGCATTACACTAAGACATGCAGTAAGGAACCTGATTGCCATTAAACTAAGACATGGAATAAGGAGCAATATTAGCATTACACTAAGACATGCAGTAAGGAACCTGACTGGCATTACACTAAGACATGCAGTAAGGAACCTGACTGACATTATACTAAGAGATGCAGTAAGGAACCTGACTGCCACTACACTAAGACATGCAGTAAGGAACCTGACTGACATTATACTAAGAGATGCAGTAAGGAACCTGACTGGCTTTACACTAAGACGTGCAGTTAGGAACCTGACTGGCACTACACTAAGACATGCATTATGGAACCCGACTGGCACTACACTAAGACATGCAGTAAGGAACCTGACAGGCACTACACTAAGACATGTAGTAAGGAACCTAAATGCCACTACACTAAGACATACAGTAAGGAACCTAACTGGCACTTTGCTAAGACATGCAGTAAGGAACCTGACTTTCATTACACTAAGACATGCAGTAAGGAACCTGACTAGCATTACACTAAGACATGCAGTAAGGAACCCTGACTGGCATTACACTAAGACATGCAGTAAGGAACCTGACTGACACTACATTAAGATATGCAGTAAGGAACCTGACTGGCAATGCACTAAGACATGTAGTAAGGAACCTGACTGGCATTACACTAAGACAATCAGTAAGGAATGTGAATGGCACTACACTAAGACATGCAGTAAGGAATCCGACTGACACTACACTATGACTTTTAGAATGGAACTTGACTGGCACTAAACTAAGACATGCAGAATAGAACCTGACTGGCACTACACTAAGATATGCATTAAGGAAACTGAGTGGCACAACACTAAAACATGCAGCAAGGATCCCGACTGCCACTACACTAAGAAATGCAGTGTGGACCCTGAGTGGCACTGCACCAAGACATGGAGTAAGGAACCTGACTGGCATTACAATAAGACATGCAGTAAGGACTCTGACTGGCATTAAACTAAGACATGCAGTAAGGAACCCGACTGGCACTACACTAAGACATGTAGTAAGGAACCCGACTGGCATTACACTAAGACATGCAGTAAGGAACCTGAGTGGCAGTACACTAAGACATAAAGAAAGGAAGCTGACTGGCCTTACACTAAGACATGCAGTAAGGAACCCGACTGGCACTACACTAAGACATGCAGTAAGGAATCCGACTGGAATTACACTAAAACATGCAGTAAGGAACCTGACTGGCACTACATTAAGACATGCTGAAAGGAACCCCACTGGCACTACACTAAGACATGCAGTAAGGACCCTGACTGGCATTAAACAAAGACATGCAGTAAGGAACCCGACTGGCATTAAACTAAGACATGCAATAAGGAACAATATTAGCACTATACTAAGACATAAAGTAAGGAACCCAACTGGCACTACACTAATACATGCAGCAAGGAACCCAACTGGCATTACACTAAGACATGCAGTAAGGAACCCGGCTGCCATTAAACTAAGACATGCAATAAGGAACAATATTAGCATTACACTAAGACATGCAGTAAGGAACCCAAGCGGCACTACACTAAGACATGCAGTAAGGAACCTGACTGGCATTACACTAAGACATGCAGTAAGGAACCTGACTGGCTTTACACTAAGACATGCAGTAAGGAACCTGACTGACATTATACTAAGAGATGCAGTAAGGAACCTGACTGACATTATGCTAAGAGATGCAGTAAGGAACCTGACTGCCACTACACTAAGACATGCAGTAAGGAACCTGACTGGCTTTACACTAAGACATGCAGTAAGGAACCTAACTGACATTATACTAAGAGATGCAGTAAGGAACCTGACTGGCTTTACACTAAGACGTGCAGTAAGGAACCTGACTGGCACTACACTAAGACATGCATTATGGAACCCGACTGGCACTAGACTAAGACATGCAGTAGGGAACCTGACAGGCACTACACTAAGACATGCAGAAAGGAAACTGACTGGTATTACACTAAGACATGCAGTAAGGAACCTAAATGCCACTACACTAAGACATGCTGTAAGGAACCTGTCTGGCACTACACTAAGGCATGCAGTAAGGAACCTGACTGGCACTACACTAAGACATGCAGTAAGGAATCCGACTGGCACTACACTAAGACATGCAGTAAGGAACCCAACTGGCACTACACTAAGACATGCAGAAAGGAAACTGACTGCCACTACACTAACACATGCAGTAAGGAACCTGACTGGCTTTACACTAAGACGTGCAGTAAGGAACCTGACTGGCACTACACTAAGACATGCATTATGGAACCCGACTGGCACTACACTAAGACATGCAGTAGGGAACCTGACAGGCACTACACTAAGACCTGCAGTTAGGAACCTGACTGGCACTATGCTAAGACATGCAGTTAGGAACCTGACTGGCACTATGCTAAGACATGCAGTAAGGAACCTGACAGGCACTACACTAAGACATGCATTAAGGGATCCGACTGGCACTACACTAAGACATGCAGTAAGGAACCTGTCTGGCACTACACTAAGGCATACAGTAAGGAACCTGACTGGCACTACACTAAGACATGCAGTAAGAAACCTAAATGCCACTACACTAATACATACAGTATGGAACCTAACTGGCACTATGCTAAGACATGCAGTAAGGAACCTGACTTTCATTACACTAAGACATGCAGTAAGGAACCTGACTAGCATTACACTAAGACATGCAGTAAGGAACCCTGACTGGCATTACACTAAGACATGCAGTAAGGAACCTGACTGACACTACATTAAGATATGCAGTAAGGAACCTGACTGGCAATGCACTAAGACATGTAGTAAGGAACCTGACTGGCATTACACTAAGACATGCAGTAAGGAACGTGACTGGCACTACACTAAGACATGCAGTAAGGAATCCGACTGGCACTACACTATGACTTTTAGAATGGAGCCTGACGGGCACTAAACTAAGACATGCAGAATAGAACCTGACTGGCACTACACTAAGATATGCATTAAGGAAACTGAGTGGCACAACACTAAAACATGCAGCAAGGATCCCGACTGGCACTACACTAAGAGATGCAATAAGGAACCCTACTATAACTACACTAAGACATGCAGTAAGGAACCTGACTTTCACTACACTTAGACATGCAGCAAGGAACCTGAATGGCATTACACTAAGACATGCAGTAAGGAACCCGGCTGGCACTTTACTAAGACATGCAGTAAGGAACCTTAGTGGCATTACACTAAGACATGCAGTAAGGAACCTGACTGGCATTACACTAAGACATGCAGTAAGGACCCTAAATGGCATTAAACTAAGACATACAGTAAGGAACCTTACTGGCACTACACTAAGACATGCAGTAAGGAACCTGAGTGGCACTACACTAAGACATGCAGAAAGGACCATAAATGGCAATAAAGTAAGTTATGCAGTAAGGAACCCGATTGGCACTACACTAAGACATGCAGAAGGAACATGACTGGCACTACACTAAGGCATGCAGTAAGGAACCTGAGTGGCATTACACTAAGACATGCAGTAAGGAAACTGAGTGGCATTACACTAAGATATACAGTAAGGAATCCGACTGGCATTACACTAAGACATGTAATAAGGAACCCTACTGTAACTACACTAAGACATGCAGTAAGGAACCTGACTGGCATTACACTAAGACATGCAGTAAGGAACCCGGCTGACACTTTACTAAGATATGCAGTAAGGAACCTTAGTGGCATTACACTAAGACATGCAGTAAGGAACCTGACTGGCACTACACTAAGGCATGCAGTAAGGAACCTGGTTGTTACTATACTAAGACATGCAGTAAGGAACCTGACTGGCAACATACTAAGAAATGCAGTAAGGAACCCAGCTTAAACTACACTAAGACATGCAGTAAGGAACCTGACAGACACTACACTAAGACATACAGTCGGGAACCTGACAGGCACTACACTAAGATATGCAGAAAGGAACCTAAGAGGCACTATGCTAAGACATGCAGAAAGGAACCTGACTGGCATTACACTAAGACATGCAGTAAGGAACCTAAGAGGCACTATGCTAAGACATGCAGAAAGGAACCCGACTGGCATTAAACTAAGACATGCAATAAGGAAAAATATTAGCACTACACTAAGACATGCAGTAAGGAACCCGACTGGCACTACACTAAGAGATACAGTTAGGTACCCAACTGGCACTACACTAAGACATACAGAAAGGAACCTGACTTACACTGAACTAAGACATGTAGTAAGGAACCTGACTGGCATTACACAAAGACATGCAGTAAAGAACCCGGCTGACACTATACTAAGACATGTAATAAGGAGCCTTAGGTGTATTACACTAAGACATGCAGTAAGGAACCCGACTGTCACTACACTAAGGCATGCAGTCTGGAACCTGACTGGAACTACACTTAGACATGCAGTAAGGAACCCAGCTGGCACTACACTAAGAGATACAGTTAGGAACCCAGCTGGCACTACACTAAGACATACAGCACGGAACCTGACTGGCACTGCACTAAGATATGTAGTAAGGAACCCGACTGGCACTATACTAATACATGTAATAAGGAACCTTAGGTGCAGTACACTAAGACATGCAGTAAGGAACCGGACTGTCACTACACTAAGACATGCAGTCTGGAACCTGACTGGAACTACACTTAGACATGCAGTAAGGAACCCAGCTGACACTAACTAAAACATGCAGTAAGGAACCTTAGTGGCAGTACACTAAGACATGCAGTAAGGAACCCGACTGTCACTACACTAAGACATACAGAAAGGAACCTGACTTACACTGAACTAAGACATGTAGTAAGGAACCTGACTGTCACTACACTAAGACATGCAGTCAGGAACCTGACTGGAACTACATTTAGACATGCAGTTAGGAACACGGCTGTCACTACACTAATACATGCAGTAAGGAACCTGACTGTCACTACACTAAGACATGCAGTAAGGAACCTGACTGTCACTACACTAAGACATGCAGTAAGGAACCCGACTGGCATTACACTAAGACATGCAGTAAGGAACCTGACTGGCACTATACGAAGACATGCAGTAAGGAACCTGACTGACACTACATTAAGATATGCAGTAAGGAACCCGACTGGCATTACACTAAGACATGCAGTAAGGAACACGACTGGCATTACACTAAGACATGCAGTAAGAAACCTGACTGTCACTACACTAAGACATGCAGTAAGGAACACGACTGGCATTACACTAAGACATGCAGTAAGGAACCCGACTGGCACCACACTAAGACATGCAGTAAGGAACCCGGCTTACACTACACTAAGACATGCAGTAAGGAACCTGAGTATAGAGATGTCGCGAATAGTTCGCCGGCGGACTGTTCCCGGCGAACATAGCATGTTCGCGTTCGCGGCGAACTGCGAACATATGCAATATTCGATCCGCCCCCTATACTTTATCATTGAGCAAACTTTGACCCTGCAACTCACAGTCAGCAGACACATTCCAGCCAATCAGCGTCATAACCTGCCTTCCAGACCCTTTAACCTCATGGACAGCAGACATTTTGGAATCATAACTAACTTGCAGTCTTACTGAGAGGGGGCTGAGTGTAGGTGATACTGCATCAATAGGGAAAACCATAGCTAGGCAACTGTACACAGTGTGCAATACAGTCCTGAAGGACTCTTTTGATATCTGCTGCAAGGACACCCCTGTATCTCTTCCCCCCCCCCCCTTATCATCATTTTGCCCTCAGATATCTCTGGTCTCTCTGTCCCTCTCACCCTCTCTCAAGGCTCCAAAGAACAACACCTAACTCAGGCTCCAAAGAACAACACCTAACTCAGATATCTCTGGTCTCTCTGTCCCTCTCACCCTCTCTCAAGGCTCCAAAGAACAACACCTAACTCAGGCTCCAAAGAACAACACCTAACTCAGATATCTCTGGTCTTTCTGTCCCTCTCACCCTCTCTCAAGGCTCCAAAGAACAACACCTAACTCAGATATCTCTGTCCTCTCTGTCCCTCTCACCCTCTCTCAAGGCTCCAAAGAACAACACCTAACTCAGATATCTCCTGGTCTCTCTGTCCCTCTCTCAAGGCTCAGAAGAACAACACCTAACTCAGATATCTCTGTTCTCTCTGTCCCTCTCACCCTCTCCCAAGGCTCCAAAGAACAACACCTAACTCAGATATCTCCTGGTCTCTCTGTCCCTCTCACCCTCTCTCAAGGCTCCAAAGAACAACACCTAACTCAGGCTCCGAAGAACAACACCTAACTCAGATATCTCTGGTCTTTCTGTCCCTCTCACCCTCTCTCAAGGCTCCAAAGAACAACACCTAACTCAGGCTCCAAAGAACAACACCTAACTCAGATATCTCTGGTCTCTCTGTCCCTCTCACCCTCTCCCAAGGCTCCAAAGAACAACACCTAACTCAGATATCTCCTGGTCTCTCTGTCCCTCTCACCCTCTCTCAAGGCTCCAAAGAACAACACCTAACTCAGGCTCCGAAGAACAACACCTAACTCAGATATCTCTGGTCTTTCTGTCCCTCTCACCCTCTCTCAAGGCTCCAAAGAACAACACCTAACTCAGGCTCCAAAGAACAACACCTAACTCAGATATCTCCTGGTCTCTCTGTCCCTCTCACCCTCTCTCAAGGCTCCAAAGAACAACACCTAACTCAGATATCTCTGTTCTCTCTGTCCCTCTCACCCTCTCTCAAGGCTCCAAAGAACAACACCTAACTCAGATATCTCTGTTCTCTCTGTCCCTCTCACCCTCTCTCAAGGCTCCAAAGAACAACACCTAACTCAGATATCTCTGTTCTCTCTGTCCCTCTCACCCTCTCTCAAGGCTCCAAAGAACAACACCTAACTCAGGCTCCGAAGAACAACACCTAACTCAGATATCTCTGGTCTCTTTGTCCCTCTCACCCTCTCTCAAGGCTCCAAAGAACAACACCTAACTCAGGCTCCGAAGAACAACACCTAACTCAGATACCTCTGGTCTTTCTGTCCCTCTCACCCTCTCTCAAGGCTCCAAAGAACAACACCTAACTCAGATATCTCCTGGTCTCTCTGTCCCTCTCACCCTCTCTCAAGGCTCCAAAGAACAACACCTAACTCAGGCTCCAAAGAACAACACCTAACTCAGATATCTCTGGTCTTTCTGTCCCTCTCACCCTCTCTCAAGGCTCCAAAGAACAACACCTAACTCAGGCTCCGAAGAACAACACCTAACTCAGATATCTCCTGGTCTCTCTGTCCCTCTCACAAGGCTCCAAAGAACAACACCTAACTCAGGCTCCAAAGAACAACACCTAACTCAGATATCTCCTGGTCTCTCTGTCCCACTCACAAGGCTCCAAAGAACAACACCTAACTCAGGCTCCAAAGAACAACACCTAACTCAGATATCTCTGTTCTCTCTGTCCCTCTCTCAAGGCTCCAAAGAACAACACCTAACTCAGGCTCCGAAGAACAACACCTAACTCAGATATCTCCTGGTCTCTCTGTCCCTCTCTCAAGGCTCCAAAGAACAACACCTAACTCAGGCTCCAAAGAACAACACCTAACTCAGATATCTCCTGGTCTCTCTGTCCCTCTCACAAGGCTCCAAAGAACAACACCTAACTCAGGCTCCAAAGAACAACACCTAACTCAGATATCTCTGGTCTCTCTGTCCCTCTCACAAGGCTCCAAAGAACAACACCTAACTCAGGCTCAGAAGAACAACACCTAACTCAGATATCTCTGGTCTCTCTGTCCCTCTCACCCTCTCTCAAGGCTCCAAAGAACAAAACCTAACTCAGATATCTCTGGTCTCTCTGTCCCTCTCACCCTCTCTCAAGGCTCCAAAGAACAACACCTAACTCAGGCTCCGAAGAACAACACCTAACTCAGATACCAACTACCAACCTACCTACCACCCTGACCCAGTGACCCCACCCTGACCCAACTACCTACTTGGTAGTTGGGTCAGGGTGGGGTCACTGGGTCAGGGTGGTAGGTAGGTGGCTTGGTAGTACCAAGCCACCTACCTATCACCCTGACCCAGTGGCCCCACCCTAACCCAACTACCAAGTCACCTACCTACCACCCTGACCCAGTGACCCCACCCCACCCTGAACCAACTATCAACCCACCTAACAATCATTTAAAAAATAAACAAACCCCCCCCCCACCTAACAGTTAAACACTACACTACACTACCCCCTCCCTATTTTTATTCCATTTTTAACCTAACTCAGATATCTCTGGTCTCTCTGTCCCTCTCACCCTCTCTCAATGCTCCAAAGAACAACACCTAACTCAGGCTCCGAAGAACAAAACCTAACTCAGATACCAACCTACCTACCACCCTGACCCAGTGACCCCACCCTGACCCAACTACCAACTTGGTAGTTGGGTCAGGGTGGGGTCACTGGGTCAGGGTGGTAGGTAGGTGGCTTGGTAGTACCAAGCCACCTACCTACCACCCTGACCTGACCCATATATATAATGTGTGTATATTTATATATATATATATATATATATAATGTGTGTGTGTATATATATATATAATGTATATTTTCAGGGTTCGGTTGGGGCCTATATGGTCCTAATTGGTCATTTAAGGTTTTTTAGGTACTGTTTGGGCCTATACAGTCCTGATTGGTGTAGTGTGTGTTTTTAAGGTACTGTTGGAGCCTATATGGTCCTGATTGGTCATTTAAGGTTTTTAGGGTACGGTTTGGGCCTATATGGTCACACTTAGTCTTTTAAGGTTTTTAAGGTACGGTTTGGACCTATATGGTCACACTTAGTCTTTTAAGGTTTTTAAGGTACGGTTGGGGCCTATATGCTCCTAATCGGTCATTTAAGGTTTTTGAGGTACTGTTTGGGCCTATACAGTCCTGATTGGTGTAGTGTGTGTTTTTAAGGTACGGTTGGGGCCTATATGGTCACACTTGGTCTTTTAAGGTTTTTAAGGTATGGTTTGGGTCTTGAATGGTATGATTGATTTGCTTGGTTTATATCACCCCCAAGTGCAAACCCTCTGTGGCAGCAGATTTGTTTGGACTCGTTGGTCAACTTACTGAACATGAACACCCCGAGAAGAAGAGCCAACTAATGGTGAGTGTTATTACTTTAATTTTTCTGTCAATGCGTATAGGAGGAAAGAGACACGGGAGGATGATGATGGAGGGGGGAAGAGACACAGGGGAGGATGATGAGGGTGGGGGGAGGATGATGAGGGAGGATGAAAGAGACACGGGAGGATGATGATGGAGGGGGAAGAGACACAGGGGAGGATGATGAGGGAGGGGGGAGGATGATGATGAAAGAGGGGGAAAGAGACACGGGAGGATGATGATGGAGGGTGGAAGAGACACAGGGGAGGATGATGAGGGAGGGGGGTAAAGAGATACAGGGGCTCATGATGAGGGAGGGGGGAAGAGACACAGGGGAGGCTGATGAGGAAGGGGGGAAAGAGACACAGGGGAGGATGATGAGGGAGGGGGAGGATGATGATGAGGGAGGGGGAAAGAGACACGGGAGGAAGATGATGGAGGGGGGAAGAGACACAGGGGAGGATGATGAGGGAGGGAGGGGGTAAAGAGATACAGGGGAGGATGATGAGGAATGGGGGAAGAGACACAGGGGAGGGTGATGAGGAAGGGGGGAAAGAGACACAGGGGAGGATGATGAGGGAGGGGGTAAAGAGACACAGGGGAGGATGATGAGGGAGGGGGTAAAGAGATACAGGGGAGGATGATGAGGGAGGGGGATGTTAAGTTATTTTTTCCCTTTATGGACTCTGCATCAACTATGTAATTTTCCGTGGGAGTTTTGCCATGGATCCCCCTCCGGCATGCCACAGTCCAGGTGTTAGTCCCCTTAAAACAACTTTTCCATCACTATTGTGGCCAGAAAGAGTCCCTGTGGGTTTTAAAATCCGCCTGCCCATTGAAGTCTATGGCGGTTTGCCGGGTTCGCCGAACCGAAAATTTTATGTTCGCGACATCACTACCTGAGTGGCATTACACTAGGATATGCAGTAAGTAACCCGACTGGCACTACAAGACCACACGTAATAAGGGACAAGACTGGCATTATAGATATACTTCAGAGAGTTAGGGCCACCTTAGTGTCTTGTGCTCGGGCGAGTGCTACTAATGTCACATAAGGAGTTTGTCATGGACAAAATAAAATAATGATTTGCAATTAAATAATTTATCATCAGATTTGGTGACAATGTATGAACCCTACGGGTGTTGAGCTCAGAACTGATAGAATAATAATCGTAACAATTTATCTGAGATGACGCTTAGGCCTATGAGCTGAATATCACATCTCAGTAATTATATAACTCTATTTGGGCTGCGCACATTTCACAATTTTATATTATATTTCAAGGTTTTAGAAAATGCACATTTGTAAATATATTTTTGTTACAGTAGCTGTCCTATTTCTTCCTGCCGTTGTTGTCGTTCAGTCGTGTTTGACTCTCTGTGACCCCAATGGTTGTCATTATCCATAAGGTTTTCTTGGCAAAGATACTGGAGTGCGTTGATAGTCCCTTCTCCCGTGGGCACCACAATTTGTTTGACTTCTCTGATATGACCTGCCCATTGAGTGATTCTATATGGCTTTCCTCACAGCTTCATTGAAGTACACAAGTTCCTTCACCACGACAATGTAGTGATCCAGAAGGCGACTCTTCCTGTACCAATGTATATGAACAAATAGCATGTCTTATATCTATTGTCTTCAAATGTATGTAACGTGTATGCAACATGAGACCCGCAATGGCTGCGGGCTTGAAAATTAGACCATGCCTCAAGCTATGGGCCGGAGACGCAGACCTGTAAAACATTATTGCGCATGTTGCATGTGCGGCCCGAACAGGATCAATTGGTCAAATCCGTAGTTACGGGCTTAGAGGGAGCCAATGGTAAAACAGATCGCCATCACTGAACAATGGTGGTTGTATTTCAAAGTCTTACGGGTTTCAATTACGAGTTTCGATCGGATCCACATTCCAGAAATAATGCAAAATGAAAAAATCAATAAATATGATATTCTAGTCCATGCGAGTTCCCTTATATGTATTAACACATTGCTTGCCGGGATCGATATAACACGGAAATTAAACATGAAATAAAGTATTTTATATTGCAGATATGCGGGCTTGAGAATGTTGTGCTAATCATTTAATACCTGACATCACTTTCACTTTCATATTAAGTACAGTAGTGTGTTTATATTTGCATTTACAGTGCTATAGGAATTTAACACACTATTGGGTTCTCTCTGGGCTCCATTTGCGGGTTACGGGTTTGAACGCCAGTGAATTCATTGCAATTTAATAGCGAATTTGGAACGTAACAGTTACGGGCTTGACAAATTAAAGAATTTTCACTTCCCGTAGGCTTTTCTCGCTCATAATCTGCAGATCGTCAGCGGGTTGCTTTACAGTGCCAATTTAATAGCCGTAGGTCTTGCGGGCTACATTATGGGAATTTAATGGCGCTGTTGGTGTCATAAAAAGTTGGAAAATTGTATAAACTTTTTTTTGTGTGGTGAATAATTCAGTAAAACTAGAAATAATTTACCACCCCTGGGAGATGTGATGGGACGAGCTGTTTGAGATGTTGTACATGATGGTAAAAAAAAAGGGGATTCCATCAGCCTTGACCTGGACCCAGAGACACGTGGCCAAGATATTACATTAAATAAGCTCTAATCATTCAAATAATTGTGTCAATTTAATGTATATATATATATATATATAGTGAATATCATTTATTACAGGCAATGGACATTGTGCTTCTGTTTATTTATGTTCTTTAAAAAACAGTATTTTTCCCAAATCTGATTTAATAATAGATAATTAAAATACCCAAGACAGCGAGATGTTTTATTGAGCGTGAGAAAGATGGTGGACTTGATAAGCGATAAACACCTCTGACTAAAGGACTATCTGACTATTTATATACTTTTTATTATTAAAACAGAAAAGCATCTAAGTGAACATAAGGGTTAATGTTGAATGATAACAAGAAAAACAAGATAAAATATAAACTATTCTTCAATGCACGGCCACCATTGTAATGTGAATATTTGTCACTTACAGCTTATGTTATTTATAAAACACTAAATAGCTAAAAAATTGGGATAAATGTGTCAGATTATGTGGTAGGAATCTCGTTATCAGAGCATGCGATGGTTAATACCAATTACAGAATTTATATGGGTGGTCGGTCACTTGAAATATGTATTTTTTGGATAATACCTAATGGCGTTCTTGTGGGCACACATAAGTAATTTACTGTATACATTGGGGAACCCAATATAACTAATAGCTTAATTAAGGACATTTAATCTCAGAAGGTTTTAACCGATCTGTTCTTATTTTATCATAATGAAGGATACGGGACTGGTAAAAATTACAAATGTTTAAATATTTTCTAATTTAATATCACGAGATTGAGAAGTCTCAAAAAGCTAAAATAAGTGTAAAATTATGACCATTATAAGATGTTTATTTTTAATTTTTTAAAGCATATTTATTCATGTTTTTGTCTGTTTCTGTGTTTTTCATGTCTAAAACCCATAAGTAATATTATTACATCTGTCAGATATTCGTTATAACAAATGGTGTTAACTCTTTAAATGGCTAATTGACAATTTTAGCCGTTGGTTCTGAATATATACTGTATATTCTGATACTAACCCAATCATTTGGTTCTGGTTAAAAGTAATTCCCCAAAAAATAAAATGATATTTATCTACAGTCCGATCACTTTGATAAATCGTCTGTTTTAAGGATAAAATATCTAGAATACACAGTAATGCCGTACAAGGGGACACCATATTGTGTAAATAATAACTGATAATATAGTATCATGCAAAATCTTATAAGAAAATGTCTTTAATTGTAGACTTGAATATGGTCTGAATCATAAGAATATTGGATGCAACAAAAAAAGTCTTTGCACGGGGATAAGTCTTTGGGGGTTTACTTAGCAGATTCACAATTGAGGTGCGGTGAGAAGAGCTGAGATAAGATGAGAAGATAAGATGAGAAGATAAGACGAGACATAGTATGTAGGAAATGATGAAACACGAGATGTACTTCATATGCTTAGTACCCCTCCATTGTTTTAAATAGTTTCGAACAAATTCCCATTTTGCATTATTTCCATGTTTTTCACCCAAATAAAAATGGAATCATACCATTATGTTGCATGGTCTAGATTAGTGGAGAAGTCCTACCTGTGTGGTCAGGTTTGGAGGATGTGACCCTGTGGGATCCTGGGATGTGGAGCTGGGTGTAAGTCACTGGGGCAGCCATGGCTCTCTCTCTGGATGATGTGAGATCTCTCGTTCCTCTCACCTTGTTGTAAGATCAGATATAACCGCCGTCTTGTATACTTGTGGGTGGGTGACACAGATTTGAAGAAACTCATTTTGATGGAAACACAAACCAACAGGGTCTCTGGTCTCCTCATGCACCGTCTATCAAAAACACCTTCATACGCAGGCAAGGTTTGTTTAACCCCTTACTGGTTGTCTCCACCTGTAAATATCCTCTGCCAGCTTCACAACATGTCTAGAAGGCCTCTTGGTCTGGAAAAAGCTTCTCTCTTGAACTTCATTTTATTTTATTTACATTTAATTTACATCTGAAGGTCTCATTCCTTTTTTACCAGCACCTTTCCAACCTAATTCCACTGGATTTCATTCCACATTTGTTTATATTAAACCACTGGGGCAAAATGTGTTCCTTGCTTCCTTTATCTAGGGGATTAAAGACTCACTATAGTCAGAGACATTTAAAAGTAAATGTTTTATCCAACAGAAAAGAAACCTTCTTAGCCCATTTATGTAGAGAGATTTATTTTTTTTGCATTTTTGTTTCAGTATTTTTGGACTCATTTTGTATCTTTCGGTCTTTGTAGCAGATCCTTTACACTCATATACAGAGGATGATAGAAAACAATTAAATAATATCCTTTCATTTATGTATCAATACAATAGGTCTATATTGTAATTAGTTGTTTTCTTGTTGGGATTGCCATTACGGAGCCGCCATAGTTTTTATTTACAGTATAATATTCTGATAACCTGCACCTGATAATGGGCAAATGCTTTTAGAAAGTAAATAAATAATAATATGGCCATTTATTAACAGTGTAAACTACTATTTTTGTTTGTGCCGATCTACTTCCCCATGTGGGAGGGGGTCTCCAAATAAACGTTTCTACAAGCAATAATAGAAAAATGCCAGTTAAAACAGGCAGTGTTTTCATGAGGACTGATCTTAATCGTCACACCCTCCTGAGACAGATAGATACATTATGAAGGCTGTATTAATTTATTTATTTGTTTATTCATTTATTTTTTTACTTTCTAAAAAGATTTTGCCCGTTTAGCTATCCAGAGGATCATATGGGACATGGATGGTCTCAGGTCTACTTTAACTTGTTTTTCCAATTTTCCTTTATTCATATTGAAAGATCTGACATGAAGGATTGTCATAGTTATGAAGAAGCTAAATCTATCTCTGCATTGAAGATACAGTGCCTTGCAAAAGTATTCACCCCCCCCCCCCCTTGGCATTTTTCATGTTTTGTTGCCTCACAACCTGGAAGTCACATGGATTGTTTGAGGATTTGCATCATTTACAGAACATGCCACAACTTTGAAGATGTTTTTTTTTTTTTTATTGTGAAGCAAACAACAAATAGGACAAAATAACAGAACAAGTCCCTGTGCATAACTATTCACCCCCTAAAGTCAATACTTTGTAGAGCCACCTTTTGAGGCGATCACAGCTCCAAGTCGCTGGATAAGTCTCTATGAGCTTGCCACATCTTACCACTGGGATTTTTGCCCATTCCTCCTTGCAAAACTGCTCCAGCTCCTTCAAGTTGGATGGTTTGCTCTTGTGAACAGCAATCTTTAAGTCTGACCACAGATTTTCTATTGGATTGAGGTCTGGGCTGTGACTCGGCCATTCCAACACATTTACATGTTTCCCCTCCTTTAGCCGTGTGTTTGGGGTCATTGTCCTGCTGGAAGGTGACCCTCCATCCTAGCCTCAAATCACGCAGAGTGGTGCAGGTTTTGCTCCTGAATATCCCTGTATTTAGCACCATCCATCTTTCCCTCAACTCTGACCAGTTTCCCAGTCCCATCCCCACAGCATGATGCTGCCACCGCCATGTGTCACTGTGGGGATGGTGCTCTTTGGGTGATGTGTTGGGTTTGCGCCAGACATGGCGTTTTCTTTGGTGGCCAAAAAGTAAAATTTTAGTCTCATCAGACCAGAGCACCTTCCTCCATACAGTTTGTGAGTCTCCCGCATGCCTTTTTGCAAACGCAAAATGTGCCATTTTTGCTGAAAGTAATGGCTTTCTTCTGGCCACTCTGCCATAAAGCCCAACTCTATGGAGCGTACGGCTTATTGTCGTCCTATGTACAGATACTCCAGTCTCTGCTGTGGATCTCTGCAGCTCCTCCAGGGTTACTTTAGGTCTCTGTGCTGCCTCTCTGATTAATGCCCTCCTTGCCCGGTCCGTGAGTTTTGGTGGGCGGCCGTCTCTTGGCAGGTTTGCTGTTGCGCCATGTTCTTTCCATTTGGTTATGATAGATTTGATGGTGCTCCTGGGGATCATCAAATATTTGGATATTTTTTTATAACCTAACCCTGACTTCTACGTCTCAACAACATTGGCCCTTACTTGTTTGGAGAGTTCCTTGGTCTTCATGGCAGCGTTGGGTTAGTGATGCCTCTTGCTTAGGTGTTGCAGCATCTGGGGCCTTTCAAAAAAGATGTGTATATGTAATGACAGATCATGTGACACTTAGATTGCACACAGGTGGACATCATGTCACTAATTATGTGACTACTGAAGGTAATTGGTTGCACCAGAGCTTTTTATGGGCTTCATAACAAAGGGGGTGAATACATACGCACATGCTAATGTTCTGTTTTCTATTTCTAAAAAATAGATTTATGTATATATTTTTCTCATTTTAATTCTGGTCTCTACTAGATCATGATTTATTCTGCAGGCACTTTGAGGGGCTGAGAGCTCCGGTCTGTCTACATTGTCATCCCCCTTTTTCCTTAATTCAGTCTTTTGTCCAGTTCTACATGTTTTTTAAATGCTGTATTTCAAGGTTTTACACAGTAATTATCATGGGAATTCTTTTTTTTTTAAGACTCCCTTAATATTGCATTTATTTGGCTCTGTATTGAATCTCTTTATAGGAATTCACAGGGCAAGACTTTACGGTAAGTACTTCAGGTTAGGATTGGTCATTTCTAGACGATTCCTCTATCTGTTACTAATTATGTTCTATGTGAATGTCACAGGGCATGTCGTTTGTTTTTATGTAAATGTTATCCTTTTTCCTCAAGATTTGGCACAGGGAATCACTTAATACAATTCAGTCGCATCAGTATGAACCTTCACGATTGTAATCAATTACTTTCAACCCATCGAGGGCTTCACGTTCCTAATAAATATTGCATGACGCTCTCACGATTAGCTTTGCACAACACATGTCAACACCATTTTTAGCCTAATCGAGGGCTTCAATCTATAAACTACATATTTTCTATTATTTTTTACTAGTAGCCCATCGAGGAATTTCCTATCCTTTACAAACTGGTATCCTCAAGACCAATCAAGTGCATTATAGGAACACTCAAAACCGTTCATCCAATTTTCAACCATTATATGCCCATCGAGGGACTCACCCCCCCCCCCTAAATGTCTTTCCCCTTTTTTAAGCATTCTCAGTTAATTTAGTTAGTTATTCAATCCTAATTGCTATATTTGAGGTCATATTGATTAACGTTTTAACTTGCCTACCTATGGCACGTTACGTTCTGTTAACATTTTAAACCCATTGAGGGTTTAATGGCATAGAAATGTCAGACTCATGTTTACCTTCTTATAATGAAGTTATTACTCATAGTACATCGAAGCCTCATTAACAAGCTATTAGGCACAATTACATGTGTGGCATTAAGCCATTACTTTTCATTGCCAACACTAGTAATCATATTCTAGTATACGCTAGGTATCACGGCCTATCGGGGCATCACAACGCTATTCAGTCGCTCCAATCTATAATCATATTCTAAAACTCCAGAACCATAAGTCTTTCTGCTTATCGTGGGCCATCCTTCCCCTACTTACATTGTTAGTTATTTACTTACTCATAACTCTCAACCTGTAGGATTTATGGCCGATTCAGTCCATTCAGACCTGGAATACTCCATCTGCAGCAACTTCCTCTCCTACAAGTGCTCAGTCCAACCCTGTTAGCCATTGTCACCAAGGCTTGGACCATCCCTCACCTGATTAGGAATGATATACTTGTGGCATTCCTTTTCCAGCAACAGCAGGAATATGGAACTGTTTAGATTATTACAAGATGCTCAAAGGCCTACCCCAGGTCAAGCTAGCTTTGTACCGATCAGTCCAACAGCTACAAAGAATGATAGCCGATATGGCTACTTCTGTTATTGAGCTGAAAGATCGAGAATTAGTTGTGGATTGGTCAGACGAAAATGGTGGGGAGGTTTTAAGATGACTAAAATGGCATTGCAATGTGTATCATATGGAGAAATGTTTTTTAAGTTAGTCTAAAGATGGTTTTGGGTACCTGATGAACTAAATAGAATAGATGAAGTCTTTCCAAAAATGTGTTGGAGAGGATGTGAGGTTCCAGGTACCCATGAACATATCTGGTGGGGATGTAGCTATGTACGTACGGATATTATGGGAACACGCATTTTACAAAATTGTTAAATGTGGTTTTGATTTTGGATCCACAGCTGGAACTATTCCATATGTTTGAACCAAATATCACCTGTTGAAAAGGCTGTTAATTACTCATTGTTTTCTTGTGGCCAAATGGTTATTGATAAAAAAAAAAACTGGAAGCAGAGTGGAATCCCTACGGGGAACGAGGTTAAATATATTATGTAAAGGAATAGAGCTTTGGAACTACCAAATAATCAAACGAATATTATAAAGAAATAATTCAGTTAAAATGGCAAAATTGCGAGTGATAGAAAAAATATTATTTTAATTGATAATGGAAACAAAATACAAATAAGGATAAGGTCTGGAAAATGTATTATCCCATTGAATGTTGGAAGAATGTATGTGGGATGTTGGTAATAACTGTTTGTTTAGTATTTGGAGTTTGCATTTTCTGTTTCTGTTTTCTGGTTTTCTATGCTCAAAAAGAACTAAAAAGAATATTAAAAAAAAAGTAATCACATAGACAACATACATACGTCTACAGTTGGTGAGGTGCTTTATTGTGAAGTTTTTCCTTCTTTGAGTGGAATATACAGTATCTCTGTTGTGTGTTTTGAGATGTCTGCAGGTACTGGAGCTTTTGTTTGAGACTCCCTGTTGTAGATTTTATCCTGTTGTTCTTATTCATATATTTATTAGGTTTCTTTAGCTCGCTGGGTGCTAAGCGTTGTTTTTGGTTATGGCTTTTCCTAAATTTGATGGTAGGTTTATTGGGTATAATGTCAGTTAAGACCTCAACTTGCAAAAGAATGGGCCATAAATCTGATATAATCTTGTAAATAGATTTTGCTGCCATGTTGTATCGAGTGAGGAATTGACAGTTAGAAATCATGGCGTCCCCATCTCTAATGGGGTACTTTCTTAGTTTCTATGTACGAGCTCCTCTCTATTGAGGTTCCTTGCTTTGCACTTGGCTTTCCTTATATTGCACCGGTTATACCCTTTGTCTAAAAACTTTTTTGCCAGATCTTCACTCTCCCTATCAAAAGAAAAGTAAGTGAAATGATAATTTGTAGGTATATAATCTGTCCCAGTTCCCATTACATGAAGAACAAAAAAGAGTATTAAGTCTAGGCCTAACATTCTCACCAACAGCAAGATTTGAATTGTTTGATAAAGTAAAAGATCTCAATCTATTTACCTGAAAATTGGCTATTCACAAATATCACAATTCAACCAGACAAAAAATATTTAAGTCATATGGGCTTGACAAATAGAGAACAAGTAGAGCGCCTAAAAGACTTTGAAAAACAACAAAGAGGGAATGAAGACAAAAAAGGAGATTATAGATACCTAGTAAGTTTACACCAAACTTCTCACTCTGTCCACCATTGGAAATCTTTGTATAACTGGTTACTAAAAAAACTGAAAGAATTAGATACAAAATACTCCTAAATATATATCAAGTAATAATTTGAGTAGAAAAGAACATCAAGCTCTAAAAGAATTACAAACAAATGAAAAGGTCACTATAAAGCCTTCTGACAAAGGAGGCAACATAGTAATTCTGAATACCGCAGACTATATAGCAACAACTCAAGAATTACTAGATGATAAAGAATGCTATCTGAAACTTAAAGAGGATCCAACAGATGACTGTATAAAGATGTTAGAAGAATAGTGGAAGAAGCCAAAGAAATGGAATAAATAACAACAAAAGAAATGAAATTCCTAATAAACAAAAGACCAACCAAACCCACGTTCAATTCTATACCCAAAATACATAAAAGTATAACAGATCCCCCCAGAAGACCAATTGTGCCAGGGATAAACAGCATAACCCAAAACCCAAGTGTATATATTGATGAAATCCTCAAGCAATATGTGATAACACTACCATCATTTGTAAAAGATACAAAAGATACTCTAATGAGTATTGATGGAATAACAATACAAGATAATTCTCTACTGGTAACAATGGATGAAGAGTCGCTCTACGCAAGTATCAGACATGAACATGGATTATATGGATAACAAGCAGTAAAATCATATTTGGATTCCAAAGGAGTGACTATGAAAATCAAAATAGATTTACAGTGAAATTATTGGAATTTGTTCCAGACAACAATTATTTTGGTATAAACAACTGAGGGCACGGCGATGAGGACGCCGTGTGCCCCTAACTATGCAAATTTATACTTAGGCCACTGGGAAAACAACACAGTATTCTCAGAAGACAATGAATCTTATACACAGAAAATAGAGCTCTGGATAAGATTTATTGATGATATACTGGTCACATGGTCAGGCTCTTAAGAAGAACTCAAGGAGTTCATAAAAAAATTAAACATCAATGAACAAAATTTAAAATTGACATATGAATTTAATAAAGGAAAAGTGACCTTCCTAGATTTAAGTATCTTAGTAAACTCCAATAAAGAATTATCAACGAGAACATACAGAAAAACAATGGCAACAAACTTCTTACTACACTGGAAGAGTCATCATCCAACTTCAGCAAAAAAAGCCATACCGATAGGCCAGTATTTACGCATAAAAAGAAACTGTAGTAGTCAACAAGAATTTAAAATACAAGCTAAGGAACTACAGGAAAGATTCATTCAAACAGGTACACAAAAAAGTGTTGAAGAATTCATACCAAAGGGCCCTAAAACCGGACAGAAATCAACTACTGGTTGAAAATATAAAAGATAAAAAACAACAACATATAAGACTCATTACAAACTTGTCCAATCAATCTCACAAATAAAAACATATTGCAAAAACTTTGGAACATCTTGAAATTAGACACAGATTTGGATGAAGTACTAACAGAAGAAAGTACAATCACATACAGAAGAGCGAGAAATCTGAAAGACCTTTTGGTCCATAGTCACTACGAGGAAAAGAAAAACAAGGAGAATCGGCTAACAGAAGGCCAAAAAGGCTCTAGAGCATGTGATAAATGCAAAGCATGCCCATTTGTTTTGACAAACGAGTTCCAAGATGTTATAGGAACAAAAAATTACAAAATAAGACACAACATAAGTTGTTTAACTGAAGGTGTGATTTATCAGATAATTTGCTCATGTAATAAAAAATACACAGGTAAAACTAAAAGACAGTTTAGACGCCGTGTATTAGAACATGTAAATTATGTATTAAACCAACAAGCCATGACACGTCATCATCACAATAATAATCCATATTGTCTGAAATTTCTAGGCATAGGCCATATACCAAAAACAATAAGAAGAGGCGATTGGGACAAACGGCTACTGTGCCAAGAGGCAACATGGATATTCCAAATGGATACAAAAAGCCATCATGGTTTAATGAGGAATTTACATATACAGCATGCTTTTGAGATTATTCTCTATACAATAAAAATAAATTATCCAGTGATCAAAAGTAAAATTTGTGAAAGAAATATATATTTAAAAGTGATAAAAACAGATAAAATAAGTAATATAATAACAACCAATAATAACCTTTATTTGTTAGATTTCCATATAAAGGGTTAAGATAATAAACTGACATGATTAAAAAAATAACTCAATATGATAATAAAAGCAAATTAAAAATATAAATATATCATAACATTAAGATAAAAATTAAAAATAATAATATATATATAATAAAATAAATAATTGATTACTGTAGATATACTCATATAAGGATTAATAAATCAAAAAAGACCATTTTAATTATATACATTACCAACAAATACTAGTATAATAATGAATTTGAACACTAAGTAAATTTTAATTAAATATATTGGAAATACTGAGATAGAAGAAACAATCTAGTAAGCCCAAACATTCCTTTGAAATAAAATTCTGAGTAAAATAAGAAAATGAACTGAAAGAGTTAATCAATTGCCATAGAAACTATAAATAACCCCAATGCAACAGCAGTGCTGTGCCCCTGATGAGTGAGAGACTGACTGAGCCTCACGAAACGCGCGTCGGGTGATAGTGATGTCAGTAGCATGCGTGATCATAGCGCCGACCGCCCACCAGACAGGAGATAGCTCCATAGTATTAAATGCATATACAGCTGATAGGAGGTAAATATCCGCAAATGTCATACTACAATAGAGATACTACAGAGAAATAACAAGGATAAAGAAGGAAACTGCATAGCAAATAAAAATAATGCAGAGAAAGCAACATAAAGCCGTCAACAGTGAGGGAAAAGGGAGATTACCTAACTGCTTTACAGAAAGAAAATAGCATTAAAAGCAATATGAGCACATGAAACAGGTAGATAAACTTGAGTTTATGACATATAGCAATGGCACAGCACCAGCACTTCAAACTGAAGGGTAAAGTAGTGCCTGCACAAGGTAAACAGTCACAAGGTATAATGGATTTTTTTTTATAAAAGCATAATATAAATTAGCACATAAGGCAAAAGAAGCACAAGCACTTTACGTAAGTCACCTTTTTGCTAAAAAGCACTTTAAGTTATGAAATCACGGGATTCACAAGAGTATGAGAAGTAGATTAACAAAAAACAATACTGAAGCACTTAAAGAATTTACCCAAATTATAATGATATATATAAAAAAAACTGTCAGATAGTAAATTGAATGATAGAGAAAACCTCCTATCAAACGCAAAGTGAACAATAATAAGAAAAATAACCAACCGGCAACCGATAAGAACAAGATAAGGGAAAGTAAAAAACTAACACAAAAACTATTGAATTGATAAATAAAATCTTTATTAATAGGAGCAAATAAAGCACAAACAGATAAAAAAGTGGTGATCAGAATAAGGAAAACATCAAAACAGAATATAAACAATGAACACATTTTAAATAAAATAGAAATACAATAATCTAAGGACGTCAATAATCCCTAGGACAAAAAACAAGGAAAGGATTTTTAATAAAACTATTTTAATGAATGATAATAATGATAATGATAATACATTTTAAAGATAGTATGTGGCAATTACTAAATAATTAAGGCCACATAAAAGGTGTATGTGTACAACTTAGGTTGGTTCCAAACTTGGATTTATTAGACCCTTTTTTTGCAATCAGGTGACTACAGTTTCTCCTTACTTGTTGGAACTGTCCAAAGGGGATATTGCGTATCCATTTGGGGTCATGGCTACTGCTGGCATGTAGGTAGCCATTGGTATCTGTAGGTTTGGTTTATAGCTTTGTACTAACTGTCATTTATTCCCATTAGTGTGACATCCAAAAAAAGGGACTTCTTTACTGTCCGTATGCAGAGTGAACCCTAAATTCATACCGTTTGAATTAACATAATCCAGAAATTCCTCCTTTGAGCTAGAGCCTTTTTCATCCCAGATAACTTTGATATCTTCCATATACCTGTACCACAATCCAATATGTTTGGCAAAGGGGTCATTCTCCCAAATATAGAGACCCTCACATACGGACTCCACCAGACTGGACAAAGTTCTTCACGGGACTTTGAGATAAGACTATTAATACGTTGCCATCAACTCCAGGCACATCACACATAAGTGTTAGTACGTGCATTTATAGGTGGACACTCTAGGTTCTGCTTTTGTACCGTTTCCCTCAGGTTTTGAGGTCATATATATACATTTACACTCGCTTACATTTGCCAGTGCTTCCACTTGGTGTATCGTCCATTAATAAACATTAGCTAAACTTCTGACTGGTGATGACCATTATTAATGATGTTTCATCTCACAATAAATGGTTAGCTGTGACCAGCGTAAGTGGTCCAGATGTACTATCACCTCCATTTGATATTGTTCATCAACATTGATATCACATCCATCAGCTATACCGGTGTTAGCACATGTTACAGGATATAGGGGAAAATACCCAATAATATGGAGAGGTCACAAAGGTCAGCAGCCAGAGTCACTGTCACATACATCAGATCCAATGATCTGTTCTCAGACCGATATTGAGGTCAGGATCACATGCGTCACTAGCCCATATAATAATGCTGGCTGTCATTAACATGCCATTGTGAGACTTTGCAAGTCCACCGCCATAGCGGTATTAGTCTACATGAAGCTAACAACAATCATGTCTGAGATATCTGGCTATATGATAACTTTAAGATTGTGGGAGCTGTCGTTGAAGGAATGTCTACCTGAGAGGCACTGGGAATATCTTACAATTACTTCATTTCTTTGACAATGCAGATGCAGAAGATGCCTTCATGAGCATGAATTGTGCCAAAAAAACAAATAAAAAAAAACACCTGCAAAATAAGGCACTAAAAATAAGATAGGGACTGCAGCATGTCTTCCCAACAGCATTCCTCAATTGGTGACATGTTAAACAAAAATCTTTGTATCCACAGAGAACAGGATCATGGGCCTTTGATGGGAGGTAGCCTGCATACAAAATATCACCATCACTTAGGCCCTGATTCTAGCCAGGCTACAGAGTACAGGATAACATTAGGAAACATATAGGAAACTGCAGAGTTTAGTTTAACATTTGGACCAATATATTGTCACTGTGTGTTGTTGAGAAGTCGCAAAAAACATGCGCAGCCCCAACTTCCTCCTCCGCCATTCATCAGGGCCCCAATACCCCATGGCCGGCAGCCTGGTGGGGGGGGGGGGGAAGCATGCCCCCAGGAGGCAGAGGCAACTGCAGTGGTGGTGCTGGTGGTGGTGTTTGTGGTGGAGGCATGGGGGAGGAAAGGAGCTGTTAGGCTGTTGGTGCACGGGGCTGACCTCTGAGTGGAGGAGGGGGAACTGGGGACCAGAGCTCAGTGGATGGCGTCTCTAGTCATTTGCTGGAATGTGCTCTTCTCTGGTCCCCGATCCTGAGCAGCCTGTCAAGGTAAGATTCAGTCATCAGATGATGCCTCCTCTCCTCCCTATTGTGCCTGGTGCATGTTTGATGGAGATGCTGGCCTGGATCCCCCGCAGACGCTCCAGTTGCTGAAGCATTATGGCCAGCATCTTCGCCAGCGCACCCTTGCTCAGTGGGCAGGGTCTGGGGCCCGGCTAGCGCCTTGCTCCAGAAGTGAGGTGGTGGTGTGTCTGGTGGTGGTGGTGGCAAGTCAGACACACTGCTGTGGGGAGGAGGAGGTGGGGGCAAGCCCCGCTCGTCCTTCCAGTAGAAGGGGCCTTGTAATAAACTCTGGAGTAGGTTGACAGTGGGGTTGAAGATCACCGGTGCGTCCGATGGTCCTGTTGGTGACTCCACTGCCCAGATGACGTCCTCCTCAGAACCAGGTCTCTCGGGTCCTCTCCTTTCCTCCTCCCCATGCGCCGCTTCTTGCTGGGCAGGGGCTCGTTCCCCTAGGTCCTGCTTCGATGGAGCCAACGACCCCTCCTCTGGTTTTACCACTTTACCCAGACCTCCTGGAAGCTGAAAAAGAGAAATAAAAGGTTTATGTGTTAAGTATGATGATTAATACATTGGTGTGTGTTCATTCCTAACGATCAGACATCTAGGCTTGAACTCGGATGATTCTCTTAGTAGCACTATGAGTACTTATCATTTTCTCGATGTGATCTATTCCTTGGTTCTTAACCTTGATTGTTCTTAGCTATCTTGATTCCAGCTGTGTAACTCTGTAACTCTGTAACTCTGTAGCTCTGTAACTGTATAGGCTGCAGTGGGCACACCCATACATGGACTCTCTGTTGCTTGATTACTCGTGTTGTGCTTGAGAATGACAGTGATTTATCAGCTTCATGGATTTAATGACGCATCCATCTATTTCTTGTTAATTCCATGGAGCTGACATGTCAGTATCCTTGTTGGTCATCATGTACATGTGTAGTGTGTGTGTGTAGTGTGTGTGTGATGTACATGTAGTGAGTGGCATGTTGGTGAATGTGATATTCATCTGACATGGAGGCTGAATACTGCTGGGCCACCAGGCCTGAAGCTCCAGCGGAGGGCACCTGGCTCAGAAGGTCCTTGGACACCCTCTCCCACTCATTGTATTGCACAGTCACTTTGGGCCACCACTTGGTGCTGCAGCTTGACTGGCCTCATTGGCCATCATCATCCTCACCTTGGCCCTGATGTCATGAAACCTGTACTTCACAGACCTCACATAGCTTTACGCTGTTCCCACTGCTGTTACTGCGGCCATTACCTCCTTCCATGTCTGGGCCCAAAGCCCAGGCCTAACTTTCCACCCCTCATAAGGATAGTGGGGCATCCACGGATAGCACCAAGTAAGACCACATTCTCCTTGGTTGTGTAGTACAGGGCCCTGGGCCTGCCTTTAGGCTCTTGCCCTCCTGTCTGTGGGTGGGGGATTCTGCACTCCTTCATCTGACCCTGAGGCTTGTCCCTCCCCTGAACTACCACCCACTCTAGTATCAGGCCCCTCCCCCTCCCACCCTGAACTTGGACTGCCTTTCACCATAGGCACCCTGCCACCACCCACCTCCTCTTCTCCACTCTCCCCCTCCTCTCATCTTCCTCTCCTCCACCACTCCTCACCTCCACCACTCCTCACCTCCTCCTTTCCACCACTACTCACCTCCTCCTCTCCTCCGCCACTCCTCACCTCCTCCTTCTCTCCTCTATCACTCCCCAGGGCCACCTCTCTCTCCTCCTCATTACCTCTCCACTCCTCTCCCCTTCTCTCTCCTCCCTCCATAACAATCCGAAAAATAATATAACGATAAATAAAAATACATATTACTTTATATATATATATATATATATAGTAAATATATAAAAATATGATGAAACAGAAAAATTGATGTTATGTGTATTTATTAACTGTTGGGGATGGGGTGTGGGGGATGGGATGGGGGCGGGTGTGTATGGAGTGCTCTATGTGTATCTATGTGTGTTATGTAATATCTGTGTATTAGTATTATGTGTAATATGTAAATATGTGTAATCAAAGATTAAGTTTAAATTTGTAATTAGAGTAATATAAAATAATAAAACTGATACTGCTCTCAAAAATCACCTACTCTCCCTCTATAACTGCTGAGACCGCCAAGTCCGGGACCTGCAGCTACTTCATGTAACTTTATAATCTCTCCCTGTCAATCATAGTTACATTGTTACATAGTAATTAAGGTTGAAAAAAGACTTTCAGGCCATCAAGTTCAACCTTTTAAGATCTCCTCTGATCTGCAATATGCAGATTAGTTATTAATTAATTAGTTGTTAATTATTAATCAACTGTTTAATTATTTTTTGTTTAATTATTAATTAATCCAGAGGAAGGCTAGACTAATCATCTTAGACTAGTCCGCTTTCTATTGGCTGAGAAGCTTGTATCGCACTCCGTTATTATGGGATTGGTTGTAACTGCAGACCGCATCTAGTCCAACCTCCTGCAGCCGCGGCCAGGGTTTAAGTTCTTGAGGCCTGTATAACGATAACTTCGGGCTTGCAATTGAATGAGGCCCTTTGTCCTTTATTAAGTTATTAAAGTTCACTTTGCAAATATTGGACAACAGAAGCCTGCTAAGACTGACACATCATATCTCTCTGCACAGAACTTCAAGCCATAGCCGATGTCAGGTGTTTGAACTGTAACTGAATGGTTCAGAGGTCTAGAGATTCCCTATAAGATAACTGATTGGTAAAGAAGTCAATTTAAATAAAATGTGCTTTAATTTTATCCATTAGTACTTTTCTCATATATTTTAATGGCAGATATAATGGGTATTCCCATCTTATACTGCTCCTTGTATTTACTAGCCTGTCTGCCAAGTGTTTAGTCCCATCAGTCTCCAATCCTCAGTAGTAGGGTCATCCTGTAGTAATTACCATTCAGTTCCTGATAGAATTCATTAACCACTTCATGTATCTGGAGGTTTCCATCACTTCTCTCTCCTGGTCTGCACATATGGAGGTCATACAGTCTTTATTTACACATCACTTATTAAGCCTAAATCAGTGGCGTTGCTTTATTTCAAGCTTGGCCGCACCTACAGTATACAGAGCTTTCTTTGTTCAGTTTCCGTTCTTTAGTTCAGTTCCACATATGGTTTTGTGAGAACTCTTTACTTCGAGTTATTCTGTACCTTTGGTTTTTATTAGTAAGGTCACCAAGCGTCTCGAAGAGACCACATCCTTCTCGATCAGAGCTCCAATGGAAATGAGGACAAGGTGGTTACAGTTTGTATTGTGATGTAGAACTGTAACTAGAGAATAACTCACAACATACATGATAGTTCCTGGCATGTAAGAGTTCCTCTTGCTAATGTCATGAGAGATGAGACATTTTAGAGTACACAAGGAAGGGAAGACTTAAAATCCTTGTGCTATTGCAGAAAAATGAAGAGAAAGGATGGACATGATAATTATTATTATTGTTATCTTTTATTTGTATCGCGCCAACATTGTAAAGTGTTTTAAAGGGGATAAGAACAGGGGAAATACAAGTTTAACAACTTCAAAAGATGAAGGGCCCTGTTTTGAGCTTAGAATCTTAGCAGAAAGTGCTTTATCCCAAAGCACCCTACAAGACTGGAAACACGCTACTTACAATCTAAAGGGAATTAAAGGGCAGAGAACTGGGGAAGAGTACCAGATACGGAATAGCAAGGGTCAGGAAGAAGTGAAAGATAGAAAGAGTTTTATTTTAGAGGGAGGGAGAGTGGAGGGATCTGAGGTGAAAGACTAGTATGTTCGCTGACCCCTAGTGTTGAGATGATATATCTGCAAGTAGGAAGTCAAGTGTTTTCCAGTACCGTTCAATAGCTCTCACCCAGGGGAACAACATATTAAAAAATGGCATGAATCAGACCAGGGGTTCAAAAGTTAGTAAAAGTATATTTTACCCATAACACACAGACATTTCACAGGCAATACACATCCCTCATAGTTGGCCACACAATACACATAGAGGGACAATAGGTGAGTCATACCTCCCTGAGGCTCCCTGGCAACTTTGATATAATCAGGCATTGATTAAATCAGCCTTCTTTGTTCTTATGTCTGAGAATGAAAACACTTTATACAATCGACTTCCTTATCTGTAACAGGATTCTCTGTAATAGGATTATCTATTAGCCTAGTAGCTGTAATATTCTAAGCCAATATATTCTTTTCTTTTTTTTAATTCTTTTTATTAGTTTTCATGTAACAAATAAGACAATTAAGACAATAAATATGTACAATAACAATCATCACAAAAATATACATTCCAATTATTCACATTCAGAGGCAGGAAACTCTTAGGAATATCAGGTCTTGCATGAGCGTAAGGTGCAGAAGGAGAGCAACGCTCGTCAATTGAGAGAGCATTTTCCTTTCCCTCTACACCCTACCCATTACTTCTTTCTTTTTTATAAAAGAATCCCATATTAACCATTGCTTGTCTATCCCCCTTTTTTTTAAGCTTACTTGACCCGATGACCTTAAGTCAAATTCTCTATTTTTAGTAACCACCCTAGCTATTTCTGATATAGATGGAAGTGCATTTTCTTTCCAATATTTACACATTGACACTTTAATTACCAACAGGATATGAGATAGTAAAAAATACTGTTTTGGAAATATCTCCTTGAGATTAATGTGGAGTAATAGCACTTTTGGGTTAAAGGGGATTTCAACTTCTGTTATCATTTTCAGCCATAGACAACATTTCCTCCAAAAGGCCTTCACTTTAGTGCATTGCCACCAGACATGTTTAACATCCGCTCTCAAACCACACTCTTTCCAACACAGTACTATATCCTTTTTAGAAAATGTATTAACTGAGTCCGGTGTACGGTACAACATGTTAATTATTTTAAAATATGTTTCATAATTAGCAGAGGATCTGGCCGATATTTTAACCATTTTTATTGTTTTAACCCATTCTTCCATACTAATAGACAGTGATAAACTTTGCTCCCATTTCACCATCCCTGGGGTTTTATTATTCTGGGTAGTTAGAGAAATAATCTCCTGACATTTAGAAATCCTGTGGCATGTATTTGTATTAAATAATAGGAGTTCAAAAGATGTTAACCTGTCTATATTTTCCTTTTTAAAGCCTCTCCTTTTTACAGCACTCTGTATATTCATATAGTGTAACCATACATTTTTATCAAGTTTAAATTTGGCATGTAGTCTTGACCAACTGAGTAATATGCCTTCCTCACAAAAGTCTATTATACGATAAATACCTTTTTCTATCCATTTCTCCAGGAATATTATCTTAAGCTCTCCCTTAAGTATTTCTATTGGTGCGGCCAAAGATGGATATACTGATAGTTTCATTTTAGATCTAATTTTCCTCCAGAATTTAAGCAGAGATTTAATATGTTTTGGCACTAATTTATTCTTTACCAAATCCATACTTGAAAACCAAATTATGGCATTTATAGGAGTAGGATCCAGGAATACTTTCTCCATCTCTTTCCAATTTGGCTTTACTGATGGAAGATTCCATGGAATGATCTGGGCAAGAGATATGGCTGTTGAAATATCTTTTATACATGGTGAAGCAAGTCCTCCAAACTCTATTCTTTTCCTAGTAATCGTACCAGCTATCCTCGCTCTTTACCCTGAAGGATATAGTTATCTATTAGCTGTTGAAATCTCTTTATCCAATATAGCATAGGGATATCAGGAATAGATCTAAAAATGTATGTTATTTTTGGAATAACAATCATTTTTATTACTGCTATTCTCGCAGTCCAGGATAGATGAATTGATCTCCACTCTTGAATATCTTTTAATATAGTTTTGTATATATTAGACAGATTATTTTTTTAAATATTTTTAATATCGAAGGATATATGTATTCCCAAATGTCTAATTTCTTTTACGTTCCAGTTATATTGATATCTCTTAGCTTCAACTTAATTTCTGGAGATAAACCTCTAGTGATTACATCTGTCTTAGATGTATTCACTTTAAAGTAAGAGACATTAGTGAAGCTGTTTAATATCGCTTCTAGTTTTAATAAAGATTTTTCGGGGTTTCGTAAGAATGATAATCATATCGTCAGCATAGATAATTGTTTTATATTCTTTCTCCCCAATTTTAATACCGCTTATTTCCTTCGTTGTTCTTATTTTCTCTAGCAGAGGTTCCATATATAAAACAAATAATAGAGGAGACAGGGGACACCCCTGCCTTGTTCCATTTGTCATACTAAAAAAAATTGTCTCAAAATTTGTCCCCACTACTTTTGCTCTTAAATTACTATACAAGGCTTTTATTGCCTTATTTGCAAAATCCCCTAAACCATATTTCAGGAGCACTACCTGCAGGAACTCCCAGCTGACTCTGTTGAACGCTTTTTCCGCGTCTATTGACAGGGCCAGCATGGGAGCTCCTTTCTTAATTCCCGAAAAAAAACATTCATTAGACTTCTAATATTGTCAGACCCCTGACGGGATCTAGCAAAACCTACCTGATCTGGGTTTATAAGTTTATCTATTAAAGGATTTAGCCTTTTTACTAATATTTTGGAATATCATTTCAAATCGAAATTCAAAAGCGATATGGGTCTATAACTCTTCCTATCGGCCGGATCTTTATCCTCTTTTAATATATTTATAATTTTTGCTTCTGGATGACACCGCTATCTTTTATTTCATTATACATCCTAGCCAGGGGAGCCTTAACTACCTCTATAAATCTCTGATAAAAAAGCTTATCTAACCCATCCGTGCCAGGGGCCTTATTGTTTTTACTTTCTTTATTCGCTTCTTCTATCTCCTCTTCCGTTATAGTTTTATTCAGGGTCTCTAATTCTGTTTCCGAGAATCTTGGGAGATTCAAGTCTCTAAGAAACTCCTCAATATCCCTTATATCTTTTTTTATTTTTATCTCTGAATTACTCAGGTTATAAAGGTTAGAATAGTAGTTATGGAAGATATCACTTATGTCCCGAGGATCTCTATAAACCTTATTATCCTCCCCTCTGATCTCTTGGATGCAGTTATGAATTCTTTGCTTTTTCATTTTATTTGCCAAAATGTTTCCAGACTTATCTCCTTCTAAGAAAGTCTCCATCTGAGACCTCCAAATTAATCTGTCCAACCTATACTGTTCCACCTTCTTTATTTGTTGCTGTATATTTCCAATCTCTTCCCTTAGTTTCTTATTTGGAGATTTTTTATTCAAATAATGTTTATCTTCCAGATTTATATATAAGGATCTTAAGGAGTCTCCCCACTCTTTTTTTAACAAAATTGTTTTAGATGTTAATATACCTCTAGTGAATGCCTTAAATGATAACCAAAGCGTTGTGAAAGACTCAATTGAACCATTATTTATGTCAAATATTCTATTAGGTTTCCCTTTATTTCATTAACTCTTGTTTCATCTTTCAAGACCATTGGCTCCAATCTCTAGTTTCTCTTTATTTTATAGTTTCCATTTTTTTTATTTAAAACTAGAGCTATTGGGGCATGATCCGAGATTGTATTTGTATATATATTAACTTTAGATGTATCATTCAGCACCTATTGATCTCCTAAAATGTAGTCAATTCTTGAATATGAATTGAATCTTTTAGAAAAAACATGTGTAATCTTTTACCCCAGGAGACTTAATTCTCCATATATCATAATAGCCCATTTCTATAAGTAGTTCTGTAATTTTCTTAGATGCATTGGTGCTATTATTTCCTGTTTCTCCTTTTGCTTTACTTGACCTGTCTATCTCTGGGTCCAAAACTAAATTAAGATCCCCACATATAATTGTCTTACCTTTTTTAAATTTGTTGACCATCTTCAGGATATTAATTACATAACTTTCTTGTTTCCGATTGGGTGCATAAATATTTACAATTGTATATATCTGGTGATCTATGTTTCCCACCCATATAATAAATCTTCCTTCTTCATCTATTTTACAAAATTCTTCTTTTACTACCAGATCTTTATCAAAGAGAATGGATACTCCCCTTGATTTACTATTGTACGAGGAGGCTATACTATAGACAAATCTTTTATTCCTTAATAAGTAAGAATACTGTTTTTTTAAATGTGTTTCTTGGAGGCATACTATGTTTGCTTTTAATTTTGCAAATTCCCGAAAGACTAACTTTCTTTTCAGGGGGGAATTTAGTCCATTAATATTATATGAGATTAATCTAATATCCATATTGTCATGATTTTGGGCCTTGCAATCTTCAGAAGCCATCTTTTGTGCCACAGAGATCAGGAAGTACATGATTCTGCTGGGGTAGGTTTGAACTAGGTTAATATCAAGCCCCCTTGAAGAAGCAGATCGTGACATTTGGTGGCAGTGGTGGGATCTCTGTAAAAAACACAGAAGGATGGCAGCTTATGAAGAGATGTCTGCAGCAGAGGAGGAGGAAGTGTCCAGACGGTATCAAAGATGGATGGAGGTAATGCCTGCAGGTTTTACTAAGGATCAGCAGAGGGAACTCCGGATACAAATCACACAGGAGGTACAGGGGAACAGGAGAAGGGTAAGCAATGGCCCTGTCTCAGCTCCTGTGGAGGGGAAATGCTTATCCCCAGTAGAGACAGAGAATGTTCTGGTGACTGGAAAGGACTGTAGAGGAATGGGCCTTCTAAATAAATGGATGGCATTCCTGGGACTATGGCCAGGTCACAGGCTAATGGAATGGCTGGAAGAATTGGTATTTGAGGAGGTCGCCCTGGAAGATCAATATGCTTATTGGGTAGGACCTGTTGGGATACATCATCATTTTTCATTGGGGCTGGAAAAGGCAATTTGGGACATAGTACATGGGGATCCGGACTGTGGCCTGGGGACAGAGAAAAGAAAGCTGTGTCTGTTTGCCAAGCGCTGTCACATGCTGGGACTGGAGACAGGCTCTCATACAGCTAACTTACTTTGGCCTTTGATCCAGCAGGAGCTACAGCTGGAGGTGGATTATATAGACTTACTGGATGAAGCATCCCTGGATGGTTGTTGGCCAGCCAGCTGGGAGGGCTCATGCCAGTCAGGCATGGAACAGAACCACCTAACAGGTACTACAGAGACCCAGCTAAATATTGCTGAGGCGGGGTCAGAAAATAAATGTATGGACTGTGGGGAGAATTTTGATATCCATGATTCTCAAAATAACAAGGATGCCGGCATCCATGGGGGGGACTGGGAAGAGGAAGAACTGGTCCCTATCTTTAGGGGGCTAAGTCTCACCCAGTTAGAGGAAGGGGAACAGGGCCAAACCACAGCAGTGCCAGGCCCAGGGGAAGAACTGGGGAAAAGCTACTCTGCTCCTAGTGTAAGAGAAGAACCTAATGAGCACTGGGCCCTACCATTTGACTGTGGAAATTGTAGAGAGGTTCCTTAGATGACCATTGTCCAGGAGCAAGCCACAGACCCTGGAGCAGAAACAGAAAGTAGCCCTGTTCTTCAGCCTGAACAAGAGGCAGTAGCTGCTGCTTCTCAAGGGCTGCCTGTAACTACACACCAGGCAGTCTCAGATGGAGAGAGTCAGGAGGTTCCACCTGAGGATCCAGAGACCAAAGAGCCAGAGGGTACCCCAGATTGTGATTTGTCTCCTGGTATCCCTACAATGACTCCCCTGCAGCTGCCCATAGACACTGGCTGTGTACCTGTAACCCTGGAAAGAAGGAGCCATTGGCCAGGCTTGGTGGGAGAAAGGTTGGCTACTGAGTCACAACAGCTTGTATCAGAACTGCCCATTAATCCAGCATGGATGCCACCAGTGAATGTCACTAGCCCATGTTGCAACTCCCGTATCCCAGTTTATTCAGGAGAAAGATCAGGCCTGACAAAGGGAACCTTGTACTCTTCAATTTTACCCATGGGACAGAGTGCTGATCCAGAAAAGGCAGGACAGGAGGTCTCCCTAGCCTGGAAGGAAAGGGCTTTGCTGGGTAAGGATCCTCCCAAATTTATGCTGGACTTACTAGCTGGGATGTACTGTTTCCCCTGGACTACCTTGAAGGGTCCTCCATGGCAGTTGTCTTATAAGTCTCCCCAGGGGCTTGGGAAAGTCACAAGGCCACTGGGAAGGAGCGAGTATTCGCCCTGGACAGGGGGAGGCAGGGTACCCAGAGAGCCACTGAGGCTATCACATGGATGGACTTTCCAGACAGGAGGACAAGTAAAAGCAGTATAGCTAGAGAATTATCCGTTAGGATGATCCTCTATGCTATACTAGAAAGGAAGGGGGAGAAGTTGTCATGATTTAATTGTTTAAGGACTCATATTGTCAGTGGTTTGTGAGTATGTCCAAGGGAGCATGACATTGTTACATTGGGATTATGTGTTATTGTGCGGTTATATGTTGCCTGTACATGGTTATTATGTATCCTAGGTATAATATATTATGAGGGAAAATGTTATATAGAACATATGTGGAATTGGTAGAAATGCTCTGGATAGAAGTTAGCTGCAGATCATTGCACACTCAAACATGCAGACCTTGGGTCAAGACAGATGCATGTGCTTCAAGTGGTCCTGGGCAAACACTTGAGTTTAACATAAAGGTTATCTAATGAATGTGATCTCAAGAGCTTTGATAGCCCAAGGTTGCAAGCCAGATGGTCTGACATCACACATACACCAATGTACACAAGGGTGTGGTATTGGAGAGTATAAATATGTTGTTTTGTTCATTCAATAAAGGTTGCAATATAGTTTTCACATAAACAAGGTGTGAGACTATTTCTGTGTGTTGTATCCTGACTTGGGGAGTGGTCTTGCTATGGGCCACTAAGTAATCTGGATCCAGTATTCTCTGCCTGTAGCTTTTGGGCCTTGCAATCTTCAGAAGCCATCTTTTGTGCCACAGAGATCAGGAAGTACATGATTCTGCTGGGGTAGGTTTGAACTAGGTTCATATCAAGCCCCCTTGAAGAAGCAGATCGTGACACATATTAAAATGCAAGGTATTATCCTACCCCTCCTCCTATCCTGCACTCCTTCCCTAGCTCCTGCCCAATCATTCACCCTTCCATTCTCATCCCAAAAAATACATTTGTCTGTCCAGTTCTTACATACAGACTTCATACTAGGGTCTCTTTGACCAAAATTGAAAATAGCCGGCGTTAACCAATGATCGTGTTGTCGGGGTGTAGCCCTTCTTTTATTTTATCTTTTTCCCTTTTTTTATCTATTTATTTATTATTTATTTTCTTTCTCATTTCCCTTTTTTTCCCTTCTTTCTTCTCTTTTCTCCCTTTTACTTTATATACCATTTCCCCTTTAACTAATAATTCACCTAGACAAAGACAAAGCCATGATAATACCTTCAGTTATCACAACCAAGATGGAGTACACCGTAGGGAAGGGAGGGGGACCAGAGAGGGAGCATGTTCTTTACCGTCTTTTTTTACTATTACCCACATTATATAGTGTTAAAACCACATTCCTGTGTACACTCAAAATCATTGCAATTCCAAAGTGTAATGTGCACTTCAAAATGTATCTAAATCTCAAATCTTCCTATTGCATCAACCTTTATAATAGATGACAAGGGCAAAGCCTAAATAACAAAAATCAAATTGTGTCCTTTAAATATCACTTTTCACCATGGTCCTTCCTCTACTCTCCCTCCCCTCTCCCCCCCCCCTTCCCCTCCCCATCACAATTCTATAAGTTTCTATGTGTTCACAAATTTGTGCATTATTACAATTGTATTTGAAAAACTCTATAAATTATAAAGTGCATCATGCATTTATCAACCATTCAGTCTTCAAACTATTATACCGTAATAAATATCCATTAAAAAACTTTTGTGTTAAGTGAATATATTAACTCTATAATTTGTAAAGTGCATCATGCATTTATCCAACTCTTCAAACTTCAACGTGTTCTACCAGGATAAATATCCATTAGAATAGCCTACATACTAAATTTCTACAAAAAAAAAACAAATAAAGAAATAAAGAAAAAAAGTGTAATTTCCCAAAAATGCCACCTTCTTTTACAGGGCAAAATATGTGCAAAACTAATATCTAAAAAGGGTAAATGTACACATGCATATACATCGACAGGAAGAGCTCATCCCCTCCCCCCTCCATTTTCTCAGCAAGGGATTATTTTTGTTGCCATTCTGGCCTCAATAGTATATCCTTTCGGATTATATTTATCTGATTGTCCATCTTTATATTCCATGACTTTAATAGTTCTTCTCCATTTTTTGCTGAACTGATTTTGTGCCATCTTAAGTCTTTCTTTACCGGTGTTGTCCATCTGTAGATTAATTTTTCTTGTCATAAAAGTTCTGTAATAACTAAAAACTCCTTTCTTTTAATTAAGGTAGCAGCAGATATGTCTTGAAAAATTTTTTTTTTCTCATATGGTGCCTTTTTATATTTCTCTTGAAAATTAGCTTTCATAATTAGATCTCTCGTGGATAACTTGTGAAACTTAACAATCACATCTCTTGGCAGCTTATTTTTCAAATGCATTGGAATAGGGATTCTGAAGAATGAGACCATCTTATCTTCCACTTGATTATAACTTGGCGCCATGGATAAAAACAATTTTACTAGATATTCTTCCAAGTTTGCATCTATAATTGATTCATCTATTCCTCTAATCCGGAGATTCTTTCTTCTGATTTTATCATCAATATTACCAATTCTATTATCTAGAATAATTATTTTCTCTTCTAGTTCCTGGTTTTGCTTCTGAAGGTAGTTGTTGTCTGCCTCCATTTTATCGATTTTGGCCTCCAACTCTGAAGTTTTAATATTTAAGGCAATAATTTATTTTGCATTGTCCAGTATTTGACTTTTTATATCTGCTATAAAGGATGTTTGAAACTCCTGTAATAATATCTTCATTTTTCTCACTGTAAGTAATTCTTCTTCTTGTATATTTGATTCTCTACTAGTATTGCTTTCGTTCATGCTCCCTATACTTTGACTGAGATTTTGTTCTGTATCAGGTGATATAGGGAGAGGTATCTCCTGCGGTTTTTCTTGGATTTTTGTAAAAAAAAAAGGTATTAGGTTTTTGTTGATGTCCTTTTTTTTCTTTATTTTTTGTTTTAACCGGCATTTCTATTTTGTTAAGTAGATTCCCTCTTTTTTTTTTCTTATAGTTCCTTCTTTTTATAATTATCTTTTAACCAGCTTTCCAACCTCAGTTCACAAATTTTGAGAGTAATTCAAGGCCCAGAACTTTCAAGCAGTTTGTCGAAATTAAAGAGCACTATTAAAGCAATACCATTTATTTAGGTGAAACAGAAGATATTTAGATGGGGTCTATTATATAGCTTAAGTCCATTCAGCTTATGCCACATAGATCATCTTCTTGCTTACTTTACTTCGTTTATACATAAGCGATGATTTTAATTATAGATAAGTGGTATATAAGATTATACTTAAGGGAGCTTATTTTCTCTTGGGAAAAACACTAATAAACCATTTATTTTTAGAAGGCGTCTTATCCTCCCCCCATACTCAAACTGCGGTATAGAGCTTTGTATTTCAGTTGTTTCCATTTAACAATAGTTGCTTCTGAGGTAATACTTTTACTTCTGTATAATCCTTTTATAAAGGACTCTGTATACAGAAATGCAAATTTCTTTAAAATATATTCTCCTTTAAGTACTAGAGACTCTTCTGGTAGCTTTGTACCTTTTCTCAATAAGCCCCTGATTTCACTGTGTGTCTTTAATTGTGAGGGTAACCACACCTGAATTGCCTTCTGCTATGCAGTGCAGTTTAACAGGATAGATATTATTATATACATGTTACATACGTGTAACACATTATTACAGCTCCATCTTACTTCAGAAATGTTTCTCTCAGTCCCATACAGTCCTTTTATACAGGGGTCTTTTGTGAGACACTTTAAGATTCTGAGGTATTCACAGTATAGTTCCTTTTAGGTCTCCATGAGCAGCATAACTGTATCATGTCTGTAAAATGTTATATATGCCTTTTCTTCTTTAGACCCCTGAATTCCCTATGTGTCTTTAATTTGCAATTATTACAACCCCTGAGGTGCCTCCTGCTGTGCAGTACGGTTTAGCGGGGTATATTGTTACATACATGCTCCATATATGCATCGCAGTGATACAGTCCCAGCTTCAGAGATATATCATCCGCCTCCTTTGCCAATATTTGCCTGCAGGTCTCCTCTCCTCCTTCCCTCTGATCCTGTTTACTGTGCTTTGCTTTGGGGTCACTGGAGAACTGGAGGACCAGCAGCTTATGGTGCAGGAGTTTAGAACGCAGCTCAACCTCAGCTATATTGCCAATGCCTCTTTTCCTCCTTCTCTCCGGTTCTGTCTTACCAGACATTGCATATGGATCTTAGGGGAAAAATACAACCCGCAGGACAGGGGGGAGACGCTGCTCACACTCTGCTACACTCCCGACATCACCTCATCCGCCGCTGCGTCGCTCAAACGGCGCCAGAAACCATTTCCGGTCACGCCCCGAGCCAATATATTCTGTAGAACATAAAGCAACATATCTACAGTACAGCAATGTGATCATATTTTAACCAAGAATTAAATAATCATAAAACAGGGTAAAACAGTGATGGGTTCCGTTACACACCTCCCCTGTGACCATAAGCCGGCATACACGGTCTGATCCCAACGGATCGGCCTGGGGATGTCCTGACAAAACGATTTGTTGGTCACTTCTACAGTTTGACAACCCATCAGCATTACTGCAATTCACATTTCCTCACATTTCAAGAACAAAACAAACGCACACTTCATACAGCATTCACAGCAATAAACATTTCAAGGAGAGGGAAAATACATTTTACAAACTGGTTTCAGACAATTAAATAATGAGGCAGAAAAGCCTCAGCCTTCCAAATGAACTGAAGTCCTTTAGCAAAACCGTCCCAAGTTGCAGAGTACATTCCTCCCCCAGCTCGTGGTCGGGCCCCTATTGCACAGGGCCCACTGTTCTTCCCCTGTACACCCACCCAAAAAAATCCAGGATCCCATCCCAACAATCCAGGATCCCAGTGTCCAAAAGGTGGGCCACAATCTCTGTCCCATAGAAACTCCTTTCCATATAAAACGTTCCCGCTCATCCACTCTATCGTCGGCTAATGCTCGGTACTTTTTGGAGGGTGGGGTCCTGTCTAGTTTCCCTCCCAAGCTCTTCGGGGTTGTCCCATGCTATGGGTCTCTCTGTGGCACTAGTGCTAAGTGTCTGCTTGTGGCTTACCTGGGTCTCCCGACCTGTTGTAGGATCGTCCTCGGTACGGGTCTGTGAGCGGGTGACCACAGGGTAAGCTTCTCCTGTGGTGGGGGTCTGGGGCTCAAAAGCAGACGTGAGCCTCCCCAGATCGTTCCCCAATAAAACCTCCGCTGGTAACTGCGGCATCAACCCCACCTCCACATGCCCTGCCCCCGCTCCCCAATGCAAATGAACCCCTGCAGTGGGTAGCCGGTATACTGCTCCCCCGGCTACCCTGACGGCCACAGTCTTGTTAAGTTTAGCCTGGTCTGAAACCAGGTGACTTTTTACCAAGGTGTTGGTAGCCCCTGAGTCTCGCAGCCCTTGGACCGCTTTACCCTCCAGGTATACGGTCTGCCTGTGATGCTGCCGATTATCAGCATTGGCCTGGACTGGATTTGCCTCGTGCAGCACCTCCCCTTGTTCCACGGTTGTAATGGGAACAGCTGAACCATATGGCGTGGCTACTATGTCCTGGTAGTGGTGGGCTGCGGCTGCTCTCGGTGGTGGTGGTGGGCCTGGACGTATCCAGGTGGACCGGTCTCGCAGCTGGGGACATTCCCTTTTATAGTGTCCCCATTTCTGGCAGTGGTGACAGGGGCCAGAAGCGGGCTGGCGGAAACGTGGCTGTGCAGCGGGCGGTGGTGGCAGTGTTCTCGGTGGGGCTGGGGTGTAGCTGGTTCCCCCAAAGGTTTTAAAAGGAGTCTTTGGCGTTACAGGTTTTTGCTGCCTGCGTGCATCTAGGTACTCATCTGCCTTCCTGGCAGCTTCGGTGAGGGAGGTAGGGTTTCGGTCTCTTACCCACTCTTGTACCTCGCCAGTTACTCCCTCATAAAACTGCTCCAACAGCATCATCTGTATCACATCCTCCATGGACCGTGCCTTGCTCGCTTGTACCCACCCAAGTGCTGCCCTTTGTAGCCTGCATGCCCACTCTGCATGTGAGTCTTTTTCCACCTTCTTTAAGTCCCTGAATCTCCGCCGGTATGCTTCTGGTGTTATAGCATACCTGGCCAGAATAATTTCCTTTACTTTGTTATAGTTCCTTATTTCCTAATTACGTACAGTACGATATGCCTCGGCTGCCCTCCCAGTTAGCCTTCCTGCCAAAATCGGTACCCAGTCCTCTGTGCTGATTCTATGCAGGGCACACAGTCTTTCAAAATCCTGCAGGAAAGCGTCTATATCTTCCTCTGCCTCCACATACGTTTTAAAAGCCTGGTAGGGTATCTTAGGCTTAGCTTCTTGTGGCATATTTATTGCAGAGCTGCGTTCTGGGGCTGTTTGTTTCCTCAACATAAATTCCTGGACTTCTGTCATGGTCCTTGAAATAATTTCTGTTGAAGGTTGTTCCCCATAAAAAGACAGCCGAAATTGTACCTGCCTCCGGAACTCCACTTGTTCCGAATTCTCTCCCGAATCCCCCTGTTCGGGAACCGAATCTCCGTCCATTCGGTACTCCTCCATCAGCTCAGTAATGAGTACCGCTTTCTTCTTATTGCTGGCTTGTATACCCCTTGCCTCCAGGAGGTCTTTTAGCGTGGAGCGTTTTAGTGTGGCAAAATCAATCTCCATCCGTACTCCATTTATGCTTGTTCCTCTGTGAGTCTGGATCCCAGCGCTGCCAACCAATGTAGCGGAGAGGCAATATTCCCCAGGTTATCTCCGCTTATAATCCCAGTGAGGCTCAGGAACAAGTAAATGGTAAATCCACAGGCAAGGTTTCCAACAGGTAAAATAATAGCAATATCCCAAACGCAATCCCAATAACTGGACGACACACAGTTTCAGGAGCAGAACTACTCTTAATGACATGGGATCTCCTTTTATGCAATGGTGCCCTCTGAAGGGCTACACCCACATAATTATCACAACAGCCAATTATATACATGGTTCAACCCCCACGTCTCCTCCCCTCAGATAACAGGTAACACAATTAAAACAGACACAATTTTAACCACATTCTGGATGTACCCCAAAAACAGGGGGTACACCTTTAAGTCCAGTACCGTTTAATAGCTCTCACCCAGGGGAACAACATATATAAAAAATGGCATGAATCAGACCAGGGGTTCAAAAGTTAGTAAAAGTATCTTTTACCCATAACATACAGACATTTCACAGGCAATACACATCCCTCATAGTTGGCCACACAATACACATAGAGGGACAATAGGTGAGTCACCCCTCCCTGAGGCTCCCTGGCAACTTTGATATAATCAGACATTGATTAAATCAGCCTTCTTTGTTCTTATGTCTGAGAGTGAAAACACTTTATACAATCGACTTCCTTATCTGTAACAGGATTCTCTGTAATAGGATTATCTATTAGCCTAGTAGCTGTAATATTCTGAGCCAATATATTCTGTAGAACATAAAACAACATATCTACAGTACAGCAATGTGATCATATTTTAACCATAGTAATTAAATAACCGTAAAACAGGGTTCCGTTACACTAAGTTTCAAATATCACCATCTATTTCTATCAGTCATAATTCCGAGAATGTATCAGAAGGTACAAAGTCTGAAAATTTGAACAGTGAGGCAAATCTAAGCAGATCCTTGGTATATATGGAAATCCTAAAAAATATCAGAAATTATATTAAAAGAAATAAAAAAAGGAAGATGGGTTGATAACAAAAATATTTCAGGCTATTGTATTCATGGAAAAGTCATGTTTTTTTTATATTATTTATTTTATATAATAACATCAAAGAAGATATGATTTTTAAGGAGAATTGCCCCTTAGAGCTCTAAGTATGAACAAGTTATTTTCTCACAGAGCTTGGAAACTGTATATCATGATATATTTTTACCTATGCCCCTGCCCCAGTGCCTTTGCACCCTATGTTGCCCATTACATGGTACAGTTCTATAAAATGGGAGGTGTCCAGTGTAGATGGAAAGATAATATCAGACAAGGAAAGTCAAGAGAGCAGTAGATTGGGAGTCAGAAAGTTAGGAATGAAGGATAAAAGAAAGTAAAGGGATTGATGTAGAAGAGGGAAGTGAAAATGAAGGACCAAGAGCTAAAGGCTTTGATAGGCAGTCAGCAAGGAAGGGACAAGGAAGTGGTAGGAATAGACCCATGGGGCCAAGAGAGAGAAAGGTTTGGATGTTGAAGCAAGAAACAGATAAATTATGGAGAGAAGCCAGAATTTAAAGAGAAGTTACTGAAATATTTCTGGAAGGTTGGGATGTACAGGGAGAACAGAATTTTAATGATATAAGAAATAGTAAGAGGTTACAGAAAGCAGAGGATGAAAAGGAGCAGTTTAGGTTAAACATATTAAGAATGCAGGAGGAAGTGAGAAAGCAGAACTTTACAAGTTAAGACTGGAAAAGGAGGAAGAAGATGGGGATTATCAGTCAAGAACTCAAGAAACTGCCAGAGCCTTATCCTTATTAAGGGATCCCCTAATGCCCCTGCAGTAAATGATGTACCCTGGGGACACAGAGATTTAGAGGGATTGATAAAAGAACTTGCCACCATTAAGTAAGGGGGGTCAGAGATGGGTACTTTTGGAGCACAGACAGCTGGAGTTTCCCTAGCAGTAAGAGATTTAAAAGCATTACTATACAAGGTTATACCCTACCAGGTAGCACCTATCTTTACTTAGAGCCCAAATGGAGAGAAGCCTTAATAATACCCTGTATGATGGTGCATCATTTGCCCAATACAGAAATAATTTATGGGGGGCTATACGGACAGCTTTCCCCACTATAATAAATCTAATATATATTACTAAATGGGGACAATTGAGGGTCCTGTAGACTATATACATAGGTGTTAGCGGACTTGGAAGGAGACTGAGGATGACTGGGACGTGACTGAGTTAGAGCACTGTTTATCACTGCCATATTGGGAAGGTTACCAAAGCCCATACAGCTGAAACTGGGAACAGATGCATGCCCATATAATGCACCACATATCTCTGTGTAGAGAAAAGAAAGAAGAACAGGGTAAAGAGAAGGAGCTGTTACAGGCTAAGTTACTGGAGAAGCTATTAGCGTTGATAAAGAAACCGAAAAGATGAGAGGGAGGAGAGACCCACACCGATGCCCCGGCCAGATGATCCCTACCAACAGAGGGGAAGCCAAGGAAGAGGGATCCCAATGGAGCCTCAGGATGGATGCAGGAATGACTTATGCTGGTATTACCAACACTGAAACTGTGAATCTGGCTTTTCTTCCTGCCACCTTAGAGGATGGGGAACCACATGACTTCGTAGAGAAAAGCCACACAGAAACACTCCTTAGGAAAGATCTATCTGCTGATCCCCTGGAAAACCCAGAAATGGAGCTCTTTGTGGATGGATCTTCCTCCCTGGACCCAAGAGGGGAGAGGAAGACTGGAGATGACCAGTGCCTTTCACTATCCAAAGCCTCAAACTGACCAGCAACACAGTCAGCACAACAAGCAGAGCTTATAGCCTTGATAGAGGCCTGTAAGATTGGAAGAAAGAAGAGTTAACATCTACAGTGACTCCACGAATGCCTGTGCTGTGTCTCATGCGCATGGAAAGATCTGGAAAGGAAAGAGAATACCATCGGATTGGCAATTCACCTATTAAGCATGCACCCCTGCTTAGAGAGCGCCTTCAGGTCATCCACTATTAGGAAATCGTGCAGCTTATGAAGCAGCCAAAATAGCCAGTGAAACTAGAGAAACATGTGCCTTATGGAAGCAACATCCAGTAAAATAAGTCATGGGAGTCCTTAATTCCCAATCACTACAGCAAGTGCTGGAGCTGCAAGAGAAAACACCGGTAGCTGAGGAAGTCACCTGGGAAGCAAGGGACTGTCTGGCAGACAAGGAAACAGGGATCATGAGACGAGTCATCACTGAGAAAGTTGTGTTACCATCCTCCCTGCAGACTGAAGTACTGAATCAAGCTCATGGCACCGAGCATCTTGCCAGAAACCCAGATGATGAAGACACTTGCTGAAATATGGTATTCACCTTATATGGCAGAAGCGGTACAAGCCTTCATAAACAAGTGCCATATATGCAGGAGTCATAATCCCCTAAAGGCCACCGTTAGTCCTTTGGGGTTTATGTCTCCTCCATTGGGTCCATTTTTGACCTGGTAATTGACATGACTGAGAGACGGGAGCATTACAGATACATACTAGTAATTGTTTGCAGTTATTCTAGATGGGGAGGCTTTTCCTTGCAGGAATACAGATGCTATCACAATAGCAAAACACTTATGCAGACAGGGTTTCCCCCGATTGGGATATGCCACAACTTACAATCAGGCTCATTTTACTAATGACGTAGTGAAAGTGGTGGAAGTTCCTCATTTATAACAGAAATGGACAATTTGCATCAGGCGCTGAAAGACTTCGTCCAGGCCTTGGTTGCTGTCTCCAAATCTCCTTACTTGCAAGTATAAGATACTCATCCTGTACCCAGCAACGTTGACCAGAGACGCCATCATTTGAGCCAAGAAACTCACCTGAACCCAAATTGAGATATTGTAATCTCATTATTAGGATTTTATATTTTGCTACGGGAACACAGACCATACTGTGGGTAATGTGATATGGCTTAATGGGCACAATAATCCCTGCCATAATCAATTCCCCAGTGAGCTGTATCCTTCAGGGACCAGAGTCTCTTTAGGAGCCAGTTTGAAGAAGATGCCTTTGCTTCCTATCATACGTGTCAAATTGTGTATGCATTTCTGTAATTTGTAACATCCAATAACAATGCACCCCTGGGTTAAATAGGTTTATACTGTTGTACTTTTTCTAGCTTTTTTTTAGACAACACTTTATAGTGTCGAAGAGGGGAATGTAGGAGTTAAATATCTATAATTCCTACGTAGATATAAATATATAAGAAAATAGTAATTGCTGACCTTATTAATCAAGAAACCTAAGAAGGAGTTAATTCTGCTTTTACTCCAAGGTTTCTGCAAACTTTGATTCCTTCAATACAACTAAACGTATATGTGAGTAGAGATAAAGCATTGTTGGATAGGGGGGGATTGTGTGCAGATCCTTGTGTATGTTTACTGAATAACTAACATTGTAGAACCTTGTGTATGTTTACTGAATAACTAACATTGTAGAGCCTTGTGTATGTTTACTGAATAACTAACATTGTAGAGCCTTGTGTATGTTTACTGAATAACTAACATTGTAGAACCTTGTGTATGTTTACTGACTAACTAGCATTGTGTGTAAAACCTTGTATACATTTATTGAATAACTAGTATTCTGTGTAAAACCTTATACACGTTTACTGAATAACTAAAGTTGTTTGTAAAATATACACTGCTATCCCAAGAAAGACTTACTCATTTGTCAACATTAGTTACAAATCCTTGCAAAAACTGTATAAGAATGTAGGATTTGGAGTAGTTCTTCAGTTGAATTGCAGAATTGCTGGAAATCTGTCAATTCACTCCAAGCTTGTATTAAACCGAAAATACAGAGTTTTCGTGTCCTATCTTATTCTTCTGAGGGCGAGGGCGAGTCAGTGAAATTTTTTTTCTTCAACACACCCTTGGCGTTTATTTGGCAAAGCGAGTCTCTCCTCTGCTGAGTTTATTTTATATAAATATATTTTTGTATAATAATTAATTATTCACATATAATACTTGTCAAACTACGAATCGTCATCACGCTTTGCGAGCTTAGTGATGAGCGTGGCAGGTGCTCATCGCCTGCGAGCCTTGCGTAGTTAAACCCGTAGCACTTAGGCGTTAAAACGGTAGCACTTAGGCAATGAGCACCAAAGGTGCTCATTGCCGGCGAGCCTCGCAAAAATACGACCTTAACGGCCGAACCGCGGGCACCTGAAAACAGTAAAAACACAATAAATACCTACAAAAAATACATAAAAGCTTACCCACAGCAAGGGGGGCACCCAGGACCTCTGCAAGTGAAGTTACACCTCAATTTAAGTCCAAATTCCCGAGTTTAGACACACGAAAATCCCCTTTAGCAAGAGAAAAAATGGCAATCGATAAAAACGAAAACGAGGCTCCACGACCTCGGACCGCCCAGCCACGTACAACTTACCCAAGAAGGGATCCGAGATAAGCTCGGAAACCCGCATTAAACACAAATTAAACCAGGCAGTGGGAGTCCCCGATCGCACACGATCAGGGACCCCCGCTGCAATGAAAATTCAAATTTCCCACCTTATGGGTCCTTAAAGGACCATAAAGGTCCTTAAAGGACCCATAATAATAAAAAAATTAACCCTATACAGAGCCCTATCAACCCCTAAAAAACCCTGTCACTCATGGGGGTCAATCCAGACCACCATAAGTCCTTAATTAACTCTGTCACTCATAGGGGTCAATAAAGACCCCCATAAGCACTTAATTAACCCTGTCACTCATGCGGGTCAATACAGACCCCCATAAGCACTTAATTAACCCTGTCACTCAGGAGGGTCAATACAGACCGCCATAAGCACTTAATTAACCCTGTCACTCATGAGTGTCAATACAGACACCCATAAACCTATAATTAACCCTGTCACTCATGGGGGTCAATACAGACACCCATAAACCTATAATTAATCCTCTCACTCATGGGGGTCAATATAGGCCCCCATATAATACATATAATTAACCCTGTCACTCATGGGGGTCAATACAGACCCCCATAAACCCTTAATTAACCCTGACACTCATGAGGGTCAATACAGCCCCCCATAAGCACTTAATTAACCCTGTCACTCATGGGGGTCAATACAGACCCCCATAAGCCCTTCGTTAACCCTGTCACTCATGGGGGTCAAATCAGCCTCTATTTAACCTCATCAGTCCCATAAGGGTATATTATGACCATAATGGGCTTGTTACAACCCAACATTAACCATTAACATTAACTGCACTATACCCCCAATAAAATATTAAATATCAACTAAACACCATCTACACTAACCTATTAACACCTACACTACCTACCTACCCCCTAATAACCACCCCCCCCCCCGCCACTCTAATTACAGAAACAAAAACTAAAGTCACCAAAAAAAAAAATCTACATTACAGAAAATAAAAAAATACATTACAACCCCCCCCCCACTACTGAAAAAAGAAAAACAATTACACACCCGAAAAGGAAATACATATAATACATACAATACAATATATACAATACAAATAAAATGAAATTCAATACAATACACCCCTATCTTTTGCCCACCATAAGCTAAATGATGTTGTTTTATATATATATATGAAGAGTGAGGTAGCCGTGAATGTCCAGTAATCCAGTTGAATAATTAGAGTATTGCAGTGAATAGTGATACCTTTTTTATTGGACAAACGTATTCATAATAAAGCTACAAGCTTTTCTAGAGATAATGCCTTATCTCTCGAAAGCTCGTCGCTTTATTATGAATACGTTTGTCCAATAAAAAAGGTATCACTATTCACTGCAATACTCTAATTATTTAATTATATATATATATATATATATATATATATATATATATATATATATATATATATATATGTACTAATATATGTCCCAGGATCCATGTATTCCAGTATACCGTGTTTAGTCAGTACAGTATACACAGAGCATGCACTTTAGCTCGGTCTCATCTCACATAATTTGTGGAAATATAAAACACGGACGCGTGACCTGCGGCAAAACCAAACACTCAAAACCAATTTAGTGCTGAAAAAAAGAGGCAACGAAACTATCGGCTTCTATTTATGCGACAGCTGCCAGGAAAACCACACGGCCTGAAGAGGATATAGCACCAACACCAGGAGAAGGTGTCTGTCCTCTGAGGGGGAGGGCGCTCAGAGACTTATCACATAAACTAATAGCTGTGCATTTATCCTCAGATCAGAGTCTTTAAATGCTTCTAATTCTGAATAAATAAATAAAAATATCAATTGCTATTGTTAATTACAAAGACCCGCCTTCTCATATTTTCTGCACCATTCTCATTGCACGGCTTTAATAAGATCTTATGACAAATAACTGATTATTTAAACAGTAATTGTGGGAGGGGCTTATTTATCAAATCATGTTAACATGGGGATAATCATGTATAAGCAGTGTTAAGCAGATTTACCACATTATCACCACGCCCCGTGTTTTCTGTAATACCTATCTATAAAGTGGAGAGAAACATTAATTCTGTTCCATAAATCATCTGTATAGAAATGATTGGAGGTCGGAATAGTTAACCCCACGTGTCCCCACTTAATTACACCACATTATCTGTAATAACTTGTGACTGGATACAGGAGCCTCCATCCTGACTATAGTCTACAGAAATGTGAATGGTATCACATATTATAATTGTCCTGCTATGAGTCGTCGTCACGCTGTTTGCGTGGTCCGTACGATTTAGCAGGCTTAGCGATGAGCGCCACAGGCGCTTATCGCCCGATGAGCCTCGCGCACAGAGGTGAGCCGTTAAACCGTAGTACTTTAGCTGGCTTAGCGATGAGCGCCACAGGCGCTCATCGCCCGGCGAGCCTCGCACAGCGAGGTGAGCCGTTAAACCGTAGCACTTTGGCAATGAGCGCCACAGGCGCTCATTGCAGGCGAGCCTCACGTAGCGAGGCGAGCTGTTAATTTAGAGCACTTTGGCAATGAGCGCCGCAGGCGCTCATTGCAGGCGAGCCGTTAAAACGTAGCAAAAAAATACGGCCGCAACTCGCGAACATCAAAAAAAACCAAAACACAATAAATACACACAGCACATACATAAAAACCTTACCGACAGCAAGAGGGAGCATCCACGACCTCAAAAAAACAAGTTACACCTTGATTTACCTCAAAATAAAAAAATTTAGACACTAAAAAAAACGCTAAGCGAGAGAAAAAATGGCGGCCGAACAAAATGAAAACGAGGCTACAGCACTCTCACCACGAAAAACACTTACGGATAATCCACGAATGCGCATAACACACATTACGACATCGCAAAAATCGGAAAACACTTACGGATAATCCGCTAAGACGCATACCACACATTACCCGCCATTTTACAATAATGCGGAAGTAAACAACTACGCTAACGGTTTCGGCTCGCGCACGCACACTATTACACTGCACACGTTCATCACGCTTACACAGCACCTCCACATCACTAATGCTGCAGCAACATCAACACAGATTGCCAGCTCTTCAACACAATGCATAAAAAGGTAAAGTATATTCATTTATTAATTTGAATTCTATATTTCAGTAGTACACAGAAAACAACAACATAGCAAGTCTCTACCCACTCTCTGGCCCTTGTGTCTGTTTCCCCCTCTCCTTGGCCTGTTTTTTTCCCCACGATTTCCCTTCTCTGTGTCTCTTTCCACCATCACCCCCTCTCCCTCCCCTGTGTGTTTCTGCTCTCTGACCCTGTGTATATCTCTCCGTCTTGCGTGCTTTGTGAGGAGTGTCTACGCGATTCTGCCTTGTTTTAATTCTTTTTGCAAACAGTTACATTTTTTCGTTCGCCATTTTTTCCCTTGTTTAGCTGATTTTAGATCTCCTAAGAATGGTAAATTGTGCTGAAATGAATTTTCAACCTCTCTCACAGGCTCCCTGGCTGCGCCCCCTGAGCGGTCTTTCGAGTTAGGCGTTTGTGAATATATTGGTCGTTTTTTTATAATAATTAATTTATTAATTATTTAATAATGATTTGTAATATAAATTAATATACTTTACCTATTTGCAAGTGATATCCAGCATTTAATATCCTGAAGCGCTAACAATCTCTTTGGATTTTCCGGCAGCAGAAAATGTCCAGTCAGACTGTCATCACCTGAGGAGAAAGTGTCAGCTCTGTGGCCAGTGTGCACTATATATAGGCTGCGTGCGCGGGACAAATCCGTTGGTTTAGGCGGGAAAGCCACCATTTCAGAAATGTTTAAATTTGTACGTTTTTTTTTTCCTTGCTTAGTGGATTTTTGACTGCCGAAACTGGCCAAATTGGGCTAAATTTTTCGTGCACCCTGACCCCCCGACGTCCCGGTTGTCCCCCCGTGCTGTTTGTTTGTGTTTGTGTGTTTTTTTTGTATTATTAGGCTTTTTGGTGTTTTTTGATTTGCACAGGTCGACCGATAACTTTGTATTTTTCCGACCTTGTATTTTTTTTCTAAGCCCTGCGCCTCACAATTTTTTTTCCTGCCTTCCTGAACCGCTTGCAGCCTAAAGCAATCCCGCGTTTCCTAACTGCTTGGAGGCTAAGTCCTGCATTTTTCAATAACTCAAAGGCTCGCCTTGCTTCTCAAGGCTCGCAGGAGCTCCTTCAGCGCTCATTTCGTCTAAGTCCCGCGTCTTTCAATACTTCAATTGCTCGCCTCGCTACGTGAGGCTTGCAGGTAATGAGCGCCTTTGCTGCTCATCGCCTAAATGCTGCGAGTTTTAATGCCTCAACTGCTCGCCTTGCTACGCAATGTTCATCGCCTAAGTCGTGCGCAACAGCGCAAAGCGTGATAACGTCTTGCAGTTTGACAATTATAATATGTGAATACTTAGTTAAATAGTTGGTTTAATCAATTTTTTCATCCATTCTGTGATACCTAAATAATATATCCCTCTATCCATCTATCACTATCTGTCTGTCTGTCTGTCTATCTATCTCTCTAACTATCTATCTACAAATCTATCTATCTATCTATCTATCTATCTATCTATCTATCTATCTATCTATCTATCTATCTATCTGTATATTTATCTATCTATCTTTTTACTTCTATCCTCAGGGTGTCCTCTTGTCAGTAGAAAAATCTCTTGGCACAAAAAGCTCCCTTGACAAATCTTTATACTGACCCTGGATGTATTTATATACAGTAATCATATCTCCTCTTAGATGCCTTTTTTCTAGAGAAAATAAGTTTAATTTGGTTAGTCTTTCTTCATAACTTCGCCCCTCCATTCCCCTTATTAGTTTTGTTGCCCTCCTCTGTACTTTTTCCAGCTCTAAAATGTCCTTTTTATGAAGTGGTGCCCAAAATTGTCCTCCATATCCCAAATGAGGGTGTACTAGAGATTTGTATAGTGGCAGAATTATATTTGCTTCCCTGGCTTCTATACCCTTCTTAATACATGCTAATATTTTATTTGCCTTTGCAGCTGCTGCTTGGCATTGAGCGCTGTTACCTAGGTGGTTGTCCACAAGCTCCCAAATCCCTTTCAATCAGTGGCGGCTGGTGACTTTTCAAGTTGGAGGGGCGACAGGGCGAAACATAGCCACTCCCCCCTTTTCAAACCACACCCATTTTTATAGCCCCTCCCCCTGACGTCATGATGACCTTTATAAGCCCCGCCCAATGACCTTATACTTGTAAAGCCCATTGAAATACATGATCACCAATGCAGAAATGTCAAGAAGTAAAGTAACAATGTGTTAAATTCATTGGTATACAATATAGATTGAAAAAACTCATGTGACAAGACTACAGCAATATCATAATTGCACCTATACGTATTAACAGAAAAATTTAAGGAGTGACACCTACCATTAGTCGGGTCTTCTTCTCAGGGTATTCACGTTCAGTAAGTTGACCAACGAGTAGAAACAAATCTGCAGCCACATAGGGTTTGCACCTGGGGTTGAAAGAAAACAAGCAAATCAATTAGACCATTCAAGAACACCTACCATTAGTCGGGTCTTCTTCTCAGGGTATTCACGTTCAGTAAGTTGACCAACGAGTAGAAACAAATCTGCAGCCACATAGGGTTTGCACCTGGGGTTGAAAGAAAACAAGCAAATCAATTAGACCATTCAAGAACAAAACCATACTTAAAAAACATTAAACGACCAAGTGGAACCATATAGGCCCCAAACATACCTTAGAAGACCAAGAGGAACCATATATGCCTCAAACATACCTTAGAAGACCAAGTGTGACCATAGGCCTCAAACATACCTTAGAAGACCAAGTGTGACCATATAGGCCTCAAACATACCTTAGAAGACCAAGTGTGACCATAGGCCCCAAACATACCTTAGAAGACCAAGTGGAACTATATAGGCCCCAAACATACCTTAGAAGACCAAGTGGAACTATATAGGCCCCAAACATACCTTAGAAGACCAAGTGGAACCATATAGGCCCCAAACATACCTTAGAAGACCAAGTGGAACCATATAGGCCTCAAACATACCTTAGAAGACCAATCAGCACTGCATAGGCCCAAACCAGTGGATCTTGGGATTCAAGAAAACAACAACATTTAACTTCTGTTTAGACAACACAATAATCAATGTCAAACAAACACGTTGAATTAGCATATGGATAACCATATGAGCAGTAACGCCACACCAAGGCTTCAACAATTGTTACTGACCATTCACACACCTTTCATAGCTCCTTCAATATGCACACCCACACACCATTCATACTTACCACTAGTTATTTTTGGTAGTGAGGTGGTGCCATTTCTGAGAACTTTACGTACCCTTGAAGGTGCCTCCAATTCCTTCAAACCAATGCATTTAACCGCTACAGGGCCATGGTGCTTTTTAATTACTTTTTTGATCCTCTTCAATGTGGAGAAGCATCTTTCTGGTTCTTTAGTAGTCTTCGTTGTTGTAAGCAGGATTCCTTATAGCTTCACTCACTCTGTTAAATTATGTAGATTAAATTGATGCTAAAGTTGCTGCAGAGCAACAGCACTTGTACAGACATGGAATTCTTGCTTCCCGTAAACAAGTGACAGCTACCCTTGGAAGTGCCTCCAATTCCTTCAAACCACGCCAAGGCTTCAACAATTGTTACTGACCATGCACACACCTTTCATAGCTCCTTCCATATGCACACCCACACACTGTTCATACTTTACTTACCACTAGTTATGTTTGGTAGTGTGAGGTGGTGCTGCTTAACGCAGTTTATCTTTGCACACCTTGGGGGTATGCATTCTTCTTTGCTTCAATCACTTGTATTTTAATTTTGCACGGTGATCTTTCAAAGAAAAAAACTTCTCAATGGTTTTTTCATTGAAGTCTGGGATCTCGGAAATCAGTTGCTTTTCCATTGAGAGCATCGCCAATGCATTCAACCGCTCCAGGGACATGGTGCTTCTTAAAAAGGTTTTTATCCTCTTCAATGTGGAGAAGCATCTTTCTGATTCTGCAGTGGTCATCAGTGTTGTAATCAGGATTCTTAATAATTTTACTGTCTCTGTGAAATCATTCTGCAGATTAAATTGATGGAAAAGTTTGTGCAGAGCAACAGCACTTGTACAAGTATGAAACTCTGTCTTCCCATACAGAAGTGACAGCTCAGTGCGTAATTGTTCCTTCTTCAGTATTGGATATGCTTGCACGGTGTCTTCCAGAGCTTGGGTTGGAAAGCAAGTGTCATGGGTTTTATACAAGTCACTTTGAACAAGTTTGGCACTGACTAGGTGATTTGAAAATGAAAAACGTTCTTTTGCATGAACCACCACTATGTCACATACCTCTCTTGAAAGTTGTCTCAAGGTTGAGATCTCCGCACTCCGTCTGTTGACTGTTACATCGCTCGGCAAACTTGCTTCTATCTCTTCAACAGAATTACGGATTTTCTGGATGCTGGCGACAAAGTCTTCTGTGACTTTTTTGATATAAACAGTATCCGTGTCTTGCTTCTGAAGCTGACTATAGAGGATGTCAACATGTGGCATTATTAAATGAAATAATTTAAGGAAGTAAAGGAACTCCCTGTCTTCCAGCATTCCAATGAAACCTGCGGCTTCACGTATAGATGTTGGATCAAAGTTTAGACATGCTTCAGTTGTCTGGAAACACTCAAGTAGCGCATCTCTGTTCTCGTAGATCACGTTCACGGTCCTAACGTTGAAGTTCCATCGTGTCGGTGCACCTCTTGGAAGTCTTCTACCAACTACCTCATCCAGAACTCCAGTCCTTTTTGGAGAGCGTGAAAAAAAAGATGGTATGCCGCCTATGTTTGAAAAAAAAACTCTAACTCTTCCAATCCTTGAAACTGCTTTCTCCATTATTAGGTTCAGTTGGTGAGCATAGCAGTGGACGTAGTGTGCGTTCGGGTACACGTCTTTTATTTTTCTTTGAACTCCTCCTTGACCCCAACGCATCACACTGGCACCATCGTAGCTTTGAGCTATGAGTTTCTTCTTGTCTTCTGGCTCTGGGAGAACAGTATTCAGTGTTTCCAGCACAACAGCAGCAATCGAGTCTGCATCCGTTGATTTCATTTTCGTGAAGCCATCAAATCTTTCCACCACTTGATGCTTCTTGTCAATGTAGCGATAGACTACAACGCACTGTGTTCTAGCGGAAATATCGGTTGTTTCATCCGCTTGGATTGCCACAAACTGGGCTTCCTTAAGCTCTTGGTGAATCACTTCCTTAATAACTTCATGCATGCAGTCCAGTAGCTCATTCTGCACGGTTTTGGACGTGCCCTTAAACACAGTTGCAGTCTTCAAATGCTGTTCCATTGCACTATCGATACTGCCAACCAAATCCACCAGGCCTCTAAACACTCCTGTATTTAGCGATGTTTCACTCTCGTCGTGTCCTCTTAATGCCAGTTCAAAAGCGCCACAAAAGCGAACACAATCAATTATCTTGGAAAGGATGTACCGGTTCTTAGCCACTTCTCCGTTGTGTTTTTGAATGCTGACTTGGTATCCTTGGTCCAGTTGAACAGCAATGTTCGCCTGTCCAAGCATCTCAAACTTGATCCTGTTATCCAAGTGAGCTTTAGAACTTTTGTGTTTCGCCAATTTATCAGCTAGATGTTTGACATCAGTCACTCCAGTTTTGGTCCAAGCAGCGTCACCACCAAATAGGATGCATGGGAAACAATATAAGGACTTCCTAGAAACGCTTCCAGAAAGCCAGTCGTTCTTGTACCATTCAGTATTGAAAGTACGGATATATTGCTTCCCTCTATCTCTTGCGATTTGCTGCAGATTTATCTCTGGTTGGTCAGGTCCTAACCGTTTTACTTCCACCTTCTCCTCATAGGTTAGGGTGCCGAAAGGCTTCACAAGTAGAGAGTCAATAGTATTCATTTCTGATACCAATAGAAGAAAGAGATCACGGTATATTAAGTCACAAAATTACTTTAAAATAACAGTGTGTTGATTTCATTGGTATACATTACAGATTGCAAACCCTCATGTGACAAGACTACATCAACATCAAATTTGCACCTATACGCATGGACAGAAAATTAAAGGCAATGATACTCACCTACAGTTGACTCTCCTTCTCGGGGTATTCACGTTCAGTAAGTCAACCAACGAGTCCAAACAAATCTGCTTCCACAGATAGTTTGCACCTGGCGGTGATAGAAAACAACAAAAAAAACATTAGAGCGTTTAAGACCCAAACCGTAACTTTTAAAACCTTAAAAGAGCAAGTGTGACCATATAGGCCCCAAACGCACCTTAAAAACCTTCAAATTCCAAGTGTGACCATATACTCACCTACAGTTGACTCTCCTTCTCGGGGTATTCACGTCCAGTAAGTCAACCAACGAGTCCAAACAAATCTGCTTCCACAGATAGTTTGCACCTGGGAAGTGATAGAAAACAACAAAAAAAACATTAGAACGTTCAAGACCCAAACCTTAACTTTTAAAACCTTGAAAGACCAAGTGTGACCATATAGGCCCCAACCGCACCTTAAAAACCCTAAATAACAAATTGGGACCAAATAGGCCCCAACCGCACCTTAAAAACCCTAAATAACAAATTGGGACCAAATAGGCCCCAACCGCACCTTAAAAACCTTAAATAACCAATTTTGACCATATAGGCCCCGACCGCACCTTAAAAACCTTAAATAACCAATTTTGACCATATAGGCCCCAACCGCACCTTAAAAACCTTAAATAACCAATTTTGACCATATAGGCCCCAACCGCACCTTAAAAACCCTAAATAACAAATTGGGACCATATAGGCCCAAATTGTAAAAAAAAAAAAAAATATATATATATATATATATATATCACATATATAGTTGTGAGCGTACGAGTTGTTGCTAACGCTGCGGGCTCGCGTAGCGAGCCCGCGGCCCTCGCGAAGCGAGGGCCGCGACTCGCGTAGCGAGCTGCGGCCCTCGCGTAGCGAGGGCCGCGGCTCGCGCAGCGAGCCGAGGCCCTCGCGAAGCGAGGGCACTGCCCGAGGGTCTCAGTTGCTGGCATGGAGCGCCGAAGGCGCTCCATGCCAGCAACTGAGGACCCTCGCGAAGCGAGGGCCTCAGTTGCTGGCATGGAGCGCCGTAGGCGCTCCATGCCAGCACCTGAGGACCTCGCAAAGCGAGGGCCGCAGTTGCTGGCATGGAGCGCCGAAGGCGCTCCTTGCCAGCAACTGCGACCCTCGCAAACTTCACGTCGCAACCCAAACACTACGACACACACATTACGACACTCGCAAACAACATACGACACACGTTCACACACATTACGGACTCGCAACACTCGGACGCAACTCGCGAACATTACAAAATGTAAAACACAATACATACACACACCACATACATAAAAAACTTACCTACACCAAGAGGGAGCACCCAGCACCTCAAAAATACAACTTACATCTCGATTTTACTTGAAATAAAACAGTTTAGAGACTAAAAAAAAAACGAAGCGAGAGAAAAAATGGCCGCCGAACAAAACGAAAACGAGGCTACAGCACTCTAAACTCGCAAAACACCACAAGAAACTCGCAAAACACCACAAAACACCTACGGATATTCCGATACAAACGTATAACACACATTACTCGCCATTTCACGCCAATGCGGAAGTACACGACAACGGTTTGGGCTCGCGCACGCACAGTGTTACACTGCACACATTCAGCACGCTTACACAGCAGATCCACACCACTAATGCTGCAGCAACATCAAAACACATTCACAGCTCTTCCACACAATGCTTTAAAATAGGTAAAGTATATTCATTTATTAATGTATTATATATTTCATTATTACACACTAAACAGCATTAGCTACCTTACAATTTCATTGCCGTCATTTTTTGACGGGCAATTCGCTAGTATATATATATATATCAATATATCTATCAATCAATCAATATATATATATATATAAATATATACAATATATATACGCATAAAAAATACACATAAATATACATAAACATATACATAAAACAATATATATTAATTGATATTTATTATTTGATTAATTGATGTTCTTTATTACTTATTATATTATATTGTTCATGCATTTCTATTACACATTATTTTTTATACATATTACAGTGCTATTTTTTGGCTATACATGTTACAGGATATTATCACATAAATAGACCGGTAATATGTATAATACATACAGGGTCAAACAAGTTCACACTAACCTTTTTTACCCTTACAGGCTTCCATACCTGCTTGCTGATTTGCACATTTTTTTAAAGACTCTCATTGGTTGAAATCGATGTCAATCAAAAATTTGTATATAAAGCAGACCGTGGGAAAAAAATCAATTAATCGCGGGAGGGGCTCCTTGTAGGAGGAGCTCTGTTAGTTTGTTGTTTTTTTTTTTGGTGGAGGCCTCTTTCAATGGGCCAGAATGGATGGATGGACAATGGCTTCAATCAAGATTGGATTATTTGACCAGTGGCTTCAATCAACATTGGATTATTTGACCAGTGGCTTCAATCAACATTGGATTATTTTCATGACTATATCCAGGTCATAGAGGACAGAAGGCCAATGCTGGAGGGGTCAATTTGACAGGTAAGTATGTGCTGTTTATTTTATTTTTTATTAATGTTTGTTTAAAGCTGTTTATTTTTGTAATAATAATGTGTTTACTGTATTGTTTTTCCCTTCCCTTATTTTTATTTTATCTTTAAAAGTGACAGGCACATATACATGCCTGTTACTTCTAAAAATGGAATAAAAATAGGGGGGGGGGGTGCTAGGTAGGTAGTTGGATCAGGGTGGGGTCGGTCACGCTCAGGCGCCCATCGGTCGGTCGGTGACCGCGTAGGCCACGATCAGGGGTGGCACAGGCCTCATGGGGGTGAACATCCACCCCCATGTGGCCTGGTCAACCCCGCTCACTGCCCGAATACCCCGATCACCGTGATAATCGGGCGGTGTCATAGCATAGGCCGCATCGGGGTGGTGGTGATCGGGCCTCGGGGGTGGCATAGGGCGGCGACATGGAGGTGATCAGGGGTGGCACAGGCCTCATCAAGGGGGTGATCCGATCACCCCCATGTGGGCCTGTGCCACCCCGCTCACCACCCGACTACCCCGATCGGGGTAATCGGGCGGTGGCATGATGGCATCGCATAGGGCAGGCCTGATCGGGGGTGGCACAGGCCACATGGGGGTGATGGCTGGGGGTGGCACCAGGCATTGCAGGCCTAGGGTCGTCTGTGGTAGTTGGTGGGTGGCTGGGTAGGTGGCAGGCCAGGCAGACATAGTGGGGTAACTGGTCACCCCTAACTTTTATTAGGGGCTACTAGGGGTTTGTTTTGGCCAGGGGCAGGGTAGGTGCCAGGTAGACTTACTGTGTTAGGCAGGCAGCAGAGCAGATGTGAGTAGATTCAGCCAGGGAGGTCTCTCAGTCTCAGCGTGAGCAGGGTCAGGAAACAGAAAGGGGGAAGGGACAGGGAACTGGTGGTTTAATTTACTGTATCAGTCAATCAAAATGTAAACTCGAGGCCCTATTTGTTGGCGGGCGCTCAGGGCTAACGGTCTGGGTGGGTTTAGATTGATCACTTAGTAACTGGACAGCCTTCCATCATTGATTGGTCAATGATGGAAGACTGTCATTTATTAATTGATACATTTATGACCGCCCATGCATATCGTCACTGTGATGGTGGGCGGCATGAATTAACGGTCAGGGGGCCAGGCCAGGACTCATTGAAGAGAAGAGAAGAGTCTAAAGGTTAGTGTACTAGTGTAATATGATCACACAGGGTGCAGGGGGCTACAATATAGATACACAGCATTAGTTAATGTAGCGCAAGGATTATCTTAAAGTGACAGTGTCCCTTTACTAACTTTACTTCATTTTAATACTGTATTGAGACTTGAATGATGATGTACACCTTATATTTAATTGTTTTTGGGTTATACTAATACATTGTTGTGTTTTTTTATTGCAGGGTGAAGAAAATATTTGGGGGGGCGTTTGCCCTGACGCCCCAATGGACGGGCCGCCCCTGCTTTCAATATCTGATACCCCTAGATTTGCTCAAATAAGATTATAAATTGCATGGCTATTTTTCCTTCCCAGATGCATAACTTTACATTTATTTGTATTAAATCTCATCTGCTATTTAGATGCCCATTCCTCTTATTTATGCAAATCCTATTGGAGGGAAAGTACATAATTTTCTGATTTAATTACCTTGCACAACTTTGTGTCATCAGCGAAAATGGAGACACCACACTCCAATCCCACATCCAAGTCATTAATAAATATGTGAACCCTGAGGAACACCACTTACCACATTAGTCCAATCGGAGTATGTTCCATTTACAATAACCCTTTGCTTCCTGTCTTTTAGCCAGCTCTCAATCCATGAGCAGATATTTACTGAAATTTCTGTGTCCCTTAGTTTGCTCAATAGTCTTCAATGTGGCACTTTATCAAAAGCTATCTATCTATCTATCTATCTATCCAGCCAACAGTACGTCTCACAGCCGTTTCCTCTTCCTTTTGTCTGGCAACTGCAGTATTCCGTTTTTTTAAGCCAGAAATTTAGTTTTAAGGTTTCTTAAGCGATTATTAATGTATTTTCACTTTAAAACCTCCCCGAGTTAAGAATTTTGAATATGGAGGACAATTTTTGGCACCACTTCATAAAAAGGACATTTTAGAACTGGAAAAAGTACAGAGAAGGGCAACAAAACTAATAAGGGGAATGGAGGGGCTAAGTTAGGAAGAAAGGCTAACCAAATTATTTTCTCTAGAAAAAAGGCGTCTAAGAGGAGATATGATTACCTTATATAAATATACTAGCGACTTGCCCATCAAAAATAATGGCAATAAAAAGTGAACCCTGGCAATGCTGTTTGCCCTCTACTTTACTGGCCTGGCAAAGAGTGCCTTTGGCGCTCATCATGGGCCTCGTAATGAGCTCCTTCGGCGCTCATTGAGAGCCCCCCCCACCTCTCCCACCTTCTACTTTACTGGCCGGTCGATGAGTGCTTTTGGCGCCCATCTAGGGCCTCGCAATGAGCACCTTTAGAGCTCATTGAGAGACTCTCCTCCTGTCTACTTCCTCCCTTGTTTCTCATTTACCCCCTCCTCTGTGTCTCCTTTCCCCCTCCTCTCCCTCCCTTGTGTCTTTCTCCCCCTTTTTTACCCCCTCTCTCTCCCGTGTCTCTAACCCCCTCCCCTGTGTATCTTTCCCTCCTGTGTCTCTTTCTCCCCCTCTCCCTCCCATGCATCTTTTTCCCCCTCCCCTGTGTCTCTCGGGGACCCCGCTGCAATCAAAATTAAAAATTCCCACCTTACGGGTCCTTAAAGGACCGGAAAAGTCCTTAAAGGACCTGTAAAAGAAAAAAAATAACCCTATCACTCATGGGGCTTGAGACAGAGCCCCATAAGCCCTTCATTAACCCTGTCACTCATGGTTATCAATACAGACCCCCATAAGCACTTAATTAACACCGTCACTCATGGGGGTCAATACAGACACCCATAAACCCCTAACTAACCCTGTCCCACATGGGGTCAATACAGACCCCCATCAGCACTTAATTAACCCCCTCACTTATAGGGGTCAATAGAGACCCCATAAATCCCTCAATAACACTGTCACTCATGGGGATCAATATAGACCCCAATAAGCACTTAATTAACCCCATCACTCATGGGCGTCAATACAGACCACCATAAGCACTTAATTACCCCTGTCACTCATGGGGGTCAATACAGACCCCATAAGCACTTAATTAACCCCGTCACTCATGGGGGTCAATAGAGACCCTATAAATCCCTAAATAACCCCATCAAACATGGGGGTCAATACAGACCCCATAAGCACTTAATTAACCCCATCACTCATGGGGGTCAATACAGTGCCCCATAAGCACTTAATTAACCCTGTCACGCATGGGGGTCAATACAGACCACTATAAGCACTTAATTAACTCCGTCACTCAGGGGGGTCAATACAGACGCCCATAAACAATTAACCCTGTCACGCATGGGGGTCAATACAGACCCCGATAAGCACTTAATTAACCCCGTCACTCATGGGGGTCAATACAGATCCCCATAATACAATAATTAACCATGTCACGCATGGGGGTCAATACAGAACACTATAAGCACGTAATAAACTCTGTCACTCATAGGGGTCAATACAGACACCCACAAGCACTTAATTCACCCTGTCACGCATGGGGGTCAATAGAGGCAAAATAAATCCCTAAATAACCCTGTCAATCATGGGGGGTCAATACAGACCCCCATAATACAATAATTAACCATGTTACGCATGGGGATCAATATAGACCCCTATAAGCACTTAATTGACTCCGTCACTCAGGGGGGTCAATACAGACGCCCAAAAGCACTTAATTAACCCTGTCACTCATGGGGGTCAATACAGACCACCATAAGCATTTAATTAACCCTGTCACGCATGGGGGTCAATACAGACCACCATAAGCACTTAATTAACCCTGTCACTCATGGGGGTCAATACAGACCCCCATAAGCACTTAATTAACCCCGTCTCTCATGGGGGTCAATACAGACCCCCATAAGCACTTAATTAACCCTGTTACGCATAGGGGTCAATACAGATCCCCATAAGCACTTAATTAACCCAGTCACTCATGGAGGTCAATACAGACACCCCTAAACCCCTATTTAACCCTGTCCCTCATGGGGGTCAAAACAGACCCCATAATACAATAATTTACCCTGTCACTCATGGGGGTCAATACAGACCCCCATTATACAATAATTAACCATGTCACGCATGGGGGGCAAAAAAGACACCATAAATCCCTAAATAACCCTGTCACACATGGGGGTCAATACAGACCCCCATAAGCATTTAATTAACCCTGTCACGCATGGGTGTCCATACAGACCCCCATAAGCACTTAATTAACCTCGTCACTCATGGGGGTCAATACAGACCCCCATAAGCACCTAATTAACCCCTTCACTCATGGGGGTCAATACAGACCCCCATAAGCACCTAATTAACCCTGTAACGCATGGGGGCCAGTGAAGACCCCCATCAGCACTTAATTAACCTCATCACTCATGGGGATCAATACAGACCATCATAAGCACTTAATTAACTCTGTCACTCATGGGGGTCAATACAGACCCCCGTAAGCACTTAATTAACCCTGTCTCTATTTAACCCTATCAGTCCCAAAAGGGTATATTATGACCCTTATGGGGCAGGTAAAACCCTAACATTAACCACATAAGTGCCATGATGGTCCTCAAGAATCCTCATGACAATAAGTACAAACACTACACTGCACTATGCCCCCCAATAAACCATTAAATCTAAAGAACCCCCTATGCACTAACCTATTAACACCTACACTATCTACCTACCTACACTACCTACCTACCCCCTAATAACACCCCACCACTCTAATTACAGAAAATAAAAAAACCTAAGGCACAAAAAATAAAAAAGGAACATTACAAAAAATAAAAAAAATACATTACAAACATATAAACATAAAACAAAATAAAATAAACATAATATACATTGTACTTACCTCCCTGCAATTTCCCTGGCATACTCCTCTTCTGCCCCGCCCTGGAACAATCCACACTCTAAAAAAAAAAAAACTAACAGATCTGCACTCAGGGACCACCCCGACGCTAATGAGCCTCCTACAGAGTTTCCCAGTAGAAAATTGTCATTGGCGGCATTTGGTTGGCTGAAAACGCTGTCTATCAAATTCAGGCACCGCTGTGTGAGACAATGAGAATGGATACACCCCAAAATCCCACTCTGATTGGCTAATGCACCTGGCAATCTTTATTTAAACCAAGGCACAGATGCATTCAGCCAAACACAATGGAATACACCCCCATGGAGTGATTGGCTGAAAGCATTTGCACCTTCTGATTTGCTGTTATCAATGTCAATCAGTATTACAGCCAATGAGAAGGCGCAGATGTCTTCAGCCAATCACCCTGTGGGTGTGTATCCCATTGTGATTGGCTGATGGAAATAAAGCCTTCTGATTGGTTTAAATAAAGATTGACAGGTGCATTATCCAATCAGAGTGGGATTTTGCAGTGTCTCCCATTCTGATTGGCTCACACATTGGCTCATTCTGATTGGCTGAATTTGATAGACGGCATTTCAGCCAATCAGAAGCCGCCATTCACAATTTTCAGGGGCAAAGGGGGAGGAGGAGGCCGGGAGGTAAGTACAATGTATATTATGTTTATTTTATTTAGATTTATATTTATATGTATGTTGTACTAATGTAATGTATTTTTTTAACAGGTGCCGCGTCAGAGAAGAAAAGAAGAAAGACAAGGACATGCTGGAAAGGTGAGTATAATATTTAGAATGTTTATAATGTTTATTTATTGTATGTAAATGTGTTGTACTCATTCTTTCCCCGCCTTAGGTTGGTGATGTGAAGGGACATCTGCAAAGGTAAGTGGTCTTAATTATTCTATTTTAGGTTAGAATTAGGGTTTCTGTATGTAGATAGCATTTATTGTATGTTAGATAGGGGTGTGTATTTTAGATAGATACGATTTATTGTATATTATATAGTTTTTCTTGTATGTTAGATAGGGGTATGTATTTTAGATAGATACGATTTATTGTATATTATATAGTATTTAATGTATGTTAGATATGGGGTATGTATGTTAGATAGGTAGGATTGATTGTATGTTAGATAGATGGGGGGTATTGCATTTTATTTTATTTTATTTGTATTGTATTGTATTTCCTTTTCAGGTGTGTAATTTTTTCTTCTTCTCTGTAGTGGGGGGGGGGGGGGGTTATTTTTTGTGAGTTAGGTTTTGTATTATCTGTAATTAGAGTGGTGGGGGGGTTATTAGGGGGTAGGTAGGTAGTGTAAGTAGGTAGTGTAGGTGTTAATAGGTTAGTGTAGAGGGGCGTTGGTTTAGACTTAATGGGTATTGGGGTGGGTTTAGTGCAGTGTAGTGTTTGTACGGAGTGTCATGAGGTTACTGGAGAACCCTCATAGCACTTACGGGGTAATGTTACGCTTCTAACTGTCCTACGAGGGTCTTTAAATACCCTTATGGGACTCATAGGCTTAAATAGAGGCTTATGAGGGTCTGTATAGACCCCCATAAGAGACCGGGTTAAATTGGTGTAGTGCTTACACTTTGTGTCCTGGATGACCCTCATGGCACTTATATTGTTATTACAGAGGGGTCTATATAGTTGCGGCACACAGTACACTCACATTGTGCGGCAAACAGCATTTCAACACTTTTTTATTGCCCCGTAATTTTTGACGGGCAAGTCGCTAGTATTTACTGTATATATATAACCAAAGTATAAATGGATCACACGCTGTGTGCAGAATCCTATTTCCTACTTCAGGTACACCCCGCAGTCTCAGTCCTGTCCTGTTTGCAGGACTCGGCGGTCTCAGTTCCTATTTGATGTCTCACTTCTCTCAAAGCTCAAGGTGTTACACGAAGCAGACGCTCCGGGGCCACAGTCATGGCCGACTCTCTGGTCTATGCTCAGATGAACTGGTCAACATTAAAGAATAAAAACACAGAACATTCCTACCAGGCGGACGATGGAGGTGAGAGACGTGTGATATGTGTATGTGGAGGAGCCTGGAGAAACAGGACAGGAGTGTGGGGATATAACAGGACAGGGAGCAGAGTGTGGGGATATAACAGGACAGGGAGCAGAGTGTGGGGATATAACAGGACAGGAGCAGAGTGTGGGGATATAACAGGACAGGGAGCAGAGTGTGGGGATATAACAGGACAGGGGCAGAGTGTGGGGATATAACAGGACAGGAGCAGAGTGTGGGGATATAACAGGACAGGGAGCAGAGTGTGGGGATATAACAGGACAGGGAGCAGAGTGTGGGGATATAACAGGACAGGGAGCAGAGTGTGGGGATATAACAGGACAGGGAGAAGAGTGTGGGGATATAACAGGACAGGAGCAGAGTGTGGGGATATAACAGGACAGGAGCAGAGTGTGGGGATATAACAGGACAGAAGAAGAAGAGTGTGGGGATATAACAGGACAGAAGAAGAGTGTGGGGATATAACAGGACAGGGAGCAGAGTGTGGGGATAAAACAGGACGGGAGCAGAGTGTGGGGATATAACAGGACAGGGAGCAGAGTGTGGGGATATAACAGGACAGGGAGCAGAGTGTGGGGATATAACAGGACAGGAGCAGAGTGTGGGGATATAACAGGACAGGAGGAGAGTGTGGGGACATAACAGGACAGGAGCAGAGTGTGGGGACATAACAGGACGGGAGCAGAGTGTGGGGACATAACAGGACGGGAGCAGAGTGTGGGGATATAACAGGACAGGAGCAGAGTGTGGGGATATAACAGGACAGGAGCAGAGTGTGGGGGATATAACAGGACAGGAGCAGAGTGTGGGGATATAACAGGACAGGAGCAGAGTGTGGGGATATAACAGGACAGGGAGCAGAGTGTGGGGATATAACAGGACAGGGAGCAGAGTGTGGGGATATAACAGGACAGGGAGCAGAGTGTGGGGATATAACAGGACAGGAGCAGAGTGTGGGGATATAACAGGACAGGGAGCAGAGTGTGGTGATATAACAGGACAGGGAGCAGAGTGTGGGGATATAACAGGACAGGGGCAGAGTGTGGGGATATAACAGGACAGGGAGCAGAGTGTGGGGATATAACAGGACAGGGAGCAGAGTGTGGTGATATAACAGGACAGGAGCAGAGTGTGGGGATATAACAGGACAGGGGCAGAGTGTGGGGATATAACAGGACAGGGAGCAGAGTGTGGGGATATAACAGGACAGGAGCAGAGTGTGGGGATATAACAGGACAGGAGCAGAGTGTGGGGATATAACAGGACAGGGGCAGAGTGTGGGGATATAACAGGACAGGGGCAGAGTGTGGGGATATAACAGGACAGGAGCAGAGTGTGGGGATATAACAGGACAGGAGCAGAGTGTGGGGATATAACAGGACAGGAGGAGAGTGTGGGGATATAACAGGACAGGGGCAGAGTGTGGGGATATAACAGGACAGGAGCAGAGTGTGGGGATATAACAGGACAGGAGCAGAGTGTGGGGATATAACAGGACGGGAGCAGAGTGTGGGGATATAACAGGACGGGAGCAGAGTGTGGGGATATAACAGGACGGGAGCAGAGTGTGGGGATATAACAGGACAGGAGCAGAGTGTGGGGGATATAACAGGACAGGAGCAGAGTGTGGGGATATAACAGGACAGGGAGCAGAGTGTGGGGATATAACAGGACAGGGAGCAGAGTGTGGGGATATAACAGGACAGGAGCAGAGTGTGGGGATATAACAGGACAGGAGCAGAGTGTGGGGATATAACAGGACAGGGGCAGAGTGTGGGGATATAACAGGACAGGGGCAGAGTGTGGGGATATAACAGGACAGGAGCAGAGTGTGGGGATATAACAGGACAGGAGGAGAGTGTGGGGATATAACAGGACAGGAGCAGAGTGTGGGGATATAACAGGACAGGAGCAGAGTGTGGGGATATAACAGGACAGGGGCAGAGTGTGGGAATATAACAGGACAGGGAGCAGAGTGTGGGGATATAACAGGACAGGGGCAGAGTGTGGGGATATAACAGGACAGGGGCAGAGTGTGGGGATATAACAGGACAGGGGCAGAGTGTGGGGATATAACAGGACAGGAGCAGAGTGTGGGGATATAACAGGACAGGAGCAGAGTGTGGGGATATAACAGGACAGGAGCAGAGTGTGGGGATATAACAGGACAGGAGCAGAGTGTGGGGATATAACAGGACAGGAGCAGAGTGTGGGGATATAACAGGACGGGAGCAGAGTGTGGGGATATAACATGACAGGGAGCAGAGTGTGGGGATATAACAGGACAGGGGCAGAGTGTGGGGATATAACAGGACAGGAGCAGAGTGTGGGGATATAACAGGACAGGAGCAGAGTGTGGGGATATAACAGGACAGTAGCAGAGTGTGGGGATATAACAGGACAGGAGCAGAGTGTGGGGATATAACAGGACAGGAGCAGAGTATGGGGATATAACAGGACGGGAGCAGAGTGTGGGGATATAACAGGACGGGAGCAGAGTGTGGGGATATAACAGGACAGGAGCAGAGTGTGGGGGATATAACAGGACAGGAGCAGAGTGTGGGGGATATAACAGGACAGGAGCAGAGTGTGGGGATATAACAGGACAGGGAGCAGAGTGTGGGGATATAACAGGACAGGGAGCAGAGTGTGGGGATATAACAGGACAGGAGGAGAGTGTGGGGATATAACAGGACAGGGAGCAGAGTATGGGGATATAACAGGACAGGAGCAGAGTGTGGGGATATAACAGGACAGGAGCAGAGTGTGGGGATATAACAGGACAGAGGCAGAGTGTGGGGATATAACATGACAGGAGCTGTACGTTGTATTGTTGCCCTATTTCATTATCTGATATTATATCAATATTATTTGTAATGAGTAAATCCAAGATGGCCCCATTTCTAGTAGGCTCCTGTATAAGCTGAGCCAGATAATGATCCCTGAGTGTACTCAAGAACCGGCTCCCCTTAGATGATCTGCTGGTCTCATTTATCCAGTTTATTTCAGGGTAATTAAAATCTCCCATTATTAGAACTTGCCCGTGCTTAGCTGCATTTCCAATCTGTAATAATAATTGTATTTCCTCACGTTCAGTTATAATTGGGGGTTTATAGCATACTCCTACTAATATATACACACCATCAGCCCCAAATTTTACCTGCATCCTAGTTTCAGAAGGCCTCACTGGTTACTCTGAATTCTGGGAGTTCTGCCGTCCCACCCCAATTCTGATTAAATATATAGTGAAATGGGAATCACCTGACTTTCCTACTTGCATATATTATCTCACCACTAGGGGCAGACAACATTTTAAATGCTAGAGCCCTCACCTCTGTTCCTTTTCTCTCTAAATGAAAAACCTTTCTAACTTTCACTTCTCTTCTGACCCTTTGTATTCCTTATCTGTTTAATCTTTCCCTGACTTTTGCCCCTTCCATTCCCTTTAGATTGTAAGTGGCAAGTTTTCAGTCTTCTAGGATGCTTTGGGAAAAAGCACTTTCTGCAAAGATTCTAAGCTCAAAACAGTGTCCTCCATTTTTTTAATTTTGTTAATGCTGTATTTTCCCTTGTTTTTATCCCCTGTATTGCGCTTTGAAATATGTCGGCGCGTTACAAATAAAAGTTAATAATAATAATAATAATATTCTTTTGGAATTTGCTGCTCCGCTATTTAACTCTACCCACAAACATTCAGCTTTATCTCTAGGTCCACCATAAATATCTTCTCTGACTATAGGCTTAAATTCAGGCTTAACATACAGACAAATCCCTCCTCCTCTTTTACCATTGCCCCTATATCTCCTTAATAGGTTATAACCATTTAGATTACCAGTCCAATCATGAAATTCCACCCACCATGTTTTAGTAATGCCTATTAAATCCAATTTTTAATTAATTGCTAGTAATTCTAACTCACCCATTTTTCTTGACAAGCTTCTGGCATTAGCAAGCATACACCTTATGTTATGAGTTTGTAGTTTTAAGGCGCCTGCCACTATACTTGAGTTACTTAGTACCACCTCCCTATTGACTATACTAACCCTCCCCATTTCCTCCCCATGAGTAGTTAATTCATCCCTTATCCCTGCTATGATACAGGAACTTCATCACAATATGTTGGCTTGTGTCCTGGATTATGGTGAAGCAGCTGGGGTCTTGCCAGTCACCAATGGCATTAATGGAGGGTGTGTTCCATGCTGTGAGCTTGACATTCGCTGTCACTGTGACCAAGGCTTTTAATCACTGCGCTGAAGCAGTATGGCTGAAGCATAAAACTGATGAAAAACTCTATAATTTGAGCCAATTGCACCCAGTCACCAAGGTGAAGGTAACTGAGGCATTCTCTTTGCTGACCATTGTGCTCTGAATACTTGCACAGAGCCAGAAATGCAAGCCATTATGGACAAGTTTCCGTCTCAATATCAAGAGGACTGAGGTCCAGACGGCTCCCCATGCTTTGTTAGTAGATCCATCCATCTCTGTAAATGGACAGAGACTGCAGGCAGTGGACCATTTCACATACCTGGCCAGTACCCTTTAACGAAAAGTGTCAGTTGATGCTGAAGTAAACTGCAGAATTGTTGAAGCCACACTCCAACATGGGAATGTTGAGGGATCAACCTACCAACAAAGCTGAAGGAATACTGAGCAGTGCTTCCAATTCTGCTGAGATGTGGACTGTCTACCAGAGGCATACGTGATGGCACAATCACTTCCACATGTCCTGTATCCACAAGCTTCTCAGAATCAGATGGCAGGACAAAGTGCCGGATACTGAAGTCTTTTCTAGAGCCAGTCTTCTATCCGATCATACACATCTGATGAAAGCCCAGACAAGATGGGCTGGACATGTTGTCAGAATGTCAGATAAGCCAATCTCCAAACAGATCTTCTTAAGAGAGCTCACTTAGGGAAGTAACTCCCAAGAAGGACAAAATAAGCTGTATGAGGACATGGTGAAGGCCCCATTAAAGTTCCTGGAGATCAACACAGCCAGCTGGGAAACCCTCACAATGAACTGTCCAGCATGGGGCTATCTAATTCACAAAGCTGCCAAACCTCTGAGGCGAGGCTTACTGATGAAGCTGAACAAAAGCATAAGGTGTACAAGTCCTGTCCAGTTTCATCACATGTCTGCCCGGCATGTGAAAGGACGTTCACCTCCAGACTGGACTACTCAGGTATTTTCAGACACACAGAGCCTGGTCATTACCGAATCCACATATTACAAGGATCAGAGGTGATCTAAAAAGGATGAACTTGAAGAAAATTAACCAATTATTAAATAATTAATGTATCATTTCTACAAATAATAAGTTATTTTGGACAAATCAATAAACAAGCATACTTGTAAGTTAATTAAAAAGAGTATATTTTACATAAATGAATATACAGGTACACAATAAGTTTTAGACAAACAGACAGTAGGGATAAAACGATATTCAGAAAAAGATAAGTATATGAATATACTACATTATTACTAGATACTACACCAAAGGTCAGCAATATCTTCAGAGTCCATGTGTTTAGTTCTCAGGTCACACCACGGCATGGCTTCTGCTCAGCTGGGCACTCCTCTGAATGGCTCTTCTGGACACCTCTTCATGGACACACTTAGACTTAAACTAGACTAAAAAACTCTCTGGACTTTGTATATCTTTCTTGGACACTGCCCCTTTATATGTGACTGTACATCTCACTGAAATCATCTCACCTCCCCCAAACTCCATAAAAACTCCATAAATGGGAAACACACACACAGATGTCCCCTTGTTCACATATAAACACTCTGGGCCAAGAGACCCCCTATTATGTTGTCTATATGATAGATGCAAGAGTCCACTACACCCACCTGTCCTTTTGTTTACCCATAAACAACCTCAGCCATAAGTCTTTTGTTACAGTATCAATGGAATAGATAGTCACACCTCAAGTTTCTCAGGGCACAGTTTGTTTGTGATAAGTTGGTTGTGACTGAACACAATGTATAGATAATCACTTATAAAGATTTATACAACTATATATATTTTATAAGAGACACTTATTAAAGACACAATGTTTAAAAATGATCACTGTATAATCCATATCTTACAAACTTGATACACCAAAAAAAAAAATTCAACCTCAATTACTATTATGTATGTATGTATGTATATGTAACGACGAGGTCCTCTTGGAGAATAATAGATGGACAGCACTTGGTAATCATGTTTCTATGTTCTCATTCTAGTGAACCCACAAAATGAACAGCCAATGTATGCAGCCATCAATAAAGGCCAAGTAAAACCACCGAAGCTTGTCACTGAATCTGGCATGAGAGGAGGTAATGATGGGGGGGAGAGGCATAAATAAGAGGGGCAATGAGGTCGATAAATCTTAAATAAGCAACCAAGATGATGTTGGAGTTGTCACCTGGGCAAAAGACTAAGTAAAATGATATTGTAGTATCGAGGGAGTGATTTATAGGAGATGCTTTTCAGGTTTAGCCTGGTGTGAGGGACAAATAAGACAAGAAAGTGTAATGTACCCCCCAGAGAGCTCAGAAGAGGGGTTCGTGTAACTGAATAATTAACAGAGATGGAGAAGAGCGTTTGGGTTTGTGGTAGATGGTGATTCCAGTCTATGAGATGAGAAGGAATCACTCAGAACAAAATGACAGATACACAGTTTGTGATAGAGGTTAGGGGCTGACCTAAATACATATTCATTATTATAAGGTCTGTAACCAAGAAGAGATTGAAAACAACTAATCTATGGAGGTAAACAGGCGTGGGCATGAAGAACGTCATTACTAGCGTAATATCACAGCGAGCGCTTGTTGAGAATGTCCTGCGTTTATTTAAATATTGTGATGAGATAAACCATCTCAGGACTCTCCTTATATCAACATTTCCTTGCATTTAATAGATATTCACCCAGAACATGGCACGCGGATATTCCCGAGCACACATACCGCGTACATACACAGCGCACTAAGCGATAGTTACTGGACACACAATGGACCGAACAAACCTGAAATGTAAACTGTGCAGGTTCTTAAAAACTGAGGGTTGGGTGGCTTTTCCAGTCTTGACCAGTTACATGTTACGTACACGCAACAAGGGATATTACCCAGGACACAAAGATATCTGATGTCTGGTCACACCCTCACAGTATACGATACGAAATCCTCATCATTTATATGGGGGCTCCTTCCATATTCACAACCCCACTAAAAGCATGAAACGTCTTCCTGTAGTGATCAGCGATTCCTTGGCATGAGATAGAAAGGAGAGCGACTGAAGGGCAATGGAGACGCGTCACGTGCGTATTCCCACCAATGTGTGGATGCATGTGGGTAGATATAAATATATTCATTAAAAAAATAATTAAGAGATCTAGGACCTTGTAATATCTCAGCAGAAGAAAATGCAGATTAAAGGAACATTTATAAAAATATCAAAAAGTGCAAATACGTATGGCTAATTCTCAAATTGAAAGCAATATGTAATCTAGTAAGGATATAATCACATATATAGTTGTGAGCATACGAGTTGTTACTAACGCTTGCGGGCTCGCAAACTTTACGTCATAACGCAAACACCATACGAGACACGTTACCACCCATTACGACCTCGCAAAAAACGTCCGCAACCCTCGGACATCAAAAAATTAAAAACACAATAAACACACAACACAAACATAAAAAGCTTACCTACAGCAAGAGGAGCGCCCAGGACCTCAAAAAAGGAAGTTACACCTCAATTTAACTCAAAATAAAAGAGTTTAGACACTACAAAATTCTCTAAGCGAGAGAAAAAATGGCCGCCGAACAAAACGAAAACGAGGCTACAGCACTCTAAACACGCAAAACACCACAAGAAACACGCAAAACACCACAAAACACCTACGGATAATCCGCTATAGACATATACCACACATTAGCCGCCATTTTAGAACAATGTGGAAGTACACGAGTACGCTAACGGTTTCGCCTCGCGCACGCACACTATTACACTGCACACATTCATCACGCTTACACAGCACCTCCACACCACTAATGCTGCAGCAAACTCAGAACAGATTGCCAGCTCTTCAACACAATGCTTCAAAATAAGTAAAGTATATTCATTTATTAATGTATTATATATTTCATTATTACACACCAAACAGCATTAGCTCACTTACAATTTCATTGCCGTCATTTTTTATGTCATATATAGTTGTGAGCATACGAGTTGTTGCTAACGCTTGCGGGCTCGCATAGTGAGCCACGGCCCTCGCCGAAGGCGCTCCATGCCAGCAACTGCGGCCCTCGCAAAGCACGTCACAAAATCACGTTGCCGAGCTACAAATGCTCGAATGCACTGACTAAAAATATAACTTAATTTTAACACAAAATAAACACATCTTTATTGAAGCTTTAAATGCATTTGTCACATCATTTTGATATAAAAATATATTAATAAATAAAAACAATTAATATATATATATATATACTAGCAACATGCCCGTCAAACATGATGGGGCAATAAAATCTTAATGCTATTGTAACGGAACCCATCACTGTTTTACCCTGTTTTATGTTTATTTAATTATTATGGTTAAAATATGATCCTACTATATATATATATTGGCTCAGAATATTAGCCAGACTTTTGCAGACCTAGGCTAATAGATAATCCTGTTACAGAGATTCAAGAGATAAGAAAGTTGTAAAGGATCCTTGCATTTTCCAAAGTGTTTTCATTCTCTGATAAGAATGATCTAATTAATGTCTGATTGTATCCAAGTTGCCAGGGAGGTGTGACTCACCTATTGTCCTATATGTGTATTGTGTGGGGGATATGTGCAATGTCTGTGTGTTATGTGTAAAAACATACTTTTACTAACTTTTGAACCCCTGGTCTGATTCATGCCATTTTTGTATATGTTGTTCCCCTGGGTGAGAGATATTGAATGGTGCGGGACTTAAAGGTGTACCCCCTGTATTTGGGGTACATCCAGAATGTGGTTAAAATTGTGTCTGTTTTAATTGTGTTACCTGTTATCTGAGGGGAGGAGACGTGGGGGTTGAACCATGCAGATAATTGGCTGTTGTGATAATTATGTGGGTGTAGCCCTTCAGAGGGCAACATTGCATAAAAGGAGATTCCCTGTCATTAAAATATAGTTCTTCTTGACCCTTCAAAACGTAGCCTCGTCTCGTTCTTTGGGGGGGATTTATGGTACAGTTACTCTGCCACATTTTACAGCACTCCTGGATTATACAATGGGATATCGTGGAGGCGAATAAGCATTTCATTACTGCACAGCACCTTGCTTAAGAAAAGGACGTCTCCAACGGCTGATACCCTCTCACTACCGGGGTAGCCGTTACATTGGTGGCAGTGGTGGGATGGTCCTTTTCATCCCCAACGCAAGTGCTGAATGGAATCCCAGTACGCTAAACTGAAAAGACCCACACTAAAGGATCTCTTGGAAACCAGAGGAAGGAGTGCCAACAACTGACCACGGAGAGAGCTGATAGCTGACCTACTGGAGCTGGACGAGATGGATCGATCCATGGAGGTCGTGGACCAACCTTCCCCTGTCAGCGAGGAGGAGGAAATTACAAACCTGGTTCAGCGGAGATTATCCATGTACCCAGCAACATCCGTGGAGCTAATAGATCAGCTGTTCCGGGAAGCGAGAACGGAGATCCAAAATAGGAGGGGGCACGAACTTGAACTGGCAAGAGCTAGACAACCCCTGGCACATACAGTTCATACTCTCCCACCCGCTGCTACACTAAAGAAAATACCGTTCACTGCCTTCAAAGCGTTTGTGGAAAGTGAGGAAGAAATTGATGGATATTTGGCTGACTTCGAGAGGCAGTGCTCACTACACCAGGTACCACCAGACCAATGGGTCACTATTTTGGCTGGAAAGCTATCAGGAAAAGCAAATGAGGCTTTTCGGGCGCTTACTGAGGAAGATATTGCGCAGTATCGCCGGGTAAAGGCTGCACTGCTCACCAGATATGCCGTCACCCCGGAAACATATCGCCGTCGCTTCAGGGAGTCTAAAAAGAAGGATGCAGAGTCCCACATGGAATGGGCCAGCAATATACAAAGGGTGGCATCACATTGGGTGCGAGGGTGCAATGCCAACACAGGAGAGGAAGTACTACAGCTATTCCTGATGGAACATTTCTTCCAAGATCTGGCGGCAGACATACAGGATTGGGTGAGAGATCGTCGCCCTGCTAACTTAACCGAGGCAGCACGGCTAGCGGACGAATACGCAGAGTCCAGAAAGGTGAGCCAAGGGTCCACACGACCAACGTCTAGAGCAGAGCCACGCACCTCAATGCCCGCTGCACGCACAGAATTTCGGGCCCCAGTACCCCCAGGACCGCCACGGCCTCAGGGGTCTAACCACCAACCCCGGGATTCTTACAAAATGACGTGCCATCGCTGCAGCAACACAGGGCATATTGCCCGTTATTGCTCTTTGAGATCAGCCAATAACAAATGGAGGTGCACAACACCCCACACAGAGACCCCGCCATCACGTCCCTCTGCTGCTCACTGCCTGAAAGTCAAAGGGAGCCCTGAGGAGTGTTTGGGAATCTTGTATGAGGCCAACCCCGTACAGGCTGCCTCCCCGGATAACCGCCAGCATCACCGCCAAGAGGTACGTGTGAATGGACAGATAGCACAAGGCTTAAGAGACACTGGCGCTACCATCACTTTGGTGCAGAAACATCTCGTGAAACCAGAACATGTATCTAATCGTACCGTTGCTGTTCGTGTCGCAGGGGGGGCTGTTTTTCGCTTACCCACCGCCCGGGTACACTTGGATTGGGGAGTCGGGTCGGGAAAGACCACAGTAGGCATCATGGACAATTTACCTGCTGAGGTCGTGCTGGGCAACGACATTGGCCCTCTAGCCTCAGCCTTTTTACCCACGACTGCTGCTACTTGTCCCGTGACCACCCGCTCACAGACCCGTACCGAGGACGTTCCTACAACAGGTCGGGAGACCCATGTAAGCCACAAGCAGACACTTAGCACTACCGCCACAGAGAGACCCATAGCGTGGGACACCCCCGAAGAGCTTGTGAGGGAAACTAGACAGGACCCCACCCTCCAAAAGTACAGAGCATTAGCCGACGATAGAGGGGATGAGCGGGAACGTTTTATATGGAAAGAGGTTTCTATGGGACAGAGATTGTGGCCCACCTTTTGGACACTGGGATCCTGGACTGTTGGGATGGGATCCTGGATTTTTTTGGGTGGGTGTACAGGGGGAGAACAGTGGGCCCTGTACAATAGGGGCCCGACCACGAGCTGGGGGAGGAATGTACTCTGCAACTTGGAACGGTTTTGCTAAAGGACTTCAGTTCATTTGGAAGGCTGATGCTTTTCTGCTTCATTATTTAATTGTCTGAAACCAGTTTGTAAAATGTATTTTCCCTCTCCTTGAAATGTTTATTGCTGTGAATGCTGTATGAAGTGTGCGTTTGTTTTGTTCTTGAAATGTGAGGAAATGTGAATTGCAGTAATGCTGATGGGTTGTCAAACTGTAGAAGTGACCAACAAATTGTTTTGTCCGGACATCCCCAGGCCGATCCGTTGGGATCAGACCGTGTATGCCGGCTTATGGTCACGGGGGAGGTGTGTAACGGAACCCATCACTGTTTTACCCTGTTTTATGTTTATTTAATTATTATGGTTAAAATATGATCCTACTATATATATATATTGGCTCAGAATATTAGCCAGACTTTTGCAGACCTAGGCTAATAGATAATCCTGTTACAGAGATTCAAGAGATAAGAAAGTTGTAAAGGATCCTTGCATTTTCCAAAGTGTTTTCATTCTCTGATAAGAATGATCTAATTAATGTCTGATTGTATCCAAGTTGCCAGGGAGGTGTGACTCACCTATTGTCCTATATGTGTATTGTATGGGGGATATGTGCAATGTCTGTGTGTTATGTGTAAAAACATACTTTTACTAACTTTTGAACCCCTGGTCTGATTCATGCCATTTTTGTATATGTTGTTCCCCTGGGTGAGAGATATTGAATGGTGCGGGACTTAAAGGTGTACCCCCTGTATTTGGGGTACATCCAGAATGTGGTTAAAATTGTGTCTGTTTTAATTGTGTTACCTGTTATCTGAGGGGAGGAGACGTGGGGGTTGAACCATGCAGATAATTGGCTGTTGTGATAATTATGTGGGTGTAGCCCTTCAGAGGGCAACATTGCATAAAAGGAGATTCCCTGTCATTAAAATATAGTTCTTCTTGACCCTTCAAAACGTAGCCTCGTCTCGTTCTTTGGGGGGGATTTATGGTACAGTTACTCTGCCACATTTTACAGCACTCCTGGATTATACAATGGGATATCGTGGAGGCGAATAAGCATTTCATTACTGCACAGCACCTTGCTTAAGAAAAGGACGTCTCCAACGGCTGATACCCTCTCACTACCGGGGTAGCCGTTACAGCTATTAATGCTGTTTGCCACACAATGTGAGTCTCTGACACTCCTAAACTTTTTGTTATCTACAAAGAAGTACAACATTTATAATAAAAAAAATATTTTTTAACCTTCAACTTGTATTCCACCAACAGGTAAACCATAATTTAACAATATTAACTATTTTAATTCTCATGTATGCAAGTATTATATATGAATGGCTGACGTTTTGATTAATACATATTGTAAACCAATACATAAAACTTTGTAACATGCAACATATATTTGAAACAGTGGTGAACTATTTTATTTATTTTTATAACAATACTAACATTGTTAATTCAGAGGTATGCATGAGTAACATAAGATTAGGTCACCTTTCTCTGAATAAGTATTTGCAAACATCACATAATGCTTTGTAACGTGCAACTGTTATTTCAAGTACTGTAAACCACATAGGTATTGAATCCAGAGGAAGGCAAACAGTAAAAAAAAAAAACATTGAACCTTAGCCAATTGTATCAAAGAGGGGGAAAAGATGAATTCCTTCCTGACCCCATGAACTGGTGATCGGATTACTCTGTGCATCAATACTCTGTATTTAATTATAAATTTCAATTAATTAACAAATAGTTATCCTTCTACCTTACTTTGTGTTTGCCTTTTTTTTTTTCTTATAGTTCTTGAAAATGGCAAATAGAGTTTCCTAAATGAAAAAGTGGACCTCTAAAAAGAGACCGTTAGACATAAAAGTTCGTCCGCAGGGTATAACCACTGTTCTCTATGTTTTTTGCCATTTTATAGAGTTTCTTAGTGAAATAGTGGTCCTCTTAAACGAGTCTAAGTTACATTAAATTTCATCCTTCGAAATAAAACCTCTGTTCTCTATATTTGTTGTGGTATATTTTGTGATTTTTTTTCTTTGATATACGAGAAGTGTTCCTTTTTTAATGTTGTTATATATGAATACATTGCATTTTTTTTGTATGTCCAAGTGGTTCCCTTAAAAAGAGCCCAGCAGACTTGTAATTTTGTCTATGGGATATAACCACTGTTTATTCTTGTTGTTTTTGTTTTTAACTTTTTGTTGTTATTTTTGTAGTTCGTGAAAATGGCACATAGAGTTTCCTATATGAAATAGTGGTCCTCCAAAAAGAGTCCCAGTGACATAAAACTTCGTCCTGGAAGTAAAACCACTGTTCTCTATCTTTTTTTGCCATTGTATAGAGTTTTTTATTGAAATAGTGGTCCTCTAAAATGAGTCTGAGTTACATAATATGTTGTCCTCAGAATAAAACCACTGTTTTCTATGTTTACAGAACCTCATACACAATGTTTTTGCTAAAAATGCATCCATCCTCCAATAAATGACCCTGACTTGGGTTTTCTTCAATATGAACTTTCATTTCATCTGGATTGTTGCATCTTGAAAATGCAACATAGAGTTGACCATGTGCAAACACAGGTTTCTTCAAAAAAATACCCACAGACTTAAAAGTTTGTCCATAGGATTTATTAATGGTCATGGCAAATGCCATGATAATGGTAAATTATTTAATTTGAAGGACAAAAGGCAAACCACTCTCACTTGGAGCCAAATCAATTCTTGGTATAAGAACTGGTTCACCTTTATTGGTACCATTTATCATTTCTGCATGTATGAAATGATCTTTTTAAATCCTTCACAATTAATCTGGTCCCATTACAAAGTCTTTTTTTGGGATTCATATTTCTCAGTAGCATGACAATTGCCCCTTTTTGAAATTGCAATATATGTGGTGGCATTCCAGAGGGAGTTAAAGAATTAATGAATTCCATAGTAAAGTTAGATTCCCTGTCTTTGTCATGTGTGAGAACCGAATCTGCACTGTAATAATATTTTGTGGGTGCATTGATTGATTTTAAAATGTCATTATTTAGATTCAAGGCATCTATATTTTTTGATGTTAATATCACTTTGCTTGCAATGTCTGAGTAATCCTCGTTATTGATGGTATTGAGGAAGATGATGATATTAGCCATTCTTTGCAAATCATTCCTGATGGAATTTGAACAGTATCATCAGTTAAATTAGTAATTGTTTGATGTTTTCTTTCTCCAATCTGAATTAGCCAATCATTGTTCAATGGATCATAAAACAAGCATATCATTGTTTATATTATTATATGACTTTATATTCATATTTTAATATATATATCAGAGTATTGCAGTATTTAGTGATTCCTTTTTTTATTGGACAGACATATTCATAGTTTTCATGATGAGCTTTCGAGAGTGAACCTCTCTTTGTCGAGTCACAGGCAATACTCTGATTATTCATCTATATACCTGTATATGTATATTTCAAGCCTCACACTAGATTCAAACACTAAGTACTACAAATTTTAATTGATTATGTAATGTCACCATCTAGTGGTGTACAGTAGAACTGCATATATTAGTTCATATTTTAATTTATTTTGTATCCTTTTTATTTATAGAAAAGAATGGACAGCTTTTAAAGGGAGTCTCTTATTCCTTGGAGCACGGTAAAACTTACATTATATTCCTTGGAGCACAGTATAACTTACACTACATTCCTTGGAGCACAGTATAACTTACACTACATTCCTTGGAGCACAGTATAACTTACATTATATTCCTTGGAGCACAGTATAACTTACACTACATTCCTTGGAGCACAGTATAACTTACACTACATTCCTTGGAGCACAGTATAACTTACATTATATTCCTTGGAGCACAGTATAACTTACACTACATTCCTTGGAGCACAGTATAACTTACACTACATTCCTTGGAGCACAGTATAACTTACATTATATTCCTTGGAGCACAGTATAACTTACACTACATTCCTTGGAGCACAGTATAACTTACATTATATTCCTTGGAGCACAGTATAACTTACACTACATTCCTTGGAGCACAGTATAACTTACAGTATATTCCTTGGAGCACAGTATAACTTGCAGTATATTCCTTGGAATACCCTCTTCCTTGGAAGTATACCTTGTATTCCACTCTACATCCACAGGACAGTACTTGATATTGATGCTTCTGTGCTCTCATTGCAGCGACCCCACAACATGAGGAGACCATGCATGCCATCGTCACTGAAAGCCAAGGATCACCACAGATGTCAGTCACTAAATATGGAGTGAGAGGAGGTAAAGGTGCCGGGGAGAGGCGGAAATCAAGGAATCGGTCAGGTAGACAGAACTTGCAGAAGAATTCAAGATGAATTGTGGGAAATGACCAATTAAGAGGGATTTCTAAAGTCACGACAGGAAATGATGACTGGATGAGTTAAATTTTTTTGTAGTTTATGTTATAAAGGGATATGTTAGGGAGGTGAAGACTGATCGGACGGCCAAAATGAAAGAATAAAGTTTGGTTTAAACCTCATACAACAGATATGAAATGTTAATGTGATTAAGGAATTAACAAAATGGCAGCCGAGATGTTGTCTTATGGGAATATCACCAATAACAGTCTATAAAACCTTAAGGTCATAGAAAACCAACCATAACAAATTGTCTAATAGTTGTGACAGAAATTAACGGTGCAGAATCTGATTTGGAATTAATCGCCATAGTCATTAAAATAAAAGCCAAACTGTAGCTCAATGATAGGGAAATTCCCTTTAAATAAATGCATGACATTGAGTGGGAGTCTACACCAAACAGATAATTACTTAATATACCGTAATTACACTTATTGCTATTTTTCGAAAGATGGGCTCCCTAGGAGAGGTCCTATTGCATTAGATCCATAAATAAATTATTTAGGTAGGCTTTAAGCGAGTAAGTGAGACTAACACAGTATATTAAGTGTAGGCTGACATATAATTATTCCATTGCTTAAGACCGAGGTTGTTCTCCAGGTCTCCAGGTGGAACACTTTGGGTTGATGGTGTTGACCTTTCATCTTCTACAAATGGTTCTCCTCTTTCTCACACAGATCCAGTTCTACCACAAAGATGGTTATATCTTGTTCCTGGTCTGGGGCTCCTGTGTCTGATCCTACTGATTACCACCATTTCTCTAAGTGTTCAATGTAAGTTATTTAAATATTGTAGCATATCTAAAAGCTATAAGATAAGACCAATAGTGTATACAATGTGCATGATATGAAGGCCAGAAATCAGTGGGCCCAAAACATGTATAAAATGCAGTGACCCCATCTCTTACATGACCATGTGGGATCCCCTATTTATAATACGCTTTTCTAAGGAGAAACAACTGATTTTAGGCAGAATGTCCATTTAGTAGAACAAATGGATGAATTTATTACCCATTATTCTTTAGTGTGTAAAACCATTGCTTTTTGCTGCTTTCTCAGCAGGGTCTGTCCCTGTAAACTAGATCTTCATTAGCCCTACTAAAGCTAGTGGCACCTAAAAAAGACTCCATGTCAACAGGTCTCCTGTAGAAAGAAGCAGAACAAAAAGAGCAAACAGCGGAAGTGGACATGGCCATGGCTGATAAACAGGGTTTTCCTTGAATATGTTTTTTTCCTTCAAAAGAGAAACAGCTTATTATTATTATATTTTATTTGTAACAGGCCAACACAGGGCCTTATGCTAATCGTGGGGTGTCATTTGTGGCATTGCAGTAAATCAGCTGCTGGAGATGTCCTTCCCTACGTTACACGTTGATGGTAACCTTTCACCCCCCCACCCTCAACCGACATCCGTAAACCATGCTTTTGTAGCAGACATAGCAGCCAATGAAAAACGGCCAATGGATTAGTGATATACAGGTACACTGTGTATATTAGTCTGTGTTAGAGATTTTTACAATTTAGTACACAGGTCCCTGGAGTTGGAGGTTTTTGGAGATGGACATAGAGAGAGAATGCAGGAGATGTGACAGATTGGGTGGGAGAGGAAGTGGGGGAGGAAGTGGAGGGGAGGGAAGGAGACATAGGAAGGGTGGGAGTGGAGGGGGAGGGTTAGGAGTGGTAGTTCTGGTGGATGGCTAGAGGTGAAATAGAGGGAGAGTGGGATGAGCCCCTAGATTTATGCACATGTAGTTCAGGGTCATAGCAGGAGGGGTCTGATCTCAGGACAAGCCTCAGGGTCAGAGTAAGGAAGTATGGATGCCAGTCTACAGTCAGGAGGACAAGAGGCTGGAGCCAAATAAAGACTACATGCCGGAGTAGACGGTGGTACTCCTCAAAGCCACCTTTGCCCTAACTTATATCATTGCAGAGGGGCAGAATTTAAGACTGGCCAAAGGGAAAGGCCTTCTAAAGTTGTAGCAGCTGCAGTCACTGAGGTCGGTTGTGAGGTCTGTATGGCATTGTTATAATTATAGCCAGGCAAAGGTCAGGAGGATGATGGAGGACGTGGTGAGAGAAAGAGCTCAAAGTGGTGGCCCCAGAGTTACTGTCCAGTACAAGGATTGGGCGAGGTGGCTGAAGGATATGATGTAAGCAGGGACCGTCTGCAGTGATCCAGTCCTAGGGGCTACACTGGATCCAGCCTCCTTTGCCAGGTGAATATCACATATATCAACAAGAACACAAATGTACACATAGATACCTCTAATAACATGGAAAGGCTACATACAAATTAGAGAGAGATGTCAGCCTCCCTGGATTTCACTAGGGATAGTTGGATCGTCTATCTGTCCTCAAATGCAGGAACTTTACATATCACTCACATCGGTGAGCAACATCATACATGTGACAAATAGACAAAGCAAATACCAGATATATATAAATTCATCCAATTGAGACCACAGTTGTGGTTGTGGCCACTGCAACATATGCAGATACAGACTTTGTATTGATGGTTGTGCAGTGAGGTGCACTAGCCTACCAGTTAACACCTCTCAGCAGTACAACTATTGCTGAGAGATGCTCACTGATTGATTAGTATGACACAAAAAATCAAGTTCGGCAGAGTATGTATATGCATGTGCTGCAGAAGCCAGAACACAGCAACAATCAAGATATTGTTATGAGCCAATAACAAACATTCTCAACATAAAGAAAAAATCACATCCAGCAAAGGATAGCTTCAAACATTAACTATTAAGTGAACAATCCAGGTTCAAGATAACTGCATGACAGATATCTAGGTACACACATCAATCAAATGATCAGACAACCATATACCATTCTTTTCTCATTACAGATGGCAGGATGTCCACTACATAGTGGTAGGGTCAGAGGCTGCTGGCAGTGCCTCATCCACCAGGATCCATGTCGGGAGCAGGAGCCAAGGAGAGGATCCCAGGGCTCGGGGGATTAGGAGGAGACCTCCCAATTAATGAGGTCAATGGGCTGACTGGCCAGATCTTCTGCCACAATAGTGATATTTGACTCCACTGGTCCCCTCCTCCCATAAATTGATTCACCACCTGGGCCCAGCTACTGGACAGAAGCCTGCTCAATGCCTCCAATACCAACATCCTGGGCACCATCACTACCATCACCCGGAGGCTCCATAAGGAGGCTTGAGTCACCACCAGCAGGTGGAGTGCTACATGGCCAGACGTCTCCAGATGATGCAGAATCAGAGCACGCTAATCCAGATCAGCATGGAAATTGCCCAGTATGCTTTTGGTGCCTCCTCCACCCCAGAGGCTTCCCCTGCAAATTCACAGCAAGGCTCCTCCTTGCCTCTGTGCCTTTACCTCCACCAGTGCTGTTGTCGCCAAGGGGATGTCTCCCCTTTTAACTTGGACCAATTGTTGCCATAGTCTAGCCTGGCTACAGATTATGGAATCATGGCCTATGTGACGGTGATATTTTATAAGCAGATGGCTAACCCATCACATTCTCTTCTCTGTGGACATATAGGGTTATGTTTAACATTTCACCAATTGATGGTCACTGAGGAATGCTGTGGAGAAGTGATAATAATAATCTTTTTTTTTTTTTTTTTAAGCACATTTAAGATCCATGAAGGCATCCTCTTCATCTTCAAGCAGTGCTACCAATTAATGTGAGTGACATATATACAAAACAGCTATCAGATTCCATCAGCAGAATTTTTTCAAACGCCATTATTTAATCATATACCCGGTATAATAACACATGTTGGTTGTTAAATTCTGCTGACACCAATGCAGATCTGGCATGGGACTATCAAAACTGGCCATTTATTCCAAGGCAGCATTAATACATGCGTTAAAATCTCCTAGAGAGATGGTGTTAGTACTCTGGCCCAACTGACTGTGGTCACAGCTAAACAATCTTTGTGAGATGCCACATCATCAACTGTTGTGATGGAAAGTGATTTCTCATGACAGATAGAGAATGGTTTGCACTGCTTGGGGATGTGGTAAAGGTAAGTTGGTTTATTGTTACAGTATCTCCGACTGTACTGTGAATATGGATGTGTTATATAGTTTTTCCTCCTCCTCTGCTTTTTTAGCTTATGACCATTTTTTTAAACACACTGTATGTATGTAAATTAATTGGATGACATAATCCAGTATTTTTAGCATCTGTGTAATTGAGCAGATGAAGACGTGATGTATGTGCTATGGGCATTACTGGTTACCTCTATTATATGTAGTGTTGAATGATGAGATGTTTATTCATTGTGTTTACAGTGGTGTAATGACCACATGTGACCCCAGTAGATTCTATGCATCATTATTATTATTATACAGTATTGCTTTAACCCCTTTAGGTTTTGCCAGTATTTCTAACCTCTTGTCCTTTCAAATCTTCCCACGTCACACTTATTATATTAATGCACTATGATATATGTTTATGACTGTATTCTGTGTATTCAATAAAGGATGTTATTGTTATACCGTTATCCATGTTTCTGTGTGTTTCTCATGATTAATTATTTGGTCCATCAACATACATAACAATTACTTCACTATTATGTTTTAGAATATTGATCACCATCCTGTATAGGCAACCCTTCCTGCATTGTATGATTCCATAACATTCCAGTGACACAAACATGGTGATCACATGTCTTTATATATCCAATATGTGTTCACACACTTATTTAAATCTTATCATTCCTATTTTCGAAAGCAGGGTTGAAAAGAATCATTGCTGACTATTGTGAGTTAATACTTAGATACAAATAAGTTGTGACACAGATGGACCTCACCATTTTACTGAAGAGTTGTTAGATAGCCGACATGTGTAATTAATGAGTAATTGATACATTAATACTATCACTAATTGTCGCATGATCATCACTGGTATTTATGTTGCCACTTGCACACCAGCAATAGCGTGGGCCTTTTCAGTACAGGTGTACCCATGATTCCAATTGAACGGTGCTCCATGTGCCTCTCCAAAGCCTCCTTTTGTGTTTTTAGGCCTTCATGAATAGCCCTATCTGGCCATTTCCCATGGCCTATAACAGCCTGCTCCTTAAATGCTCCATGTGAATATGCAGTGCCCCGCCTGTTCTATCTATTGACCAACCTGTGGCATTCACCTTCCCCGTCAGCCAGTCATGTGATTCAGGCCTCATGCTGCCCATGGTGACATATCTCCCTCCTACCCCAGTGTCTGAGACCCCAGGTTAATGTGTAGATGCCCTACCTTTTCATGGATGTGCCTTAGATGTGTGTGCTGTGCTGTGGTGCTGATCGCTACAAATGGAGAGTATTGTTTGTGGTGTGTCTATCCTGTGGTCCATATGTGTTACTGATAGTTATTAACCTCTTGTGTACTGGGGTCTATGTTCCCCTGTACATTTTAATATGTCATGTGACACATCAACGTCCGTCCAGTTGATGGTGCAGAAAACGTGACTCATTAGAGAAGGCAATCCTTTGCAAATCAGAACAGGTCCAATTTAGGTACTGTTGTGCAAATTGAAAGCCATTTATGACGTCATCATGGGTGCAGAGAGCAGCCGTTTGCTTCGGAGACCCTATAAGGAGCAGTGTTCACTGTACTGTAATTTTAAACACTTTTTTCTGGTAGCCCCTGATACATTTGGACAGTGAGTTTCTAAACTGTAGCGTGCCGGTTGGTCCTCATACACCTTCAGAGACGGCATTCACTCCTGATATCAACGGTATTTGGTGCTCCGCGTTTTCCACGCAGTTTATTTCAAATGGTGACTGTACACTATAAACACATCAGCACGCGAACAGGTCATAATCTGTATTGTTTCAGAAATACTGCCAGCCTGGGCCTGAAAGCCAATGAACGAAGTTGGATAGAATGACAACCTACATGATTGCTTCTGTAGAAGCCATTAAAGTCATCTGGTAGCTGCCTATCCCTTTAATCTGATAGGACTGTAAACTATTCATTGTTTTGCAAATCAGGCAACAAAAAAAACATAATCACAATTAAATGAGGTGGGGGCGTGGCTAAACATGCAAACAGGACAGGGATAGGTGGAAATAAGTCATAACTACTGAATAATTATACTGCTGCTCAGTGATTTCAGTGGTGTCCACAAAAACAATGTTGAGACGTTAGACAGGAGGGAGCTGGACAGACCCAACAACTCACACAGGTTGACATTAATTTTATTTATAGATGGCGTACTAACAAGATGTGTACACAACTTTATCTGGTGCCTACACTGGCCCTTTAATAAATAGGACAATATCTCTAAAATGTATCAGGTAATACTTCATTTTTACACATTTTGAAGTAACTGATATCACTACTGAATTATTCAGTGAGTTTCATCCGCTTTCTCGCTGTTTCTAAGCCTCGGTTTATGTTCCTTACTTGGAAAGATTTCTTTTGATTTCAGATTTTGCTGGAATTTAGAGACTTTTTCAAATTTCCCATTAATCTTATAACACTTTTTTTTCTTCTTTTTCCATTTCAAGGTATAAATAATGAGACATCAGAAGAGGGAATGATCTACAAAGCAGGTAAAATGTCTGTGTTACCAGGAATGACTGGGACTGGGGAGTAGGTATTGACCAGTGGTGGACTTGTATTGTCCAACCTCATTACAGATGTGATGCACATACCTGTAGGTTCCCACTATTTGATCCTACAGATGGGTTAAAAGATACTATCATGTTTTTATTTATTATTCTTATCAGTGTTATAGGCATGACAAATGATTTGAATAGAAAGGAGATAAGGGGTTGTTCAATATCACAATGAACGCCTCAGCTACTGGCAGGAACCAGGTACAGGCCTCGACTGGGGGTGATGCGAGCTCTGCGGGCCTCGGCTGGCTCCTATGGATCTCAGTGCAGCTGGGGGTGCTGTAGCTGTCGTGCTGGCCTCGCGATGAGCGCCTTTGGCACTCATCACAAGGCCTGTAACTTTAGCCCTCACTTTCAATGTTCGCAACGGGACGACGACTTGCAGTACGACAACTATTTATGTGATGTGAATAATTTATGGATTCATCTACGTAGAATTTATGTAGAAACCAAATAAAACTTCCTATTCTAAATAAACCAAACTTCTCTCTGTATTAGTAAACCTAATAATAACACCCAACCTGTACGTGTTTCGCACTCAAACAAGGTTTTAATGGGAAACACCAAGCTTTCTATACTTTATGTTCAATGTTTACTAATGATCTGTAACTTGCGGTGGAAATTACTCCGTATATCGGCTCTCCCAATTGCTTCAATGCCTACATAACATTGCGAAAATCACGTAAGCGAATGTCTGTGGTTATGAGAACATAATTAGCCTCAGGACAATGTAATATCTCTCTGAGAAGGTCCTACAGAGGCTAAGTGGTCACCTCTTAGTAAGGAGACACGTGGGGATCTGGGGACAATATGGCTGCTTCATGACACAAGTCTCTGTAGCTCTCAGTCACTAAATGTATATATTTTTTTGCTGGCTTGTTAGTATAAGGATTTTATTACTACTGGTAAAGCTTTAGTAAGAATGATACAAAGATTGATAATTATCATGCTCTTAATACAATATTAATAGTAAGTATGTGAGGTGCTATATTGCAGGTCTGTGCCCCCCATACTGGGTTATGGTGGACGATAAATGTTATTACTTCTCTGAAAACAATAAGAACCAGGTAGAAAGCGCAAGGAACTGCACGGACAGCGGTGCCCGGCTGGCGCAAGTGTCAAAGAGAGAGAAGAGTCTACAGGTCAGTCCATGGGGCTTAATAATTATCACAATAAGAGACATTTCTGTGTGTATTTTGTTGAATAGTAAACAGAGAAATCCTGATATAAACCTGCCAGTGCACAGTACTCTAAGCAGACAGTATTTAGTAGATAGAGCAGTAATAAGTTACTAAAACAAAACTCACACGTGTAACATGTTAATAACAAACGGAGAACTGTTTAGTAAGATGATGCCGATTAGAGAGAAACCAAAGACAGGTTTTATTCAACTGGTTCTCTAAAAAGTATCAACTACTACAGCTCATCACATAAAGCATTGCACTACGGAGTATGTTGGCCTTTACAAATAAAGGAAATAATACCTTTAATATCGTATATTGTGATATTTAATATGGCGGCTGCAGTCCACATCCAGACTGCCAACGCGTCTTCTCTGCTGATGTCATTATACTGTGATTTCTGTTATAATTTACATATCATTTTACATTTTTGTATGTCGACCTGCTTGAGTCTACCTTCTGCAGCTCATGAAGAAACAGTACTGACTATAAGAAGCATTTACTGTGTAAACACGCTTCCTACATTCTCTCATCACAGAAATCCAGAGCAGAAAAAAACTACTTTGAATCTCCAGCTGTAGAGCACAGAATAGACTTATAGGAGGCCGGGAGATTAGTCGAGTCACATTATTATCACCACCAGCTATTATCCCAAACAACCGCTGTGCAGCATGGACAGGAGCTAGATGTCGTGGTTGTGAGTTAATAAGATGCTGGAAGGTTGGCCAATACGGATGTGCAGGATACGCGTGCAGGAGTGTGCAGCGATCATCTTGTAACGCCTGCGCAGAAAGCATCTCACAGGCCTTACTCGCAACTGATAACTAATATAGGTGACTAGCGACTTGCCCATCATAAAATGACGGCAATGAGATGTGTATGTTTGTAAATTTGTTTGGTCAAATAATTAACGTATTTGACACTTGTAACCTTTTTTTTATGTCGAAAGAAGTACAATTATTATAGTAAATATGTTTATTTTTGGAACATTGTATTTTTTTGTTGAAGAACTGTTGAATTGTTTTTTGGTAAAAGTGGTAACATTTGAATGTAAGAAAAGTTGAACATTAGATTGATGAGTATTGTAAACTTGACATAATGTTTTTTTTAACATGCAACTTGTACATTAAGAATTCTTCAGTGAAATATACATTGAATCCAGAGGAAGGCAAACAGTAAAAACCCTCCTTGAAACGTAGCCAATTGTATCAGATAGGGAAAAAAATTAATTCCTTCCTGACTACATTAACTGGCGATCGGATTACTCCCTGGATTAATATTTAACATGAAATACTAAATTTACATTGTGTAACAAAACTTCCTTCTGCTGTTAACATAAAGTTTAAAATATCTACAATTAACGAACATAATTTTTTGTTTTAAACTTCTAACTTTCTGAACAATAACATACTTAATAAACGTTTGAACTTAAATTTGGTTTAAATACAAGGCAAGTGTTTTGTGGGGCTAACCATGCATAAACAGTACTTCCATGAAATAGTAATGAGTTATTTTGTCATTGGTGATTTGGAATGGTTGGCAATTTTTGTTTGGTGTTGTAATTGTTGAAAATGGCACATAGAGTTTCCTATGTGGAAGAGTGGTTCTTTAAAAAGAGAACCCGAGACATTAAAGTTCGTCCACGATGTGTAACCACTGTTCTCTATGTGTTTTGCCATTGTATGGAGTTTATTATGGAAATACTGGTGCTGTAAAAAGTTTTGTAGTGAGCTAAAAAGTAGTTCTTGAAATTAAAAGCAACTGTATGTTTTAGCTTTGTTTTTTGTTGTTCAATTGTCGTACAGGTCATTTTTTTCTTTTGGTTTTAGTTTGCGATGGATGGGTTGTGTTTATTGCAATGAAAGTTAGAGTACTTCATAGTAGACAATATTTTTTGTAAAAATGCGTCCATCCTCTAATAAATCACCTTGACTTTCATTGTTTTCAATGTAAACTTTAATAGCCTGTGGATTTTTGCACCTTGAGAAGGCAACATACAGCTGGCCATGTGCAAATACTGGTTGTTCTAAGAAAATACCCACAGATTTGAAAGTTTGTCCTTGTGATTTATTAATGGTCATGGCAAATGCCATGATGGTGGAAAATTGTCTTCTGAAGTACAAAAGGGAGACTACTTTCACTTGGTGCTAAATCTATTCTTGCTATGAAAACTCTCTCTTCTTGTTTGGGGACCAGTTAGAATTTCAGCATCTATGAAATGTTCCTTTAATTGTTGAACAATTAATCTTGTCCCATTGCCTAGGCCTTTTTTTGCGGTTCATATTTCGCAGTAACATGACAATTGCACCTTTCTTTAGCTGCAAAATATGTGGTGGCATTCCAGAGAGAGTTAATGAGTTTATGAAATCAGTAGAAAAGTTTGCCTGACTTTCTTTGTCATCAGCAAGTACAGAATCAGCACTGTGATAATTTTTTGGGGGTGCATTCATTTTTTTTTTAATATTTCATTATTGAGGAGCAATGCATCCTTATTTTTACATGTTAGTATAACTTTGTTAGCAAGTTCTTCATAGTCCTCGTTATTTATGGTAGTTTGGAATATAGCCGATATAAGATCTTGTTTGCAAATCATATAATCTGGGATGTGCATAGTGTCGTCAGGTACATTTGGGATTCATTCTGTTTTTCCTTCTCCAATTTTAATAAGCCACTCATTGAAATCATTTTCTCCTTCTGATCTCATATTTTGCTGCAATTGAAGATGGTTAAAATGTTTCCATAGTGTACTTGACTTTATACAGGTTTCGATAATGTCAGTTCGATTTCCATGTACAACGACAGGTAATGTTTGTCTAAAATCGCCACCTAACAACATTACCTTTCCACCAAATGGCAAAGTATTAGCCATGATTTCACGAAGCAAACTGCCAATACATTGTAGGGCATAGCATGACATCATTGTAGCCTCATCTATTATAATTATATTAATAATTTTTTTGCCTTGCAATGATGTAATTCTAATATCAGACACTGATGTTTCCAAAATAGTCACTGGTAGTTTAAATCCACTATGCACAGTCCTTCCACCTTCTAACAAAAGTGCTGCAATTCCAGTGGTTGCAAATGGCAGTGCTATTTCACCTTGTACAAAACTCATCAATAAATTATACAGATACGTTTTTCCTGATCCGCCAGGTCCATCTAGATAGAAATAACGCTCTTTCACCATGTCATCATCTAGTGCATTTTTGATATCATAAAATGCTTGCAATTTTAATGTATTTAAAGTTGCAAGTCTTTCTTCTGTTCTTTCTCTTTGTAGTTGAATGTCATAGTCTTCAAAGTTGATGTCGTTTATAAGCCCTGGATTTGGCAGATTAAAACTTGCACAACTTAATCCTGGTGCATAAAGTGTTCAAAACTGTGTACACCAGGAACATTTAGAAGTAGTAGTCGTAAGCAGAAACGTTCAAGATCTCATGGACTTATCGTGTAAATTCTTGGTATTATTTTATTTCCACGCCTTTTTCTTTTTCGCCATAATCCATTAACGAAAACATAATGGTATGGAATGTCCATGTATAATAATTCTCTTAACTGTAAGTCAGTTGAATTTAATTGGAACCATGCAGTTAGTGTAGTGTGGCGCTGCTCACTTTGTGCATGGAGATGCACTAAATGTCTTTGTGGCAAATGTACAGCTAATCGATATACTGCATGTGATCGATCGTGCATTTCAAATTTTAGTAGACTCCACATAGCTTCTGGCGCACTTACGTAGCGAGCATCTACATGACAGGCAAGTTCATCATGTACTAACTCACTGTGTTCGTTATTTTCTGCACTTTTGACAACTACAGTAGCTGCATCATAGCCTTTGTAAATAAATGTGTAGACATATTTTATGGATTTTGTGGAAGTACAGGCTTCTACGTTGATGTGCGCGTTATACTTCATGAGTAAATGTGGATTGTATGGTATGCCATTTCTGTTGTCAACCTTTTTGCCCCGGGTAATGGCAGTTTGGCCTTCTATTCTTCTATATAATGGATAGCCATCACAATTAGCATAAGTTTTATCTCGATAATCTTTGGGGAATTCTTTAGTACATTTCTTATTTTCCAGACATGGTGACTGTGGATTAAGATCTCCACACGGTCCATGAATCATAGGATGAGTTACAATCTTATATAGTCTACCATGTATTTCTGGATCTGGTAGTTCAGCAACAATAGTTACATAGTAATTAAGGTTGAAAAAAGACTTTCAGTCCATCAAGTTCAACCTGTTAAGATCTCCTCTGATCTGCAACATGCGGAGTAGTTAGTAATTAATTCATTGTTAAATAATTATTAATAGTATAGTATTGGAGGATGAATAAGGAGTTAGTCCATCAAGTTCAACCTTTTAGATCTCTACTGATCTTTTTAATATGTGGACTATTTACTATTAATTGTTAATTGATCCAGAGGAAGGCAAACAGAAAAAAAAAAACCATTGAAACTTTGCCAATTGTCTAATAAGGGGAAAAAAAGCAAAATTCCTTCCTGACCCCAGAAACTGGCGATCAAATTTCTCCCTGGATCAATATTCTTTGCTAGTTATCTAGGAAAGCCTAGAATGCCCTCTTTATTCAAAAATATATCTAACCCCTTTTTGAAGTTGTCTATCGAATCCGCTGTCACCGCCTCCTTTGGTAGAGAATTCCACAGTTTAACCACCCTAACTGTGAAGAACCCTTTTGTTTCTTTAAGGTGGAATCTTTTTACTTCTAACCTCAGGATGTCCTCTTGTCAGTTGAAAACCTCTTGGCACAAAAAGCTCCCCCGACAAATCTTTATATTGACCCTGGATGTATTTATATAAGGTAATCATATCTCCTCTTAGGGGCCTTTTTTCTAGAGAAAATAAGTTTAGTTTGGTTAGTTTTTCTTCATAACTTAGCCCCTCCATTCTCCTTATTAGTTTTGTAGCCCTTCTCTGTACCTTTTCCAGCTCTAAAATGTCCTTTTTATGAAGTGGTGCCCAAAATTGTCCTCCATATTCCAAATGAGGGCGTACTAGAGATTTGTATAGTGGTAGATAATGACAGAATCTACTTTCTCACCAGTATCTAACTTATGTTTTTCTTGCAGGATTATAAGAATATGTGCATGTGGAAACTGAGTTATAGTGATGACACGTATTAATTCATTTAATTTTATTTTAAATACTCTGGCTACTAAATCTGGTCTATCGGAAGCAGTTTGGCCAATTAGTAAATTTTGTGTAATTTCTGGCCATTGGGGATTACATGTAAATGTAATAAATAAATCTGGTTTCCCAAATTTGGTGACAATAGCCATGGCATCATTGTACCTTTCTCGGATATTGCAAGGATATCCCTGGAAAGAAGATGGTAAAATGATGGCTTTGTCAGCTGTCATGTCTCTGCTTGTAGCCACCTCAGCAACATAGTCCATCAATCCACAATACTGTTCTACACAGAGTTTATCTTGTTGATATTTGATGAAATTTAAATTATTGGCCTAAACTTGCAAATAGGAATCAATAATCCATTGTTGTGTTAGTTTTCTCCCACATAAAATTGGATTGAATCCATTTTGAATGGCTATTTGAGCGAGTTCAAATTCAAGCATGGAAATATTATTTCGCACTCGGACTTTAGAATTTGGGTAACTGGGAAGGGTTAATTTTGGTTGCCAACCTGCTTCTCCATGTGGAAAAAATATTGGATATGTCATTGGATCTAAATTTGTACTTAAGATACTCATATTAATGAATGGTTGCTCCTCATTTCTGGGATATATTCTAATGTCTCTTTGAAATGGTGGTTTTCCTTCATCATTTTGAAAGACCATTGCAACCTCATTTGATGTTGGCAAGTTATAACCGCGTTTATCAGTATGTCTGTCTCTTTTAAACACCATATTGACCTTTGGGATTGGCAAATGATGTATTTCTTCCTGAAGTTGTTGTTCCGTTTCTACTTCTGCTAATTTTTTATAAGCTTTAGTGTAGGGGTTATTGGCCATAATGTTATTTAGATCTATAAAAACACTGGGTAAGCATTTTTTATTTTCTTCCATCTGCATACGTTGGTCAACAGCTTCCATTGTATCTAGGACATATAGTTGAGCAAATTTTCTTTGCTCTCCTTCCTCTAGATGTAAATGTGAAGTCCGATGATAAATTTGTCCTTGCAATTTAAAGCAGTAAGGATCATGTCCTGGTACATTAGCAGCTAATGTTGCCCCATAGATGCAAAGGATATGGCACTATTGTAGGATCTTATGTTTGTTTGGAAATCCTTGTAGTTGGGAAAAGCAGGCTCAGTCATAATGCTTTGTAAATATGTTGGGAATTGTTGTCTTTCTGGAAGTTTGACCTTGCCTTTTTGACAGCAACTAATAAACTGTCCATCTGTGGGTCTTTCCTCTTTGAAATGATAAGCCCCACAAAACTGACACAGAATATTCATGTCACCACAATTATGAAGCTCTACTGCTAAAGATTTAAGTAAAGAACAATTTGAAGAACATATGTCAAAAGTGTGTTCGTAGTGGGAAATTGTTATGTGTTACTACCATTTTTTGTCCTATTATTTTTTTGTGGCTGTTATTTAGTAGATTTCATCTTTATAGGTTTGGCTTATGGGCATATTATGCAAAATGGAGTATTTTCGTAAAGTTAGTAAGTCTTAGTAATATTTTTGGGATTTAGTTGTTTTCTGTAGGCAATTGTTGTCAGTGGGCTTGTAGGGTGTTGTCCCTAAAAGAGACTTGCTAGTTGCATTTTGTAGGAGTTAATAAGATTTGTTGTAGTATCCTAATTTGTGATTCTGTTTAGGTTGTGGGTTTAATGTTGTAGGTTAGTGGCGATAGAAGAGTATTTTTTCTTGAATTTGTTATATGTTGGAACTATTTGTTGAAGTATCCTGTTTTGTGTGCACCATGTTTGTGATAAGAGATTGAAGTTACGGCTTAGTTACATAGTTACATAGGCCCTCATTCAATTGCAATTTGGACAATTGAATAGGGGTCTAAGTAAGCACATAACATATTTTTTTAAAGAAGTTTTTAGTAAACATCTATCCAAAAACAAGGTTTTTACTAACTAAAAACTTATTTTAAAAAAATATGTTATGTGCTTATTTAGAGCACTATTGAATTGGCCAAATCACAATTGAATGAGGGCCATAGTATTTAAGGTTGAAAAAAGACTTTCAGTCTATCAAGTTCAACCTTTTAAGATCTCCTCTGATCTGCAATATGCGGATTAACTATTAATTCATTAGTTGTTAATTAATTATTAATCAATTATTTAATGTTTTTTATTTAATTATTAATTAGTCCAGAGGAAGGCAAATAGGAAAAAAAAAAACAAGCGAGACTTAGCCAATTGTCTCAAAGGGAAATGTAAAAATTTTGGATCATTACTGTCTCTCTAATTATTCATGATAACCCTGAATTCCCTTTTTAATTAGAAATAAATCCAGTCCCCTTTTAAATTTATCTATCGAATCCGCTGTCACCACCTCCTCTGGTAGAGAATTTCACAGAGTAACCACCCTTACTGTGAAGAACCCTTTTCTTTCTTTAAGGTGGAATCTTTTTACTTCTAATCTCAGGATGTCCTCTTGTCAGTTGAAAACCTCTTGGCACAAAAAGCTCCCCTGACAAAGCGTTGTATTGACTCTGGATGTATTTATATAAGGTAATCATATCTCCTCTTAGACGCCTTTTTTCTAGAGAAAATAAGTTTAATTTGGTTAGTCTTTCTTCATAACTTAGCCCCTCCATTCCCCTTATTAGTTTTGTTGCCCTTCTCTGTACCTTTTCCAGCTCTAAAATGTCCTTTTTATGAAGTGGTGCCCAAAAGTGTCCTCCATATTCCAAATGAGGACGTACTAGAGATTTGTATAGTGGCAGAATTATATTTGCTTCCCTGGCTTCTATACCCTTCTTAATACATGCTAATATTTTATTTGCCTTTGCAGCTGCTGCTTGGCTTTGAGCACTGTTACCTAGGTGGTTGTCCACAAGCTCCCAAATCCCTTTCAATATCTGATACCCCTAGATTTGCTCCATTAAGATTATAAATTGCATGGCTATTTTTCCTTCCCAGATGCATAACTTTACATTTTTTTGTATTAAATCTCATCTGCCATTTTGATGCCCATTCCTCAATTTTATGTAAATCCCCTTGGAGGGAAAGCACATCATTATCTGATTTAATTACCTTGCACAACTTTGTGTCATCAGCAAAAATGGAGACCCCACACTCAAATCCTACCTCTATGTCATTAATAAATATGTTAAAAAGGAGAGGACCTAATAGCGCCAACAACCTATAGTGTTATAGATTGTTGGCGCTAAAAGAGGATTTCTTGGGAAATGTGTTAATAATATTTGTTCAAGGATCGTCCTTTAACTGTGTCATTATTATTATTATTATTATTAGCGTTTATTTGTAACGCGCCAACATATTCCGTAGCGCTGTACATAAATTAAGTTACAGGCAATGACAAGTTAAAGATTCATACATTGCAAAGAGTGGATGGCCCTGTCTTTGAGCTTGGAATCCAGTGTCCATAGCGCTTTCCCTTAAGCACTGCGCAGGATTGAAACTCGCAGACTTACAATCTAATTATTGTTAGTGTTTTCTTATTATTTTGTTATAGTTTTATTTTTGAACTTGGTATTCAGCAAACATGGTTTTTTTTATTCTCTTTTTGTACTTGTACTATACCTTGTTATTGGAAGTCTTAGTTGTCTGTTGTTGGCACTGTATCCGGTGCTGCAAATCTTCGTGCGACAGTCTTCACGCAGTGTCTGTTGTAAAAGATAAAGAGAAATGTTATTTGAGCAAAATATTGAGTTGAACAACAGCATCTTATTTTTGGTAAACTAATGTATTTGCATTGTTGTTTTCTTTTTTGTCTGTAAAATTGTCGGTAATATTTGAAAGTGTGTGTGAAAGGGTTGATCCCTGGCAATTATTTAGTAGTATCCTGTTTTGTGTAGGCCACAGTTGTAATTGTGTTCTTGGTTTAGTCTTGTAGTTTTCTGCAGACAAAAGAGGCTTCTTCTTTTTTGAATTGTGTATGTGTTGTAAATCTTTGTTATACTATACTGTTTTGTGTTCCCTCAGTTTTGGGATGAGTGATTTACGTTATGGGTTAGGGTTCCAGTTTGTTGCAGACTAAACAGGAATGCTTGTTGCATTTTTGGTCAGTTACCAAGATTTGTTATACTTTCCTAGTTTGTGTGCACCAGTTTTTGGATGTTAGATGTGGGTTATGCTTTAGAGTTACAGGTACTTGCAGCCTAAATATAAATCCTTGTTCTATTTTGTATATGTTAGCAGTATTTGTTATACTATCCTGTTTTGTGTCTGCCAGTTGGATTTGGTTTATGGTTTTGGCTCAGAGGTTTTTGGCGAGTAAAGATGTATAATTTTCTTTTGCATGTGTTATTAGTATTTTTTTAAGTGTGGTGTGTTGGCTCTAATAAGGGGCTTTTTATTTGTTATTACCGTATTTGCCGGCGTATAAGGTTAATGGGCGTATAAGACGACCCCCCAACATTGCCAATCAAAATCCCTCCTCAACCTCAACCCCCCTCCTCATCCTCAACCTTCTTCCTCATCCTCAACCTCCCTCCTCAACCTCCCTCCTACACCTTAACCCCCCTCCTCATCCTCATCCTCCCTCCTCATCTTCATCCTCCCTCCTCATCCTCAACCTCCCTCCTCATCCTCCCTCCTCATCCTCAACCTCCCTCCTCATCCTAACCCCCCCTCCTCACTTTACTCCTCTAAATACCTCCCCCTCTCCCTTTCCCCTCACTTACCTTCATCTGCAGCTTCTCCTCCGGCCTCCGCTCCTTCCTGCGTCTGCACCCGGTATATGCCATACACATGGCGCGCATGTGACGTCACATCATTAGCATATACCCGGGTGCCGACGCACCCCCCCTCCCCCCTCCTCATCCTCAACCCCCCCTCCTCATTCTAAAACCCCAATTTTCTGTTTTCATTTGTACTTCTTATACTATACTGATGAGCCAGTCTTCACGCAGTGTCTGTTTAAAAAGAGAAAGGTAAATAGTTAATGATATATTTAGTGGTTGTTTTGTAAGAGCTCTGTGTTTTTGTGAATGTAATGTATTTTTGTATCTTACCTCTTCTTCTTTCTTTGTTGTAAATAATTCTCTCTCACAGTGCACGCTGCAAACTCCTCAGTGACGCTGTTGATGCAGAGTCTGTTGGAAATGTGCAGAAAAGAAAAAAATTAGCTTCAGGCAAAATCTGTATTTATCACATTTTATTTTGATCAAATTATTCTATTTATTGAAATGGATGTGACTTAAATCTATTTCTGCCTTTTTTTGGAGTTCAATTCTGATTGTTATAGTGCACATAGAGATATGTCTGTCTTCAGAATGTTACTATACATCAATCCAGTTGTTGTTGTGATTTTTTGCAAGTTATTTTTGAGTCTTTTTATTTTGGGTATTTGTGTATTTGTTAATTAATGAAACATATTATAGCTTACCTGTGTTGTAATTTGCAGACTGTAAAGTAGTAAAATCTGAATGAATTCTCTCCTGAAGTAACAGCAGCAGCGCCATGTCCAGCCACACCGCGCATCACCTGAGGAGAAATGTAGAATTTTCTGGAAAGTGGGCAGTATTTATAAACTTTCAGGAGGTTTAAAGCGTTAGCACGCAATACACATGCGCAATTTGTGTTCCAAGCCACAATTTTGCGTCTAATAGTTATGCGTTTTATGTGAAATGGTGGTCTTGTACGTGCCGCATACTGTGTGTTACGTTCCGCATTAAGTGTTAGTTCGGTTTTGCGAGTAAGTGTAGTAGTTTTGTGTCCTTAGCCTTGTTTTCGTTTTTTTCGGCAGCCATTTTTTCTCTCGCCTAGGGGATTTTCAGGCGTTTAAACTCTTCAATTTCAACTTAAATTCCGGTGTAACTTCACTTTTAGAGGTGCTGTGTGCCCCCCCTTGCTGTGGGTAAGCTTTTTGTGTGTGTTGTGTGTATTTTGTGTGTTTTGAATGTTTTCATGTGCTCGAGTTTCGGGCGCTAATGTCGTATTTTTCCGAAGGTCGTAATATTATTTTTTCTAACTCCCGCGGCTCGTATTTGTGGATGCTAAGTCCGTAAATTTTGCAGTCGCGGTGGGAGCCTCCACCTCCGCAAATGCGGCCCCTCGCTTCGCGAGGGCCGCAGCATTAGCAACAACTTTCGACAACCCGCACTAATGACAACTATATATGTGATATCGCAACTGTGTAAGCTTTATATGTAGTAATGTAACCTCTCTTTTGTTCTAGAGATTAATTAGGGTCACGTCACATGAATACTGGATTGGACTGGAGAGTACGGGGTCCCATCACCAGGGCAAGCAATGGACAGGAAGATGGGCTGATGGTAAAACAGAGTATGTACAACAAACTGCATCATGTTCTTATCACATATATAGTTGTGAGCAGGCGAGCTTGCTTAAGCCGTTGCTCACGCTAGCGGGCTCGCATAGCGAGCCCGCGGCCCTCGCGAAGCGAGGGTCGCAGTTGCTGGCAAGGAGCGCCGCAGGCGCTCCTTGCCAGCAACTGCAGCCCTCGCGAAGAGGGCTGCAGCCCTCGCAGCAACTGCAGCCCTCGCGCTCCTTGACAGCATTTGCGGCCTTTGCGAAGAGAGGGAGCTGTGCGTGCACGCCCCTGGAGAGAGGGAACTGTGCGTGCACGCCCCTGGAGAGAGGGAACTGTGCGTGCACGCCCCTGGAGAGAGGGAGCTGTGCATGCACGCTGCTGGAGAGAGGGAGCAGAACTCCATGCCCCATTAGACCCATCAGACTACTTACATTCATTGGAGCATCTCAATTCACCTCCGCCATGTCTCCCCTGCCTGCACATTTTCTGCAGAGGCAGGGAGTTTCAGAATTACGTCACATGCATGCAAAGTCATTCAGGAAGTCCCTGCCTCTGCAGAAAAACGTACAGGCAGGAGATGCATAGTGGTGGATAATTGAACAGCTTCGATGAATGTAAGTAGTCTGATGGGTCTGACTGATAGTGACAGATCTGACTGATCGGGACCATGAAGGCCTGGCCTTGGGGGACATGAAGGCTTAGCCTGGGGGGACATGGCATCATGGGCTGGAGGCCATAAACTAATAAAAAAAAATACATATATACAACAAAATGTGCACTGGGACATTATTTATATATATATATATATATATAGATATAGATAGATAGATATATTTATATATATATATATATATATATATATATACTGTATATATTATAAATATATTATAGATTTTATACACACTTATATTATACAGATTATAAGTATATAATGTGCAGTGTGTATACATATATATATATATATAATGATGTATTGTGTGTGTGTGTGTAATGTGCAGTGTGTATACATATATATATATAATGATGTATTGTGTGTGTGAGGTGTGTGTGTAATGTGCAGTGTGTATACATATATATATATATAATGATGTATTGTGTGTGTGAGGTGTGTGTGTAATGTGCAGTGTGTATACATATATATATATATATAATGATGTATTGTGTGTGTGAGGTGTGTGTGTAATGTGCAGTGTGTATACATATATATATATAATGATGTGTTGTGTGTGTGTGTGTGTAATGTGCAGTGTGTATACATATATATATATAATGATGTGTTGTGTGTGTGTGTGTGAGGTGTGTGTGTAATGTGCAGTGTGTATACATATATATATATATATATATAATGATGTATTGTGTGTGTGTGTGTGAGGTGTGTGTGTAATGTGCAGTGTGTATACATATATATATATAATGATGTATTGTGTGTGAGGTGTGTGTGTAATGTGCAGTGTGTATACATATATATATATAATGATGTGTTGTGTGTGTGTGAGATGTGTGTGTAATGTGCAGTGTGTATACATATATATATATATATAATGATGTGTTGTGTGTGTGTGTGAGGTGTGTGTGTAATGTGCAGTGTGTATACATATATATATATAATGATGTGTTGTGTGTGTGTGAGATGTGTGTGTAATGTGCAGTGTGTATACATATATATATATAATGATGTATTGTGTGTGTGTGTGTGAGGTGTGTGTGTAATGTGCAGAGTGTATACATATATATATATATAATGATGTATTGTGTGTGAGGTGTGTGTGTAATGTGCAGTGTGTATACATATATATATATATATAATGATGTGTTGTGTGTGTGTGTGAGGTGTGTGTGTAATGTGCAGTGTGTATACATATATATATATAATGATGTGTTGTGTGTGTGTGAGGTGTGTGTGTAATGTGCAGTGTGTATACATATATATATATATAATGATGTATTGTGTGTGTGTGTGTGAGGTGTGTGTGTAATGTGCAGTGTGTATACATATATATATATATATAATGATGTATTGTGTGTGTGTGTGAGGTGTGTGTGTAATGTGCAGTGTGTATACATATATATATATATAATGATGTATTGTGTGTGTGTGTAATGTGCAGTGTGTATACATATATATATATATAATGATGTATTGTGTGTGTGTGTGAGGTGTGTGTGTAATGTGCAGAGTGTATACATATATATATATATAATGATGTATTGTGTGTGAGGTGTGTGTGTAATGTGCAGTGTGTATACATATATATATATAATGATGTATTGTGTGTGTGTGAGATGTGTGTGTAATGTGCAGTGTGTATACATATATATATATATATATATAATGATGTATTGTGTGTGTGTGTGTGTGTGAGGTGTGTGTGTAATGTGCAGTGTGTATACATATATATATATAATGATGTATTGTGTGTGAGGTGTGTGTGTAATGTGCAGTGTGTATACATATATATATATAATGATGTATTGTGTGTGTGTGTGTGAGGTGTGTGTGTAATGTGCAGTGTGTATACATATATATATATATAATGATGTATTGTGTGTGAGGTGTGTGTGTAATGTGCAGTGTGTATACATATATATATATAATGATGTATTGTGTGTGTGTGTGAGGTGTGTGTGTAATGTGCAGTGTGTATACATATATATATATAATGATGTATTGTGTGTGTGTAATGTGCAGTGTGTATACATATATATATATAATGATGTATTGTGTGTGTGTGTGTGAGGTGTGTGTGTAATGTGCAGTGTGTATACATATATATATATATAATGATGTATTGTGTGTGTGTGTGTGAGGTGTGTGTGTAATGTGCAGAGTGTATACATATATATATATATAATGATGTATTGTGTGTGAGGTGTGTGTGTAATGTGCAGTGTGTATACATATATATATATAATGATGTATTGTGTGTGTGTAATGTGCAGTGTGTATACATATATATATATATAATGATGTATTGTGTGTGTGTGTGAGGTGTGTGTGTAATGTGCAGTGTGTATACATATATATATATATATAATGATGTATTGTGTGTGTGTGTGAGGTGTGTGTGTAATGTGCAGTGTGTATACATATATATATATAATGATGTATTGTGTGTGTGTGTGTGAGGTGTGTGTGTAATGTGCAGTGTGTATACATATATATATATAATGATGTATTGTGTGTGTGTGTGAGGTGTGTGTGTAATGTGCAGTGTGTATACATATATATATATATATAATGATGTATTGTGTGTGTCTGTGAGGTGTGTGTGTAATGTGCAGTGTGTATACATATATATATATAATGATGTATTGTGTGTGTGTGTGTGAGGTGTGTGTGTAATGTGCAGTGTGTATACATATATATATATATATATAATGATGTGTGTGTGTGTGTGAGGTGTGTGTGTAATGTGCAGTGTGTATACATATATATATATAATGATGTATTGTGTGTGTGTGTGTGAGGTGTGTGTGTAATGTGCAGTGTGTATACATATATATATATATATATAATGATGTGTGTGTGTGTGTGAGGTGTGTGTGTAATGTGCAGTGTGTATACATATATATATATAATGATGTATTGTGTGTGTGTGTGTGTGAGGTGTGTGTGTAATGTGCAGTGTGTATACATATATATATATATATATAATGATGTATTGTGTGTGTGTGTGAGGTGTGTGTGTAATGTGCAGTGTGTATACATATATATAATGATGTATTGTGTGTGTGAGGTGTGTGTGTAATGTGCAGTGTGTATACATATATATAATGATGTATTGTGTGTGTGAGGTGTGTGTGTAATGTGCAGTGTGTATACATATATATATATAATGATGTATTGTGTGTGTGTGTGAGGTGTGTGTGTAATGTGCAGTGTGTATACATATATATATATATAATGATGTATTGTGTGTGTGTGTGAGGTGTGTGTGTAATGTGCAGTGTGTATACATATATATATATATATATAATGATGTATTGTGTGTGTGTGTGAGGTGTGTGTGTAATGTGCAGTGTGTATACATATATATATATATAATGATGTATTGTGTGTGTGTGTGAGGTGTGTGTGTAATGTGCAGTGTGTATACATATATATATATATAATGATGTATTGTGTGTGTGTGTGAGGTGTGTGTGTAATGTGCAGTGTGTATATATATATATAATGATGTATTGTGTGTGTGTGTGAGGTGTGTGTGTAATGTGCAGTGTGTATACATATATATATATAATGATGTATTGTGTGTGTGTGTGAGGTGTGTGTGTAATGTGCAGTGTGTATACATATATATATATATATATAATGATGTATTGTGTGTGTGTGTGAGGTGTGTGTGTAATGTGCAGTGTGTATACATATATATATATAATGATGTATTGTGTGTGAGGTGTGTGTGTAATGTGCAGTGTGTATATATATATATATATATATAATGATGTATTGTGTGTGTAATGTGCAGTGTGTATACATATATATATATATATATAATGATGTATTGTGTGTGTGTGTGTGAGGTGTGTGTGTAATGTGCAGTGTGTATACATATATATATATATATAATGATGTATTGTGTGTGTGTGTGTGAGGTGTGTGTGTAATGTGCAGTGTGTATACATATATATATATATATAATGATGTATTGTGTGTGTGTGTGTGAGGTGTGTGTGTAATGTGCAGTGTGTATACATATATATATATATAATGATGTATTGTGTGTGTGTGTGTGTGAGGTGTGTGTGTAATGTGCAGTGTGTATACATATATATATATATATATATAATGATGTATTGTGTGTGTGTGTGTGAGGTGTGTGTGTAATGTGCAGTGTGTATACATATATATATATAATGATGTATTGTGTGTGTGTGTGTGTGTAATGTGCAGTGTGTATACATATATATATATAATGATGTATTGTGTGTGTGTGTGTAATGTGCAGTGTGTATACATATATATATATATATATATAATGATGTATTGTGTGTGTGTGTGCGAGGTGTGTGTGTAATGTGCAGTGTGTATACATATATATATATAATGATGTATTGTGTGTGTGTGTGAGGTGTGTGTGTAATGTGCAGTGTGTATACATATATATATATATAATGATGTATTGTGTGTGTGTGTGAGGTGTGTGTGTAATGTGCAGTGTGTATACATATATATATATATATAATGATGTATTGTGTGTGTGTGTGAGGTGTGTGTGTAATGTGCAGTGTGTATACATATATATATATATATAATGATGTATTGTGTGTGTGTAATGTGCAGTGTGTATACATATATATATATAATGATGTATTGTGTGTGTGTGTGAGGTGTGTGTGTAATGTGCAGTGTGTATACATATATATATATAATGATGTATTGTGTGTGTGTGTGAGGTGTGTGTGTGTAATGTGCAGTGTGTATACATATATATATATAATGATGTATTGTGTGTGTGTGTGAGGTGTGTGTGTAATGTGCAGTGTGTATACATATATATATATATATAATGATGTATTGTGTGTGTGTAATGTGCAGTGTGTATACATATATATATATAATGATGTATTGTGTGTGTGTGTGAGGTGTGTGTGTAATGTGCAGTGTGTATACATATATATATATAATGATGTATTGTGTGTGTGTGTGAGGTGTGTGTGTAATGTGCAGTGTGTATACATATATATATATATAATGATGTATTGTGTGTGAGGTGTGTGTGTAATGTGCAGTGTGTATACATATATATATATATAATGATGTATTGTGTGTGAGGTGTGTGTGTAATGTGCAGTGTGTATACATATCACATATATAGTTGTGAGCGTACGAGTTGTTGCTAACGCTGCGGGCTCGCGTAGCGAGCTGCGGCCCTTGCGTAGCGAGGGCCGCGGCTCGCGCAGCGAGCCGAGGCCCTCGCAAAGCGAGGGCACTGCCCGAGGGTCTCAGTTGCTGGCATGGAGCGCCTTTGGCGCTCCATGCCAGCAACTGAGGACCCTCGCAAAGCGAGGGCCTCAGTTGCTGGCATGGAGCGCCGTAGGCGCTCCATGCCAGCACCTGAGGACCTCGCAAAGCGAGGGCCGCAGTTGCTGGCATGGAGCGCCAAAGGCGCTCCTTGCCAGCAACTGCGACCCTCGCAAACTTCACGTCGCAACCCAAACAGTACGACACACACATTACGACACTCGCAAACAACATACGACACACGTTCACACACATTACGGACTCGCAACACTCGGACGCAACTCGCGAACATTACAAAATGTAAAACACAATACATACACACACCACATACATAAAAAACTTACCTACAGCAAGAGGGAGCACCCAGCACCTCAAAAATACAACTTACACCTCGATTTTACTTCAAATAAAACAGTTTAGAGACTAAAAAAAAAACGAAGCGAGAGAAAAAATGGCCGCCGAACAAAACGAAAACGAGGCTACAGCACTCTAAACTCGCAAAACACCACAAGAAACTCGCAAAACACCACAAAACACCTACGGATATTCCGATACAAACGTATAACACACATTACTCGCCATTTGACGCCAATGCGGAAGTACACGACAACGGTTTGGGCTCGCGCACGCACAGTGTTACACTGCACACATTCAGCACGCTTACACAGCAGATCCACACCACTAATGCTGCAGCAACATCAAAACACATTCACAGCTCTTCCACACAATGCTTTAAAATAGGTAAAGTATACTCATTTATTAATGTATTATATATTTCATTATTACACACTAAACAGCATTAGCTACCTTACAATTTCATTGCCGTCATTTTTTGACGGGCAATTCGCTAGTGTATACATAAAGGTCAGGAACATATTACCAGCTGAGAATGTATCAAACAATTTGTTTCCAGTTGTATCTAGTATAATGAAGCTCTGTTACCCCAATAATATCACCCCAACCCACAAAGTGACATGCTCTGAGAGATGGGAGGACGAAGAGAGGAATCATGACGCCCCCTACAGGAGATCAGAGGGAATAATAGTGATCATTTATAACCCTATATAAAGGGGCTAATGGGACTTTCTTTTTTATACAATATTATTCACTGATCTTCTCAGTATACCTTAGTATCAGTTTATCTAATGTCTTATTGCATTGCATTGTCACATGCTTTACATACACTTTATCATTAGTTTTCTCATGTATTTAGAACTATTACCGAAGGAACTGGAAGTTGTGCAAAGATGGGAAGGCGTCTGATCCTGGAGAATTGCTTCACACAAATGTATTGGATCTGTGAGAAGGAGATGGCAGCGGAGAAATGAGACCAGAGGACATTGTACTCATCCCGTGATAAGACGCCTTTATTGTGCATCACACAGAGAATGTGCACTATGGCGAGAATAGACCATATAACAACTTGTATAATATAATAAATTCAGTGACCCATTCAATCTTACAAAGACAGTATTATGTGAAAGCAGTGATTGTGGATGGAAAAACTAAAGCATGAGCAATGGCTTAACGTGTCTTGATGTGGGGTAGGATCCAATGGATTAAATAGGTCTAACAAACTAGTGTCAACTGGGAGTATATGGAAGATGTTGGGTATAGGTGGCAAAATGTGCAGACAGATTGTAATAAGGACTTAAAGCTAATAAAGCCAAGAAAGAATCTGTCATGGCAAGAACTGGATACAAGAAGGAAAGGAGAATAATAATCATAAAAGAGGGTGCTCCTCAAGCTCAGGTGTGATGTGGAGATCAGCAGCCGACCCGCAGAGACAAAGTATATAATGGGGCAGGTAAAACATCTCAAAGCTGTAATAAATACATATAGGTTCATACAGAAGCGACTCTAGCAACATCATGTACTACCAAAATGGCCAAGCAGATGTTCTTATACGTGTAGCAGCTTAAAAGGCAGGAAATGGAACAAGGTCCGGGGCTAAAAGTTACAGAATTACTGAATACTAGTAATCCAGACAGCAGAAATATTTCCAGAAGATTCCCAAATCTGGAACCAATACTGGATATCTCATGGGTCAGAGAACTACTCCGAGAATCTCTCCTTCCAGACCCACCACCAGATGTATTGTCAGTAGATGAGGATCCTGCACTTGGACCAGTAGTGGGAGATCTCCTGATAGAGATGCAAATAGGTGAAGTGCGTTGTGTTTGAGATCTTTTTCTATGCTCGCGTCAGGATATAAAAAGTTATTTTGGTGATTACTATAACCTAGAGAAGTGACAAGTAAATAAAAGTACTTTGTTGCTTGATGTGTGGTGGGACAACCAGTTAGAAGAAGCAAACTGTAATTAATTAGTATCTATTTTAGCAAAAAATTGTTATTTTTTGCACTGGATTTGAAAACCACAAATTCTAATATTTTTTTGAGGTGATGGAGAAAGTAATGTAAGGTCAACTTTAGAGGAATTACTGATTTATTGAGTTTGAAGTAACTTTTAGTTACTTTGAATGTAGTTGAAGATGATAATTCAAATGTATAATATACTAGAAAAATAATATTGAATCATTAACCAAAATATACCAATTGGGACGGGTGAAACAAACCTCCAATACCAAACCCTTACTTGTAATTTTTGGAACCAGTCATAAAGTGATGGTAACATTGTAATCACAATCCATTGTAAACACCTAGGTCACCTTATACCCAGCTAATTCTATTGAGATAACGTTCCCCAGGTATCTTCTCCAGCTTCTGCTACTGTCCCGTGTACCTCTACGTCCACCGCTAATCTTTTGTGGAGAACTCTGGTCATCACCAGCCTCTATGTATAATGTTCAGTACTCTGGTTACAAAGAGGTCCTCAGGATGTGACAACAGTGATCAAGCTGGAAGAGAGTCTGAACTGTTAATGTGAACTGATATATTTATTACAAGGACAACTTCACTTTACTATTTGTTTTGTTAATCTAGAGCTCCCTGGTTTGCCTTCTCTAGATGCCTTGTTATATCAGATAGCCATTTGATAACTCTAAGTAGGTGGAAAGTGAATACAATCTGGGTACAAGAGATGACTTATTAGCATGAAGATGATACTGAATCTTTTAAGAGCTTCTTGGTTTGAAAATGGAAAGTGCAATATAAGAAGAACATTGGATAAGAAACTGACCACTGAATTATTCCATCAACCAGTGGACATGAATATGTACCAGGGAAGAAGATGCTAAAGGAAGGATAGAGATATCGGACTGGAACCACTAGAATTGTATTGTAATATTGCAGGAATTGGAGGAACATGGATTTTGAATCTTTGCATTTTGTCACAAAAGGCGGTAGATCGAGGAAGATAAATGATCAGCCTATAGATATAGCTATGAATGGGTTATTTACTACTTTGATGTATGGATTCAAAACCAATTTCTGAGGTACAAATAAAAACTTTGAGAAAAGTAAATTGGGAATCAATTATAGGCAAAATATTCTAGTTTTGAAGCTAGGGTTGAAGAGGGAGGTTGGGTTTAGAGAGGGCTTTATAGATTGGGTTAATGAGGTGATGCCTTAATAGTGCTGGAATCATGACAATGGTGAGTGAGTGGTTGAGATTGGTTAAGATTAGAGGTGTTTTGTTGCAGAGAGGTGAAATGGTTAATGGGACAGCTTGTATGCTTGTCCATGAATGTGTGAAACTCTGATAATTGTGGGTAAGGCAGCAGAATATGTGTGGCATGACTTTTTTGTCTGGAAGAGATTTGAGAAGATTAGAGAATATGCACAGAAACAAGAGAAAGTAAATGTTATGGAGTGGTTATCATTGTTATCATGTCCAAGAGGGCATACTGGACTTTTGGGGTTTGATGGAATATTAACATGGACCCTGGATTAACATGGAATGGTATTGCCCTGTTGGCATGAGATGGTCAGTATTGCCTGGGGTATGATTATAATAGCAAGTATTAGAATCCCCATAGCATGTTTAGTATTTAAATGATGCATTTTCCCCAATAAAGTGTATTTATGGGGTCTCTGGGGAAAGATGGGTCCAGTTATGGGGGAACCTTATTGTGACATAGAAAGTTTCCAGCAGATTAAGGGCCCTATGCATGAAGGTAGGAGGGTATGTACAATATAACCAGGGCCATTTGGCCTCTTCACCACCTGAGGAAAGACTAACATGACACAGAAACGTCAATTATCTCTTCCTAGATAACTGGAGATCAAAGAGCCCAACAATTTAAAGAAAGTTGAAAATGCAAAGGGGAAAGGTGATTGGCAGATGCTTCCTGCCAAGTACAGAAGAGCAGGAAAGGAAATTCCTAATATGTGCCGGGGTTCATTATGGACTCTTTAATTCTTGATACAGGTGGGAAACATAGAGCTTGGGTGGTGGCTAAAAGAATGCTAGCGATTCATGACCGTGACATAAATATGAGTTTTTCTTGCTAATAAGGGGGGCTCAGTCTGGATATACATAATTTAAGTGTATTATTAATTCTGGGGAAGGGATAACTCTATGCATTACGGTTATGGATGGTGTATCTGATTGACAAGTTACAGTCGGTGACTCTGCAGCCCTCCTAAATGGTTCTGATGGTATCACAACATAGGCCATGTCACCACAAAATGTCCTGCCAAGATCTTCTGTAAGAAATCTACAACCACACACACACTATCTACAATATTACACAAGTCTGACACCTTACTAATTACACACTCATGCACACATATGGCATTTTAAGGGAATAAGGGACCTCCGGCACTGCTACCCATACATAGAGAAAGTCTCATACTCAATCATATGTCCTACATTATAAATTCATGCCACACTTTTCAACCTCACATTAAACTGTCAAAAGAAAAACTTACTTTGTATATCTCATTGCAATATTGTCCTCCAGTACTAAGTGACACTTCTCCATCTTCAAACCTCCTCCACTCAAGACCCCTTTACTAGCTTCACAGCAAAATACCACCGAGCCAACAGCTTCAAAACTAAAATAGAACAGGCAGCCACATTACCTCCACTCCAGCCACCGCCCACAGATACAAGCAGCCACATTCCCTCCACTCCAGCCACCGCCCACAGATACAAGCAGCCACATTACCTCCACTCCAGTCACCTCCCACAGATACAAGCAGCCACATTACCTCCACTCCAGTCACCTCCCACAGATACAAGCAGCCACATTACCTCCACTCCAGTCACCTCCCACAGATACAAGCAGCCACATTACCTCCACTCTTGTCACCTCCCATAGATACAAGCAGCCACATTACCTCCACTCTTGTCACCTCCCATAGATACAAGCAGCCACATTACCTCCACTCTTGTCACCTCCCACAGACACAAGCAGCCACATTACCTCCACTCTTGTCACCTCCCACATACACATGCAGAAACATTACCTCCACACTTGTCACCTCCCACAGACACATGCAGCCACATTACCTCCACTATTGTTACCTCCCACAGACACAAGCAGCCACATTACCTCCACTCTTGTCACCTCCCACAGACACAAGCAGCCACATTACCTCCACTCTTGTCACCTCCCACATACACAAGAAGCCACATTACCTCCACTCTTGTCACCTCCCACAGACACAAGCAGCCACATTACCTCCACTCCGGTCACCTCCCATAGACACAAGCAGCCACATTACCTCCACTCTTGTCACCTCCCACAGACACAAGCAGCCACATTACCTCCACTCCGGTCACCTCCCATAGATACATGCAGCCACATTACCTCCACTCTTGTCACCTCCCACAGACACAAGCAGCCACATTACCTCCACTCTTGTCACCTCCCACAGACACAAGCAGCCACATTACCTCCACTCCGGTCACCTCCCATAGATACATGCAGCCACATTACCTCCACTCTTGTCACCTCCCACAGACACAAGCAGCCACATTATCTCCACTCTTGTCACCTCCCACAGACACAAGCAGCCACATTATCTCCACTCTTGTCACCTCCCACAGACACAAGCAGCCACATTATCTCCACTCTTGTCACCTCCCACAGGCACAAGCAGCCACATTACCTCCACTCCGGTCACCTCCCATAGATACATGCAGCTACAATACCTCCACTCTTGTCACCTCCCACAGATACAAGCAGGCACATTACCTCCACTCTGGTCAAATCCCATAGATACAAGCAGCCACAATACCTCCACTCTTGTCACCTCCCACAGACACAAGCAGCCACATTACCTCCACTCTTGTCACCTCCCATAGATACAAGCAGCCACAATACCTCCACTCTTGTCACCTCCCGCAGACACAAGCAGCCACATTACCTCCACTCTTGTCACCTCCTATAGATACAAGCAGCCACATTACCTCCACTTTTGTCACCTCCCACAGATACAAGCAGCCACATTACCTCCACTCTGGTCAAATCCCATAGATACAATTAGCCACAATACCTCCACTCTTGTCACCTCCCACAGACACAAGCAGCCACATTACCTCCACTCTTGTCACCTCCCATAGATACAAGCAGCCACAATACCTCCACTCTTGTCACCTCCCACAGACACAAGCAGCCACATTACCTCCACTCTTGTCACCTCCCACAGATACAAGCAGCCACATTACCTCCACTCTTGTCACCTCCCATAGATACAAGCAGCCACATTACCTCCACTCTTGTCACCTCCCACAGACACATGCAGCCACATTACCTCCACTCTTGTCACCTCCCATAGATACAAGCAGCCACATTACCTCCACTCTTGTCACCTCCCACAGACACATGCAGCCACATTACCTCCACTCTTGTCACCTCCCACAGACACATGCAGCCACATTACCTCCACTCTTGTCACCTCCCATAGATACAAGCAGCCACATTACCTCCACTCTTGTCACCTCCCACAGATACAAGCAGCCACATTACCTCCACTCTGGTCAAATCCCATAGATACAAGCAGCCACAATACCTCCACTCTTGTCACCTCCCACAGACACAAGCAGCCACATTACCTCCACTCTTGTCACCTCCCATAGATACAAGCAGCCACAATACCTCCACTCTTGTCACCTTACCACAGACACAAGCAGCCACATTACCTCCACTCTTGTCACCTCCCACAGACACAAGCAGCCACATTACTTCCACTCTTGTCACTTCCCACAGACACAAGCAGCCACATTACCTCCACTCTTGTCACCTCCCATAGATACAAGCAGCCACATTACCTCCAATCTTGTCACTTCCCACAGACACAAGCAGCCACATTACCTCCACTCTTGTCACCTCCCATAGATACAAGCAGCCACAATACCTCCACTCTTGTCACCTCCCACAGACACAAGCAGCCACATTACCTCCACTCTTGTCACCTCCCATAGATACAAGCAGCCACATTACCTCCACTCTTGTCACCTCCCACAGACACATGCAGCCACATTACCTCCACTCTTGTCACCTCCCATAGACACATGCAGCCACATTACCTCCACTCTTGTCACCTCCCATAGATACAAGCAGCCACATTACCTCCACTCTTGTCACCTCCCATAGATACAAGCAGCCACATTACCTCCACTCTTGTCACCTCCCACAGACACAAGCAGCCACATTACCTCCACTCTTGTCACCTCCCATAGATACAAGCAGCCACTTTACCTCCACTCTTGTCACCTCCCACAGACACAAGCAGCCACATTACCTCCACTCTTGTCACCTCCCACAGACACACATATTAATGTCATGGAGTCCTCTCTAATCTATACATATTATTGTCATGGAGTCTTTCCTTATTATTTTGTTTTCTAGAGACTGCACCATATTACTTGTCCTTTGAATTGTTTCTAATTTATTGAGATCCTTTTGAATATACGTCTTGGGACACTCAGAAACTTTTATGAATTCTGTGATGTTACAGGACTAATCCTAACATGAAGGCCATGACCCCGTCCAATAACCCCCGTGACCTTGTTACATTCAGTTATAACAGCATTGCCACCTCTAGTGTGCTATTAACACACCTACAGTCTTATGAATTACTTCCTGGGTTTTCTTTGCATTTGCCCACTTCATCTCTCTATGCACAATTTACACAAGTAACGCCCATATGTGCCTGCGCACAACGCACCGCGCTGGCGTTACACACAGATTACTCCTAATTATAGTGGATATTTTTTTAGGCAGATATATTTTTCTAGAGTAATGTGATCTGACCCTTACAAATAAACGATAATAATAATAATAATAATAAAAATAATAATAATAATAATAATAGTGGATGCCCTCAATCTATATAGCTATATTATGAGGAGGCATTGCTGCTCATATCTGCCTCTCTATTCTTATACCCTCTGATCATGTGACCTTTGTGCCCGGCTATATTACTGTACATTACACTTAGAAAGGGCCAGATCACATTATCTGCCTCAAAAAATATATAAATATAAAAAAGCTTTGCAAATGACGTCTCTCAAATCCCTTTCATTATATTTATTATCAGCTTGTCCATCAAAAATGATGGCAATACAATTTTAAGCCATGGCAATGCTGTTTGCCACATGATGTAAGGCTTTTGCTCCTCTGAGGACTTTTGGCGCTCATTGCGAGCCCGCGCGGAGCAACCTTCGGCCAACATATTCCATAGCGCTGTACAGGGGTTTAGTACAAATAATTTTTTTGATCACATTGCACATAATGGAGGGTCTTGATACTGAGTTTAAAATCAAACATACACAGATTTTTCCCTAAAGCAACAAAGGCTTGAAAACTTGTAAACTTACGGTCTTAAGGGTTTGGGTGAGTTAGAGCGCTGACACATGCGTTGTGTATCTTTGCTTTCCTGCTGTCTATACGATTTTATGTCAATTAATGGTTAACTATCATTCAGTGATTTGTGATTGGCTTGACTGTTTTAATTAGATATGGTCAGCAGTAATTTAAATACTCAATTATAGTTGGCTGAAATATGATTGACACAAAAAAAATACCAAAAAAAAATACATACAAAAACATGTTAGTCATTGTGGGAACGCCACGGAGGAGATGCTCCATTATATATATCTATATATATATATTTTTTTTTTTTTTTTTTTATAAAGCTTGGGTTTTTTTAGGCAAAGATCCATTTCAACAGGCTGAAGATGAGGTGCAAGACATAAGAGGACCTTCCAACAACATGGTGCTCTCTTATCCAGGGCTGAAGAATGAGGACTAGGGCTCGAGGGTGTCAATGGATAGACAATGCATTGTTTGCCCACCACCACCCCTTAAAGGTCTTGTTTTGTTTTTCTTTTCTGTATTTAGTGTTAGGGACTATAGGTGTCCTTGTGGGACCTTAAGGGTGTATTGGGGGTCCCTGAGTACCACTATTGGAATAGGGGTTAACTTTAAGTGCCATGTGTACATGAGGACCCACATGGTTATAGCTTAGTATACCAAGAATTAGATATAAAATCACAATTTGGTTGGGATAATAATAAGTAATCTCATTGGGTATCACCATTTCCACATATATTAATCCAAGTTAAGTATAATGAATAATAAAGAACATTTTAAATAATTTATTAGCTGATTGAAATCTCATGGCTTAGTAGAATTTTAACACAAAAAATTATTATTTTGTCTCAAATTGCACACTTTGTTTAGTGTTTATCAGTACAAATGATGATCTGTCATGACCCAGAGATTAGGAGCTACGTGCCACCCCACACCACCTGCTTTTAGCTTACAGGAATTCCTTTAGGTTGTGTATTTGGGGGTTAACTCTCAGTGGCCAGCCTGCCTAATCGGCCCAGGAACAAGCAGTGGAACACAGGAAAGCAACACTACCCCCAGTGGTTAGGAGCAGAGTTGCAGGAAGAGTCCGTGATAATATTTCCAATGGTTAAAATTATTATATTCCCTCAGAATGAAAAACACAACTCAATGTATCTATGTTACAACTGACCATCTTTACTGATCCGCAATCCAGTATTTATAGCATACAGCGAAGAATCACAAGAAGTTTATTAATCTTCCCACCTGGTCACTTACTGTCATGTCAGGATTATTAATTACCCTTGATAGTAATCAGATATTTTCTTCTTCTTCCTTTCTTTTGAACTCAATATGGGTCCTATTCCCTCCCCTTGGTGTCACTCCCCTTCTTTCAGCAACCAGCATTTGTCTAAACAAAGGCCCCCATTCAATTCCAAGCCTGTAATTACTGTCATACAGCCCGTAAGTCTGCGGTATGAAATTTGCTACAGTTACAGATGTATTTTATTGCTAAAGCCCGCAATTACAGGCTCACAGGCACAACACGCAAACTATGAACCTGTACATAGTAAGTTAATTAGACAGAGCCAATAGTAAATGAGACTGTCATCATGACGTCAGTAAAACATGGAGTTTAGATGGCAAATCATTCGTTTTTAGACGTCCGATATGCAATCGAACTCGCAATCCAGAAATGTAGAAATGCATAAAAATGAATAAATCATATGTTCTTGTCCATGTGGGTGGCCAAATATGTAAAAACTCCTTCATTCCTGGGATTAATATAACACGGAAAAAGCGTTAAATAAAATATTTATTTTTTTATTGCAGATTTGCAAGCTTGAGACTGTTGTACAAATAATTCTAATGTCTTTCATTGCTTTTCTCAGTATTTTACAGTGCATTAGTGTGTTTTTATTTGCTTTTGCAGTGTTACGAACAGGTGTTTAATGCACTTGTGGGTTCTATTTGGAACCCATAATATTTTTTACTACATTTGCCATTTACGGGTTTGAAAGCAATTGCGGGCTTGTGGAATTGTTGCAATTAAATCTCGATTTGCGATGTTAGCGATTGTAACATTTGCAGGCTTGATAGATCAAAGGTGGAGATGGGACGGAGTTACGATTTTGACAACCCGCAGGAATTTTCAGCCTGTAACCCGGAAATCGATTGTGACTAGCAAAATGTTGCCAATTAAATATCAGTAATCTTTACGGGCTACATTACGGGCTCCAGTATTTACAATTGTCTCAATTGAATGAGGGCCAAAGTGTATTACCTGTCCCAGTACTACTATGATGTCAGGGTTATTAATACCCTCCCGGGGCTTAACAGTCTGAACGTATGGGATTTATTAATTTACTGTAATTAGAGAGACGTTGTTTTCCCTTTCACCTCGCTTCTACTGATCTACAAATTCAGGTACTGACCCCCTGCTGCAGGTGCCATAATGTCTAGGGAGAGGTTGGCTAAATATATTTTATTTACTAAATTCCGTTGCACAGAATGGAAACTGTGATTCTAATCTAATCTAAATTATTTTAAATACATTTTATGGTGGGACCATGACAATATGGAGGACTCTTTCCCCACTGTACTGGATCCCCTATAAGCAAGCACCTCACAACTGATGGCCCCTCTGCCCAGGGACCCTGGCAATACACCTCACTAAATGCAGCATTGAAACTTAAAACATGCCTTTGTACCCCTTTTACATCAATAAATATATACAATAATAAATCCTGCTGTTAAGGCCGCACACACACACACTGCTCTGTATAATACACACACTGCCCTGTACAAATAACATCATATAGTAACCCCAACATTAATTATTGTTGCCCACATTACATTACACATAGAAACATAATGTCATATTCCTTAGCAAGTCCCATGTCCATTGAAATATTTTGCAATCACATGGGCTGGGGTTACAAAGGTTCCCCTTGGGGCCACAATAGTCCATAGCCCCAAAAGTCCAATGGTGGGCACTTCTGGGCATGATATGATCTATTATTATTATTATAGTTCATTTATAATGCGCTGACATATTCCGTAGCGCTGTACATAAATAAAGTTCAGACAAAGATAAATACAAATGAACATACAGCAAAGCATGGAGGGCCCGGCCTTTGAGCCTCGGATCCAATGTCCATGGTGAATTCCCAAAGTACTTAGGATAGAATCTTGCAGACTTACAATCTAAGGTATAGTGAGTGGTAAAAGAGGGAGAGAGAGGTGATAAGCGTGTTAGGGTGGAAGGTGATACGCTTCTTTAAAGAGATGCGTTTTAAGTGAGGTTTTAAATGTTTTGAGGCAAGAGGATAATCGGGTAAGCGAGGCAAAGAGTTCCAGAGACTAGGGGCAGCACAAGAAAAGTCCTGGAGGAGGGAGTGAGGGGAGGTGACAAGAGTTGTAGAAAGAAGAAGGTCATTAGAAGAAAGAAGAGGGGGGTGGGGAAGTATTTGGAGATGAGAGCAGAGATGTAAGGGGGAGCATTATTGTTGAGGGCTTTGTAAGTTAGGGTCATGATTTTAAATTTTATTCTTGAGGCTAAGGGAAGCCGGTGAAGTGATTGAAAGAGAGGTGAACAGTTTTCATATATTATTTAACAATTTTGTGGCTAGAGTCAAAAAGGGTACACTTAGCCTAAAAATAAAGAAAACGCTTTATAGATGGGGTGAAAAGTGCGGTTGATAAACTCCATGTCCAATACATAGAGAACCAAGAATGGTTGTACATAGGAGAATTTATAATATCCTTAAATAATTCAAGCTGAAAACCCCTGAATTGAATACAGTATTTCATTACAATATTTTGTGATATATGATTGTGTTTATTTTGGTTTGGAAGGTTCCCTAATGTGATATAATGAGAGGTGTCAGAAATGTTCATTTCAAAATGCCTTAAAGAAGTCTCCATTTATCATTTATTATCAAAATGTTATGAATTGAAACAAAATAGGGAAATACTGGACATATTAGGACAAAAACTAAATAGGAAAAATGCTTAAATATAAAATTAGAATAGAATGTGGCAATAAACTTAAGTTTATTGTAAATTTCTAATGAAATTATATTTACACGCCAACTAGTGAATTGCCCGTCAAAAAATTATGGCAATAAAATTGTAAGCCAGGCAATGGTGTTTGCCACACAATGTTTGGCTATGGGCCCTGTGTGCACCTTCGGCGCTCATTGCGAGCCTCTCCCCCCGTGTACTTTATAGGCCTGTGAATTTTAGGGCCCTACTGCCTTGGGTTAAGTGTTAGTGTCTGCAATGAAATTGTAAGGCTGGCAATGCAGGTTGTCATACAATGTGAGGTGTTTGGTCCTCATTGGTTGTATTTTTCTACGTTCCTGGTGTGGTTGGTGTAGGTGTTACTGCTTGCGCCGTTGTGTTTTTTCTAAGTTCTGCATACCTGGCGTTGCAGAGCCTCATTTTCAGCTTGTTTCAGATTTTTTTATGTTATTCATCTGCAATTTTTTTTGTCGCTTAGCCGAATTTCGAATGACGAAAAACTCAAATAAGGCTCAAAATTGCTTGTAACCTCGCTCCCATGCTTCCTGGCTCTCACCTGTGCTGTGTGTGAGTGTGTTTTTATATTTTTGTTATTATTTTTCTTGTTTTTTTTTTAGTTATGCGCTACGTGCTTTAACTGCTCGCCTTCAGTAAGTGTTTCTGTTTGCGCTGTTGTGTATTTTCTATGTTCTGCGTTCCTGGCATTGCAGAGCTTCATTTTCATCCTGTTTTCAATTTTTTTACGTTTTTCGTACTCCATTTTTTTGGTCACTTAGTTGATTTTCGAGTTATTCTGGATGGCTGCAGGGAGGTACTGAGAGACTTTGTAGGATCCTAGTGGCGTAGGTTTGACTGTAGCAAGTCTTATCAAGCCCCTAAGAAGAAGCAGATCTGGAGTCTCTTGGTAGCCTGGAAGTGCTGATTTCTGATGCAAGGACCCTGACTGATACAGTAACCAGATATCAGGGTGCTGGTGCGAGATTTCCAAGAACCCAACGGTCCTTGTGGGTAGTCTATAGCCGGTGGCCCTGGGCAGTAATTGCCCCTACTCAGAGATCGTCACAAAGCATTTATGGTAAAGCTGTAAAAAAGAATATGAATTGTCGACTCTAGAACTTAGTAACATAAAAATAATATTCAATGTGAAAATCGTGGGAGCTATCCCAGGCCACAAGAAGCAGAAGGCCAAGCAGGGGACACAGCAGATGCTTCTGAAAGTGTCTCTCAGAGGCCAAAGGGACACCAGGTGAGTCTCACTAAGCACAGGGGACCCCCCCCCCCCCCAGTGCTAATTAACCTCTCAGGTAGACCACCCGCCCCAGGCACATACCTAACACCAGATTACACTGGGAGAACATAAGCAACAGACAGGGGGCCCAAAATGCCAAGCTGAGGCACTGGATTTTTGCACAAGATCAGTACAGCCTAATTAAGACAGAAACTAAGACTCTTCCAGCCAAAACAGCGGCGGCCATTTTAAAGAGCCCAACTTACACTCCATAACTCTGGGCCTAGTGGGCACATACCTCTCCTCCCTTCCAGCAGTGACATCTATACACTAAGAGGACAGGGGAGACCCACTTTAATAGTATACCCTTATACTGCATGGGATAATCTACAATCACCACCACAAAAAGGAGAATCCGTGGCCTAACAGAGGAAAGAGTCACTGAAGAACAAATTGACAGAACTCCAGCGCACCCTGGTGGCCACTTCACATAGTGCACAAGGGTGAAACTTACTATTAATCTAATAGACTGGCAGTTCATCATTCATATGGAAATCACATCCCTCTAAAGATGTAAACCACTATCAATGCCCGCACAAAGGGGACGCTTACATCAGACAAAAGTGAAGAGTGACTTATAAAGTATTATGGCTGGAGTTGCAACGAGGAAAAGCAACAAAAACATTCAAGCCTACTATCCACCAAAGACAATAATAGCAACCCCTCAGACTCTCCATTCAACAACGAGTCCTACCGAAACAAGAGCAATGGAACAATCCACCCCGAGTACCAAAGGTGACATACAAGACCTGAAGGACCTAATCCGAACATTCAGAGAAGACATTAAAACGGAAATCTCGAAGGTGTCCACAGAGCTAAAATCCGAAATAAAAAAAATAGACACCAAAACAAATGTGCTTGAAGAGAAATACAAAGAACTTCAGCAATCCCATCAGCAGATGGAAATAGAAATATCGGCACTAAAAGAAGAACAAGCTAACCACCTCTTGTTCCAAGAAGATCTAGAAAACAGATCTAGAAGGCAGAATGTGAGATTACGCAACGTCCCTGAATCGGTAACGGATCTTAAAGGATACTTGTACGAACTATGTGAATTCCTGTTACCAGATCTAAACTCGGAATAATAAAACATTGACCGCATACACAGAGCCTTGGGTGGACGCCCAAACATGAAGGAAAGACCTAGAGATATCATCGCAAGATTTCACTATTTCACCACAAAAGAGTTGTTTATGAAGGCATCCAGAGGAGGCATACCTGAAATCGAAGGTCATCAACCTCAGATCTTCTCCGATCTATCACAACTTACACTATCCAAAAGGAGAAATATGAAACCCCTATTGGACTGCATCCTTGCCCAGGGCTGGAGATACTCCTGGGGCTTCCCATTCCGTCTGACCATATCGAGAGACAACAAGTTTTACTCCATCAGATCCTTGGAAGAAGGGGTCAAATTGCTGACATCTTGGGATATTCACCTACATGCGACCCCTGAACTTCTCATGGAAGACAGACCACAAGGAGAGAGGAGTAGAGGATCAACGCGACGAGACAGAGGGAGAAACATCTCACTCCCGGACTCCAGGAACTCTAGAAACCAAAACGCTACAATGTGAAATATTATGTTGTCTTTTCTCTCTTATTCTCTTTTTCCAAGAGGCCTATAATGCTGCCAATAAGAAATCACTATGAAAGGCGATATAGGCCAAGGCGTTGTAGAGTTAGATTTCACTGTACTCTTCCAAAATGCTTCTGACACACAACCTACAATGCCCTTACAGTAAATATCACTAAACCTTAGTAAAGTAAACCTGCTAAACCGCAACTTACCCACGCCTACACAGCGTACTAAACGTGTAGTTCACTATAACGTGCAGTAGATATAGACATACTAAATTTCTCCTGACATATCTCTACTGCGTACTTGAAGTTGACTATATGATAGACACCACTAGGTTTACAAACAAGCAGTTAATTAGTGCACTACTAATTCAACTTTCTGACAGATTTTATGTTCCAATACCCTTCAATAGACTAATCTCAGAAACCCTTGGAACGGAGAATAGGTTAGATTTCTATAGGTTCACTTTTCACTTTAAAAATTATAGACCGCTCACAAAGTCCCCCGTGGGCAATTTAGTTAGATCAGAAAACAGGCGAATCCACACACTGTCAACTAACGACACGAGTGGATTCACCACGAAAGTTAAGGAGGATAGCGAGTGCTATCCTTTCGATAGTTTTATTACTACTACATTCACAGCTAATCAAAGTAGCTGTAGTTTATATTCTTGTTAAAACAGTTCACACCCCAGTGAAACGTCTACGTTTTAGATAAAGACGACTCAAAACCCTTGCCACCGCAGAGTAGTACAGAACACTTATAAGGTTGCCTTTGTATTAGATTATCACTGTGTAAAAATTAATATTTTTCCCCGTCTTCCTGTTTGTTCCATTAGCACAACCAACCTCCGAGTGTAAGGACACAATCCCAGCAGGGGGCCTATCGGACAATCTCAGCAAGAACGACAAAAGATCATTCCGTCACGACCGGCTCCCCATAAGGAACAAAGAGCTAAAAGGTAGGACACACCATGAACCTCAACATTATCTCACACAATGCTCAGGGCCTCAATGAACCCGTTAAAAGAGGGATAGCAATAAAAGAATATCAAAAACTAAGAGGGGATGTAGTAATGATCCAGGAAACACATTTTAAAGAATTAGCGATCCCCAAATATTGGGGGAAATCATACATGCAGGCATACCACTCTTCAGCTAAGGAGAAGACTAAAGGAGTGACAATCTTGGTACACAATAGAGTTAACTTCTGCCATTCCAAAACTCAATCAGACCCAGAGGGCAGATATTTAGCAATTCACGGATCCATCCAAGAACAAAATGTTACTTTCCTTAACCTTTACGCCCCAAATACCGAACAGGCACAATTCTTCGCTAAAATATCACGTATTATGTTGGGATGGGAACCATCTATCCTAGTAGTGGGAGGAGACATGAACACTGTACTAGACCCAGACAAAGACCGATCTGCAAAGTCTTCCGCACACACTACGCCAACAGCCACCAAAGCGTTCAAACACATTCTAAGATCCTACGGTCTGATAGACACATGGAGAGCAATAAATCCCTCGGACAGGACATACACCTTCTTCTCCCCAAGGCACCAGTCCCACTCAAGGATCGACCATGTGCTGATACAGCAACGACTAACCCATAACTTAATGGGGGCCGATATACACCCCATTGCATGGTCGGACCATGACTTGGTTCTGGTTTCCTTAAATGGCTTCATCCCATCAGGACGATCCCCTTCATGGACCCTAAACCCACACCTACTCAATGACGTAACCTCCAAAGACAAAATTACCAGAGCGATAGACGACTACTTTGCAATCAATGGTGGAAGCGAGGTGGGCAGGGGGGGAGTGTGGGCAGCCCATAAAGCAGTCATTAGAGGGGTCTGTATCCAAATAGGAGCAACAACAAAAAAATTAGAACAAGCACAAATGAACACTATTAAGAGTAAAATTTCAGACCTACAAACACAATTTACTAGGAAACACGACCAGAAGATTTACAATGAACTCCTGGTTCAAAAGCAATTATTAAATGCTATTCTTCAGAAAAAAATGATAACAATCCTCCAACGCACACAGGCCACAATGTTCAGGAGCGCCAACAAACCAGATACCATGTTAGCTAGAAAACTGAAAACACAGAGAGCCAATTCATTTATCCCAAAAATAATTAACAAGTCTAACAAGCTAGTCTTTAAACCAAATGAGATAGCTGACACATTCCGACACTTCTATGAGGAGCTTTACTCAGCCCCCGCACAATCAGGATCCAAAGCCCACAAATCACAAATAGATTCTTTTTTAAACTCAACAGAGCTGCCACAAATTGAGAGAACCCGAGCTGTGGAATTAGCAAAACCCATCACGATAGAAGAAATTAAAGAAGCAATTAAAACAACTAAATCACATGGGGCACCCGGCCCGGACGGGATTACGAATTTTTACTACAAACAATGCTCACATCAATTACTCCCGCACCTTCACAAATTATTTAATGAGCTATTAATAGGACCCCCCATAAAACATGAATTCTTAGAGGCAACAATTATCGTAATCCCTAAAATAGGTAAAGATCCAGCCCAATGCGGGAGCTACAGACCAATTTCATTAATTAATAACGATATTAAAATATACTCAAAGATTCTGGCGAACAGACTGGCCCCATTATTACCTAGTGTGGTCCACCCTGATCAGGTGGGCTGTATTGCCGGTAGAGAAGCTCCAGACAACACCAGGAGAGTGTTAAACCTAATAGAAATAGCCAAAAGAAACAATATCCACTCAATGCTTCTATCTCTAGACGCAGAAAAAGCATTCGACAGAATAGATTGGACATTCATGTGGGAAGTGCTAGCCAGAATAGGTCTAGGTGAAGGTTTTATAAGAGGGATACAGTCCTTCTACATGAACCCGGAAGCCTCCATAACATATCAGGGATTTAATTCTAAAAGACTCAAAATAACCAGAGGGACCAGACAAGGCTGCCCACTCTCCCCTCTATTGTTTGCTCTATGCCTAGAGCCATTGGCGATTGCGATCAGGAACTGTCCAGACATCCGAGGTATAAAAGTTGGCCCCAAGGAATACAAACTCAATCTCTTCGCAGATGATATTCTGCTCTCACTGACAGAACCAACAACTAGCTTACCAAACTTACTCCACCTACTCACGAAATTCGGTACCATCTCAGGATTTAAAATCAACACATCCAAAAGTCTGGCACTCAACATTACACTACCCAAAGAGATTAAAGAAAATTTGGACAAACATTTTTCCATTAAATGGGCTCAAAAATACTTGACTTACCTAGGTATTAATATTCCAGGTTCTATAGACCAAGTATATGACGCAAACTTTCCCCAAATCATCAGAAGAATAAAACAGGACATAGAGAAATGGTCAGCCTACAAAATATTCTGGCTTGGCAAGATAAACGCAATCAAAATGAATGTTATCCCAAAAATGTTATACTTATTTAGGGCGATCCCGACACCAATTAACTTGACAGCCATAAAAGCACTACAAAAAAACCTCTTCAAATTTACCTGGAACCAAAAAAAAACAAGAGTTAACAAAAATACGATGCACACACCCACACAAAAAGGAGGTCTAGCCTTCCCAAACCTGGTTAACTATTATAAGGCCACAAGATTGGCGCAAATGACTAACTGGTATAAGAAAGAAGCCATTCCAACATGGGTCGGGATAGAAAAACAAGTCTTGGAGGAAAACCATATAACCTTATCACATACACTATGGCTCAGCGCACACAAAGAACTGAAAACACAAACCCTTACAAGCTGTATCCGCAATTCATTAACAGTTTGGAAAGAAATGAATAAAAAATCCTCCCTGTTACATGTAGGTTCAGGTTTAACCCCTCTTTGGCAATCCCATAAGGAAGGCCACGTCACCAAAACCTCTCAGATGAAATGGTGGATACAGAAAGATCTGACTATAGTCGCTGGCACCTGGACTCTGGCACAAGGGGGCACACTGAACCAAATACCTAACAATGAGTGGATTAATCTGATGATAATCAAACAATCGATATTTCAGAATGCAAAATCAAATAGTCAGAATAGAAAATCAGTATATGAACAATGTTGCATTAACAACCCTGGAGGCAAAGGCAACATTTCGGTTATATACAAACACCTATCTGAGGTGTCTAGCATAAACAAGCCACACTATCAGGAGAAGTGGGAATCAGAATTACAGATCACACTAGACGATAAACAATGGAGTCAAGTTATCAAGCAAGCTAACATTTCATCCTTAAATATCACCTTGAAAGAGAACGCACTAAAAACAGTAATGAGGTGGTACCTCACACCAGCGAGACTTCACCACTCAAACAAATCACTCTCTGACAAATGCTATAGAGGTTGTGGACATGTAGGTTCGTTAATTCACATGCTGTGGGAATGTCCCAAAATTAAACATATTTGGCAGGCAACATACAACACATTAGGTAAACTGTGGGGGAAAACATTAGAGCAAAAGCCAGAAGAAGCACTATTGGGACTCCCAAACACAACACTAACAAAGAGTGAGCAATTCCTGACCAATCAGTTATACTTGGCATCTAGATGCATAATAGCCAAACACTGGAAACACACTGACCCCACATTTAAAGAAGTTCTACAGAAAATTGATCACATTCAAACCATGAGCCACTTCACGGCGGAGTTCGATGTGAGATACAAACGATGGGCCTCCTGCTGGGACATCTGGAAAGTTAGAGGGCCAAAATGAGGTGAGTCTGAGAAAGACTAGACCAACTAATAAGTTTTTTGCAGTAAATTGGTAAGAGAAAAGAAAGAAATGTAATCTATAAATTTAGAACTGGACACACAATGATGATAAATGTTTTGTTAAATAACTTTGTTCTGCAGGGACTAACTCTGAGACTCTCATATAAAACTATTTGGAGGAAAGGGAAAAGAAAATATTCTCACAAGATAGATGTATTGACCCCAATATCAACTGTAGAGCTCAAGACCTAGGAGAGCTACAAGTTATATCTTCACATCTGTTAACATACTTGTCCGAACTGATTATGATAAACCACAGAATTGTTTACTGTTGTATAGACACGTTTATAAATGTTGCACTGTTGACTAATTCTGTACATTTTGATATTTAATGTAAATCAATAAATAAAAAAAGAAGTTTAAAAAAAAAAGAAATATACTCAGAAAAATTGGCATAAGTTAACAATCATCAGTCCAATTTTAGGAGCCATGGCTCCCGGGATTTGTCAAGCCATGAATTAATTAGAAGATGCTTTTATACTGTTTTTTTCCCATATAGTAGTTGCTAATAATGGAGGAATTGACGAAGCATCTCTAGTGACAGAGGTGAGAAGGACTGTGTGTTGGGGAGTTTGTTGGGGCTTCCTAATCAGTAGTTGGCAGCTTGGAAACACAGGCCCAACCAGAATTCTGTAGAACTCGTACTGGATGTAAGACACACACACAATCAGTCTCAGTACTAATTCCGTTTATTGCTACGTCATTGCATATAATTTATACTTGCAAAAGAAGGCGGATATTAGAGCGATTTTCACAGTTCACGTTAGTCGGTACAAGGACATATAATCAGGTGTTTTCTGTTTCTTAGAACAACTAGAAATGTTTTGTGTTTTAGTAAGGTCGACAAACATCTCAAGGATAGGCACATGATATTATGGTTAGGCTATGTGTCAGCAAAATATGTTAACCCCTTCATCAGCAGAATATGTTAACCCCTTCATTCCCCTCTTAGATCACAACGTGATCTTTATTTGGGATGTAAGCAGTGGTGTATATATATGATAGGAAGCGAACTGAGACACTGGAAGGTGATAGACCCTCCAGGGTATCAGTACATGAGATATACCTGTGACTGGGTGGTGTTAAGTCACAGTATTTAGCTGGAAATTCTTAGGAATAAAGCCTTGCAGTATGTAATAAAAGCACAAAGGAATACAAGTAATGACAGTAAACAGAATTATCATCAATATAAGAACAACATTCTTTACCTATTAAAGCACACACACCGCCTTTGGAAGCTAAAACATAATCTAAAGCCATTCTATTCTACAAAGTGACCATTCTAAATTTGCACCTGCTCCTAGTTTAGTTTCCCAATTGCTTCAGCAGAGCTATTCAATGCCCTCTGTACCAGTAGAGAAAGGATGGCTAGTTCTTCCTGTAGTCTCCCTACGCCTGCATGTGGGAAGGTTATACCTAGGGTGTCTAAAAATATTTTCCACCCGCACTTCTGCTCTATATCCATCATGTTCCTGATGCGGCCTTGTGAAAGTGTTGGGGTTGTATATATATATATATGGGATTACTTGACCTAAATAACAACTGCCCACCCAATTAGGGGGCAGCCATCGATAGGCGTACCTGCCACAGATAAAGTATACATTCATGGCTGGAGAAGGCGGCATAAGGTGGAAGAGATTAGACACGGAGCCATTACTGTTGCTACAACCAGTACCATTAATTGATATATTATGTAAAAAAAGGAAAATAAGTAGGGACATCCGGGACCTCTACAGCTCCAAGGTGAACAACTCTTGTACAGGTCAGAAAGGGAGGAGGTCCTATAAAAATAAGCGTGGTATTGGAGCAAGTGGACCAACCGACAGATTTACATTTTCCTAGGGCCCTAAAACAGTTATACCCTGGGTTAGCGTGGGTTAACATAAATGATACACTCTTATTATATTTTGATGGGAAGTACGTGCGTATGAGGTGTTGCATCCATATAGAGTTTAGTGGTGTGGCTGATTGTACATAAGTAAAGAAATTCCATTTGCGGGTTTGTGTACTGCCATTGTAATATACGTGGCTTTGAGTGAAGTTTTCTGCTGGAAGGCCAAATAGAGGCATACCCATTCCCCATGTGTAGAGACGTGTGCACATACCCATTTCCCCATGTATAACAACGTGTGAACTTACCCAGCAATTGGAAATGTTAAAGGAGTGAGCATATCCTTGTAATGTATTATGTTCCCAGGCATGATTTTGTATAATGGTGTTATCACGTGTAGATCTCTTGTGCCTATGAGGTGAACTAGTATTGGTGTGAGTGTTATTGTGTTTACCACAAACAAACTTTAGTGGTCCCAGTTCGTCTGGGTCATAATGGCAATTAAGAAATGTCCATAAGGGCAAATAAATCAGGAGCATAAAGCACATCAACAGGAGAAAGTTCTTCCATGCATTCTGTGGATGCAGGAGTAAGTTTGACATTTTCATTATCGCTGTCTTCAATCGCTTTCACGGGGACTTTGTCACCTGCTTCACCCCTCTTTGGACACAGCTTCAGACGTGATGCGTTGATCCAGATGTCCTGTGAGTCAGTGAGGACAGCAGTCCTGGTTACTGCTACATCGGTAGTCGGTGGTCCGAATGGGAAGCCTCCCTTCTTTGCTCTGTTCAGTTGTCGGACACAGACGAGGTCACCTGGCTGGAACAGATGTGTTGGTTCCTGTGAGGGTAAAAGAAAAGCGAGAAGACACATCACCATAGATGCCATTCAATTTATCAATCAATTGTTGCACATATTGTTCTCTTATAAGATCAAGATCACCAGACATGATTACAAGTGGGCCTTTTACCCAAGGAGTTGGAAATGGTCTTCCCATTAGAATCTCAAAAAGGGGACAATTTAGTAGACTTATTAGGAGTCATCTTAATTTCTGCTAGAATGGCAGATAAGTATTTCTGCCAGTTCACCCATGTACCTGTAGTGGCCTTTGTAAGTTTCTCCTTAATAGTGCGGTTTATTCTTTGCACTATGCCTGAACTCTGAGGATGGTAAGGGATATGGAATTTCCAGGTTATCTGCAGCCATTGTACCAGTTCCTTAATTACCGCACTAATAAAGGCTGGTCCATTATCAGAATTAATTTGCAATGGGCATCCATATCTCAGTATTACCTCGGTAGTTAATATTTTAGCTACCGTCTTAGCATCCTCTCTTTGTGTTACAAAGGCCTCAGGCCACCGTGAGAACTGGTCTACTATCACCAACAGGTACAATTGCTTTGATCCTGTCTGGGATATGAGTAAAATCAATTTGTAAATGGGTGAATGAAGCTGTGGGTGGAGGCAAATGATCATGTAATGCTTTGTTAGGTCCTGTAGAGTTATTCTGTAGACACTGTATATATCTTTGTATGTATGTCTGGCAGTGTGATTTTAAGATTCTGATGCAAAAATGACACTTGCAACTGTTGCTAGTACCCTGTCAGCTAAAGCATTAATTCTAGATATAAAATCATTGCGATTCTTTGTACTTGCTGTGTGTTATCAGTTTTACTAGTTTCGTTTCCAGTGTGCTACTGGATGCAGCGGGGGGGGGGGGGGTTAAGGTTGCAGCTGCAGCTTCTCTCTATCATTCCTTCTGCCAGAGTAGCTGAAGGCGGGGGGGGGGGGGGGGTTGCTTTCTGTACTGCCACATCACAAGGAGCCAAAAAGTTTGGAGACACGCCAGCATCCCCTGGACCGGAGTAGATACTACTTTGGAAAATAATGCAACGGGACACATACTACCTCCGTGATCTTGGGCACAGACCGCGGCCATGGTTTTACAGTTGTCCCTTGCATACAAATGAAATGGTTTACAATAATCAGGTAGTCCTAAAGCGGGGGCCTGCATAATGCTAACTTTTAAGGTCACAAAAGCTTCAGTCATGTCTGGAGTCCACTGAATATGCTCTGGGCTGTCCCCCTTAGCAGCCGTACCTAAAATGGAGTCATAGTGAGCATTCAGGGATCCATTGCCTGCAATAATTAATCATCAACATGTGTTGCCCCCATTTGTATTTTGTTTTTAGTTACCTTGTGACCTTCAGCTGCTAGGTGCTGTAGCAGACTGAGTGAATCCTGTCTTTTTGGCTTCCCCGTTAGGAGTACATACCAAACAGTAGGTCCTTTTGACGTACTGAATGGGGACAGAACCATGACACGGGTCCATGACCGCAAGGTATTGTTGGAGCACCAGTGAGTAAGCAGCTGGTGAATCCACGTAGCCTTAGGGGAAGACAGGTCCATGTTAATTGGCACCCATCAAAAATGAAAAACCATAAGTAGTTGTGTCTCAAGGTCCAATGGGACCAAAAATAATGCGTTTGATAAATCAATAATAATAAATATAGTGGCGTCATGGGAAATGGCCGTAATGAGAGCAGTGATATTAGGGACAATCGGGGCAATTGGGATGACTAAGTAATTAATTGCCCTTAAATCCTGGACAAATCTAAAGTCATTGTCACGTAATGGAAGGGACGTTAGCCCAATTCCATCCTGACTCTGTATCAGAGTCTAAAAGTCTGTATAAGAAGTCTGATTCATGGTGTCCTTGACACATTCACTTCAGATACATCATATATGTAGAAGGATTAATTTGGGCGTTAAGGGCTGCCTGTTTTCTCTTTCCGTATTTACTATTGCAATCTATTCAAAAACAAACTCCATTTTGGATCAAATTCACATACAAAATCTCTCTTCCAAATCACTTACTATAACATTCTAGGAACTATTCGCTTCAGTCCCGTACTTAACTTACAATAATTCCCAACTAACACTCCACTTCTTCCTGAGACATCTCCACAAACATTTAACTACAAATACTGGAATCCACCTTAAAAAGTTCAGCAACAACATTCCATACACATCTTATCCAAACTAAATACGACCTTAAGAATTTTCTGCAAGGAGACAGAAATTCACAGCCTTTTTTTTTTTTTTTTTGGGACGCAGAGATAAGTGTTAGCAAGCTTTAAAATAGAATAAACACACTGTCTTACACTTACAAACAAGATAGACCATAAATCCTCCACTGTTACATATTTCTGGAAAAAGATTTCCTTTTTTTACATATATGCCGGCTTTAGAAATATATTTCAGTGGTGGACACAGCCTTAAAGACACAGACAAAAATTCTCTAACCTGCATTTCTCAATTGTATTGCAAAGAAAAGAAAGTACAGCTAACACTCACAAATTTATTTGCAGCAAAACACAAGACAATCCATCTACTTTATAAACAAAAGCAATCAGAATATTATATAAATGTATGTAAAGAGAAGAAAAAGTTCCTTTATATTTCTGTGTTCTTATCTCGTTTGCTCTTTCACGGGACCTGATGTTACGCTGTGTATATAATTACATATGACAGCTTTGGGAGGTTTAGACTGGGAAGTAACCATTTACAACTATCCTTCTAAAAAAAACTTTAGGTGGTTGTCTCAATAGACAACGTAACCTTATTTGCTATCACGTTTTTTAATCCGAGAACAGGATTCGGCTGTACTGAGCTGAATTAGCTCGGGCAGTACCGAAAGATATTCTCGAGTTAACGGGTTGCCCCGAGACACAGAGACGGTGCGTCTTACAGTGTCCAGAGACCTTACTTCCTGGTTTTTACACAGAATAAAAAAAACATTTCTTATCTTAAACAGCAGAGCAATACAGCAAAATTAATGAGCAAGCAAAAGCGGATTTTGGGCACTGTAAACCAAGCCGTCAAGTATATATTTATATCAATTTTATCCTTTCTATTCCCACCTTAGGAATAATATATATATATATATATATATCTCCTTGATATATATATGGCCTTCCAGAGGCCTAATTTTACACTCTCTTCCTTAGAGAGTCTCCCTACCTTTTAGGGATTATACCTACAGTCTACCAAAGACTTAATTCTTAATTCTTAATTCTCCCTACCGCAGGGAGTGTGTGCCCAACTTATTTACTTGTATACAGTTTACAAAGGACGACGAGAGTGGGAGCAAAGGAAGGTGCAAATAGACACAATTCACTCTACTCACCCACTCCGTCGTACTTCGATCTCTGTATCCCACTCTTCTGACACCAGTTTGTTGGGGCTTCCTAATCAGTAGTTGGCAGCTTGGAAACACAGGCCCAACCAGAATTCTGTAGAACTCGTACTGGATGTAACACACACACAATCAGTCTCAGTACTAATTCCCTTTATTGCTACGTCATTGCATAGACTTTATACTTGCAAAAGAAGGCGGATATTAGAGCGATTTTCACAGTTCACGTTAGTCGGTACAAGGACATATAATCAGGTGTTTTCTGTTTCTTAGAACAACTAGAAATGTTTTGTGTTTTAGTAAGGTCGACAAACATCTCAAGGATAGGCACATGATATTATGGTTAGGCTATGTGTCAGCAAAATATGTTAACCCCTTCATTGGCAGAATATGTTAACCCCTATGTTAATAAGTAAATCTTGTATTCCAAATTTAGCTACAATAGCCATGTCAACATTGTATCTTTCTGGCATATTGTGAGGAGATCCTTGGAAAGAAGAAGTTAAAATGATGGCTTTGCCAGCTGTCAGCTCTCTGGTTGTAGCAACCTCAGCGACATAATCCATCAATCCACAATACTGTTCTACACATAGTTTATCTTGTTGATATTTTATGAAGTTTAAATAATTTGCCTCAACTTGCAATTTGGAATCAATGATCCATTGTTGTGTCAATTTTCCACCACATAAAATGGGATTGAATGGCAGTTTGAGCCACTTCAAATTCAAGCATGGAAATATTACCGAATTGGTCCGAATATAAGCCAAACCTGTAAAATTCAAGGGGAAAAAATAGAGATATATTTTTTTATAACCTAACCCTGACTTGTGCTTCTCAATAACATTGTCCCTTACTTGTTTGGAGAGTTCCTTGGTCTTCATGGCAGTGTTTGGTATGTGATGCCTCTTGCTTAGGTGTTGCGGACTCTGGGGCCTTTCAAAAAAGGTGTGTACATGTAATGACAGATCATGTGACACTTAAATTGCACACAGGTGGACATCATTTCACTAATTATGTGACTTCTGAAGGTAATTGGTTGCGCCAGAGCTTTTTATGGGCTTCATAACTAAGGGGGTGAATACATATGCACATGCCAATTTTCTGTTTACTATTTCTAAAAAAATGTTTTATGTATATATTTTTCTCATTTCACTTCACCAACTTAGACTATTGCGTTCTGATCCACCACATAAAATTCAGAATAACAAACATTGAACTTAAGGCTGTAATGTAACAAAATAGGTAAAAAGTCAGGGGGTGAATACTTTTGCAAGTCACTGTAAATCTGTTTTCACATTTGAATGTCTAAAACAAGTTAAAAAACTTGCTTCCTGCTCAGAATTATGAGAAATACAGTTATTACACTGCATTCTGGGAAGCTGTGCCGGGACATATATATGTGCCCAGGAGTATTAAAAAATGAAACAAAGAAATGAAAAGAAAAAAGTTATTGAGTGGCACTGTACCCCCCCCCCCCCCAACCAGAGTAGGGCCCCTGTGCATTGGCGGTGGATCTACCCCTACTGCCAGGTCCTTGGAGTAGAATTTAATTGCACCACTCAGGACCACTTTCTTTTTTGTCTCTTTAAACTTTATACCCCCCCCCCAGATTTTTTGGGGCTCCTACACCCAAGTCCCAACCACTGGTACCTCTTTTTTGTGTACAAAGAAAATAACATATTTAGCTCATCTGCCTTTTCCTCCTCACTAATTATCAGACTGTGTCAAATTGTAATGTTCCTATAGCTTTCTTCCTGGCCTTCTTCCCAGTAATATATTTATACACATGTTTAGGGTTAGTCTTACTCTCCTTACATATAACTTGCCATGTTCTATGTTAGCCAGTCTAATAGCCCTTTTGCTGCCTTGTTGATTTCCTTGTATTCCCGTAAAGCAGTCTCTGTCCCCTCTTGTGTGTATAATATAAATGTCTGTTTTTTACTCCGTATCTTGATCTTTAAGTCATTATTAAGCCACATTGGATGTGATTTACCCCTTTTATTTGTATTCCCATATGGTATATGGTGATAAGTATTTATAATTAGTAAGGATTTGAACGTTGTCCATTTATGGTCAGTATTTTTACCTGTCCTTTCTCTGTCCCAGTCTATATGTAGTATCGCTGCCCTTAGACTGTTACAATCTGCCCCTTACAGTTATTTTTTAATTCAATCCCTTAAGAGACTGTGTTGTGATCACTGTTTCCCAAAGGTCACCCTATTTCATCATCTGATACTATATCAATATTATTTGTGATAATTAAATCAAAGGTGGCGTCATTTATAGTAGGCTCTTGTATAACCTGGGTGAGATAATGATCCCTGAGTGTACTCAAGAACCTGCGCCCCTTAGATGAACTGCTGGTCTCATTTATCCAGTTTATTTCAGGGTAATTAAAATCTCCCATTATTAGAACTTACCCGTGCTTAGCTGTATTTCCAATCTGTAACAATCATTGTATTTCCTCACTTTCAGCTATATTTGGGGGTTTATAGCATACTCCTACTAATATTCTTTTGGAATTTGCTGCTTCGCTATTTAACTCTACCCACAAACATTCAGCTTTATGACTAGGTCCACCATAAATATCTTCTCTGACTATAGGCTTAAATTCATATACAAGAGATGCTTTTAATCTGTTACCAATTCGCCCATTACTATGACATTTACATGGTATCCAATGGTCAGGGAAGTATTATTTTGGCTCACTTTCAGCGCTAAGAGCAGACCAAACATATATGACCACTTTGCAGAAAGTTTATGATGGACCTTGCTCAATGTGAAACGGTTCCCCATCATTCATTATTTTGATGACTTTCTCTGTATTGAAACCCTCAAAAGATTAGCCACCCTCTTAACTTCAGACCCATTTGACCATTATACATGTCAGTGACTGTAATTATGGCATTATTAGCCATATAATATGTAATTATGTAATTATTAGCCATAGAATACCATATCACAACAAAATCACAGCTACCTTACAAAAATGACCTCGCAGCCTAAAAAGACCACATATTGATAGTTCGCACTACTAGATCAAGCACGCATCCTAGCCTCATCAAATGTTCCCTACTTTCAACAAATGGCACCCCTTCACTAAGCTCAGACAACTGCTTACTACTCCAGAATCTAAACCCAACCACCACCGATCCTTACTATCTCAAGTCATATCAACCACCACATCCATTCACTATGTTAGATTAGCCCTCAGATTAGATCCTTTCATATTCTAAATACTCATTCAGAATTGGAGTAGCCAAATCCACATGCCGTAATAACACAACCACTCATAATCCAAACAGTGGGTCAATGGAAATCTCCATGTTACAGTCGATATATTGTCACGACTGCCACATTTGGGGAACTACGCTCACCCCAAATCTCTCTCTCTCTACGGGTCGCAACGTTTTGTTCAGATCTCGACACCAGCAGACACTTCAGATGACAGCATCATTACTGGAGAGACAGGCACCATCAGACCCCTTTTCTTAGGATCTAAGAATCACAAACCATGTACCTTTGATTAGTACAAGCAGACTCTGACACAACCTTTTCTTTAGTGTGTCCAAAGTCAGACTGGCACTTTTTTATTGTTACAGAGATATATAAAAACACAGAAAGATGACACAAAACGCCAAAGACCTTCCTCCAGTTCAAGCCCATCCTCCTAGGCAAATAGCTTGCTACCCCCCTCACCCACATGGCTTTCTTCTCATTACACATTTTCTCTCCTCTTATTTCAAATTATTTAACCATTTATTTTTTTATATATTTTATTTTATTATTTTTTGTACAAATAAAATAGTAAAGCAGCTAATAAACATATTTGTAATTACACCATACAAGAGAGAATAATAAGCAATACAAGAACATGAACATATCCTCTCAACATCTTTGATATCTCTCAAGTTTTAAATATAATTTTACAATCAACAGAAGACAGAGACGGAGAAAAAGGGAGAAAGAAAAGAAAAAAAAAAAAAAAAGAAAATGTTCACTCTCTCTCTCCTTTCCCCTCCTTTAAAATTCGTCGCGGAAACACTATCAAAGAGAATTTCATCGCCCTCATTTTTCTAGCTTAATGTCAGATCTTGGTCCCAGAGCTGCCATTTTATTAGAAGAGTGGCCTTGGGGATATTATCTCGGGAATTAACCAGCAGATCTAATTTCATCATTTCTCTATTTTTTGAGATAATGTTCTCTAGTTCTTTCCAGGAGGGTACTTGAGGTTGTTTCCAATATTTCAATAATAACCATTTAGCAACTAGACATATGTGTGATATTAAAAATCTTTCCCTGATGGGAAGATTTCCATTTGCGAGTGTAGAATAAATATTAACGGATTACAAGGAATTTGTTTACCAGTGAGAGCCGAAAGTTCTTTACTTACTCTCATCCAGAATATTTTAATTTTTTTACAATCCCACCACATATGAAGGTTGTGCCTGGTAGTCCGCATTGTTTCCAGCATAGGCCATCTAGGTTATTATATATTATTTTTAGTCTATTAGGGACATAGTACCATCTATGGATTAATTTAACCATCATTTCATTATATGAAGAGTTAATTGATGATTTCTTAATAGTACTAAAAGTTTTAATCCAGTCTTCCTCTAATATTATAATTTTCAAGTCAGCTTCCCAGGCTAATATACCCAAACTCTTTTCAAAGGGAGTGTTTTCATCAATTATATTACTAAATTTAGAAATTATGTGTGACAATTCACCTTTGATTAAATATTCTTCCATTTTCCAGATTTTGTTCATGTTAATAATTTTATATCCTAGGAGAGTAAGGTGTCTTTGTAGTCCTTCATAATCTAACCACGTAATTTTATCTAAATTAAATTTCTCTTTAAGTCTTTTCAATTCCATTAAATTCTTTAACCATTTATATACCCCAGATATGACTGTTAAGCAAGTTGTTAGTACTTTCTAACCACACATATAATAAGTGATGAACCCCAAACAGTCCAGTGGGCCCTTCTGTTCATTACAGCTAGTTTCCCCCATCCTAGTGTGGCCTAGGAATTCGTCCTGCCGGACAAATTTCTAGCCACAATGATCTCACTTGTGCGAGTGAAAGAGTTGTTATGACCTCACAGTCCACAATTCTAGTAATTTCAATGGGCACACAATTTGGGGCATAGCCTCCATGGCTCAATTGCCATCCACCTCCCCTGGGCCATGACACATGCCCCCTCCCTCCCCATCCATTGGGGAAAACAATTTCCTTGGGTAGCTGCACCTAAAACAGTCCTTGGGCCTATTAGTTCACTCAGTACAACAAGTCTCAGGGTGGTACCCAGTCCAGGTGACAGTTCCCAAAGTGACATGGCTAGCCCCCCTCCCAAAAGCCAGGGCCAGTGCCCTCCTCCTCCCAAAGTCTTAGGGGAAACATTTTCCTGTGGAGTCCCATAAACTAATACCTGCAGGGAGGAACATATCGGTCTGATGGTGGTGTGGAATAGAGGATCCATTTTTCCCTGCACCGCAGTCTGGGCGCAGTACCCCTGCTCACCTGGAGCAATGGTCTGGGCATGGGACTCCATTTCTCCATCTCCTCGGACCACAGTCAGGGCACTGTGCTTCAGCTCTACTTGCTTTGGGACACAATGAGGAATGTGGTCCCTCTTTAACTGATTTGCTGTGTCTCTGTTTGCAAGGTCTCAGGAGTCATAACCTCCCCTGCCCTCTGGTCTGTGGCTAGCTCTCTGACATTTTTTATCAGCTGGAGCTCCATGCTAGGCCCACAGTCCATTCCCAGGGCACAGTGAACATTGCTAATCCCATCCCGACTGTCTGTTTGGCCTGGCTTCTGCCAACATCCCTCTTTGCCCCCTTCAAGAGCTGCACCTCTCACGCAGCCAGTACTCTCTGAGGGCAAACAATAATCAAAACAGCTGTATGCTTCCAGGGCCTCCTGGTGCCAGGATGTGTCTTCATCATCCCTATCCACTTGGCAGGGCTCCTTCCTTCCCTTGAGCCAGGTCCTAGCCTGGGCCGCTTCCACCAGCAGATTCATGTAACTGATTTCCAGCTCCAGCTCTTGCTGGATCAAGGGTTCAATCAATGCAGCCTCCTGGGACCCTGGTTTTAGTCCCAATTCTTGGCAGCGCTGATTATACAGGACCACCCCACGTTCAATAGGCCCAATGCCACATGCTGGATCGCCCTGCAGTACACCCTGTGGTCCTTTCATTACCTCCATTCTGTAGCAGGAGGGCTGTTGCAATGCAATAGCCAGCTCCATCAGATCATCATACCGCTCCTCCAAAACGATCTTGTCCCAAACCAAACCCACCAGCCATTTTGATAGCTCACCTCCCTGCTGGATTCCCAGGAATGACATCCACTGAGCCGTAAGAGCTGCTGCCAAGTCCTCTTCCATGACAACGTGATGTGCTCTGCGCTCCATCAGCCTTGTGATCTGGTTCATTTTTTCCTGAATAACCTCTGCTCTGCAGGCAACCAGGGAGCTGGTTTGGTAACGCTGGACAAATCGCCTGACGGCCTCTGCATCTCCTCCAAGCCTCTGAAAGAACTTGATTTCCTCTTGAAAAAGTTTCCATATGCTATCCTGGCTGCTGGTAAAAATGCTTGAGATCTCCCACCGATGCCACCAGCTGTCACGCCTGCCTGATTTGGGGGACTACGCTCACCCCAAATCTCTCTCTCTCTACGGGTCGCAACTTTTTGTTCAGATCTCGACACCAGCAGACACTTCAGATGACAGCATCATTACTGCAGAGAGTACAGTAGACTCTGACACAACCTTTTCTTTAGTGTGTCCAAAGTCAGACTGGCACTTTTTTATTGTTACAGAGATATATAAAAACACAGAAAGATGACACAAAAAGCCAAAGACCTTCCCCCAGTTCTAGCCCATCCTCCTAGGCAAATATCTTGCTACCCGCTCACCCACCGGGCTTTCTTCTCATTACACATTTTCTCTCCTCTTACAGAGCCATAAAACTAGCTTCCCCCTTCATGAATAAAGCCAGAGCCTTCACATGTGGCCGATCGCAGGGCCATAAAGATTCTTTCAAATTATTTAACCATTTGTATACCCCAGATCTGACTGTTAAGCAAGTTGTTAGTACTTTCTAACCACACATATAATAAGTGGTGAACCCCAAAAAGTCCAGTGGGCCCTTCTGTTCATTACATATATATACACCAAAACCTAACCTAGACTTATGAGCATTCCATGACATAACTAAATGAGTTTCTCATCCAACTCAATATGCACTTTTTGGCCTCTAAACCCATCTACCTCTGCCGAAATTCAGACACCTCTAAATCTCCCTAGGCCTCTAATCAGACCAAATGATGAAACCACCCACCGCACAGAAGAAAGAAAGTTCTAACCACAAATATATTTACACACTTTTTATTTTAGTTTTTTACATATGTGACATATACTATATCACATATTATAATTGTCCAACTATGAGTCGTCGTCACGCTGTTTGCGTAGTACGTACGACTTAGCGATGAGTGCCGCAGTTAAACCGTAGCACTTTGGCAATGAGCGCCGCATAGCGAGGCGAGCCGTTAAACCGTAGCACTTTGGCAATGAGCGCCACAGGCGAGACTCGCGTAGCAAGGCGAGCCGTTAAACCAAAACACTTATACACAAGACGGTAGACTTAGAAAAAAAAATACGAGATGAAAAAAATTACGAGATAAGCGGCGGAACCAAAACAATTACAAAACACTAAATACACACAAAAAAATAACAAAAAGGGTCACTTACAGCATGGGGAACCAGGCAGGGACGTCTGGGAGTGAGGTGGAACTCCAATATAAATAGATTTAGACAATTTATAAAGATCCAAAATCGGCTAAGCAAGAAAAAAATGGCCACCAAAAAAAATGAAAACGAGGCTACACTACTACGAACTGCGTAAAACACAGCCAGAGATGTATGTGCTTGAAAAATACCGATACCAAGGATGCTCAATACCGCGCAATGCGTAAAAAAGACACTAGCGACTACATTTTTACGAAATGAAATTACACATTTACGTATTAACACACATTTCCCGCCTTTGGCTCCCGGCAGCTCGGATTTCCCGCCTAAAACAACGCATTTGTCTCGCGGCACCGCGGATTTCCCGCCTAAAACAACACATTTGTCTCGCGCACAAAGCCTATATATAGGGCACACTTGACACATACGTGACACTTTCTCCTCAGGTGATGACAGTCTGACTGGACATTTTCTGATGCCGGAAAATCTCAAGAGATTGTTAGCTCTTCAGGATACTGCTTCAGCAATATTACATTAAAAAAGGTAAATAACATTAATAATCATTAACTATTAAATTATTAATTAATTATTAAATAAATAAAAATGTGAGGAAACAAGAAATTGAAATGTATTTAATTGAAAAATAATATCGTGCTTACCTGTGTGAAAGAATTGTAAATAATATTCAGAATGTACTTTAATTAATTAATTAATTAATTAATCCTTACTAATCATTAATATCAAAATTGGTTAACGTTTAAGAATGTGCATAAAAAAAGGAACACATTGATTCATTAATTATTAATGTACATTATTTTAATAATTAGGTTGTTATATATCGTGCTTAACTGTGTGAAAGAATTGTAAATAATATTCATAATGTACTTTAATTAATTAATCATTATTAAAAAAAAAAATTCAGGTATACTCATGCTTACATCTTGACGTTAGATTTAGTCAGACATTACTTTAATATTAATGCACATTAATTGAGTCTTATTTCATTAGTAATGTACATTATTTTAATAATTCAGTTGTAACATACTCATTATAAAATACTCCCAAAAAAAATAAAAAGGGATTAGACTCTTGCTTACATCTTGACGTTAGATTTAGTCAGAAATTAATTTAAGATTAATGCACATTAATTGAGTCTTATATAAAGACTAACAGGAATATTGATTGTATGTTTTTAATCTATGCAAAAATATCTCTGTTCAGACTGATTGATTGATACGGATGAAGCAACATATTATACATTAATTTTACAATTTTGTACACTTGCAGTGGAGCTGCAGCTGAATGAACAGAGACAGTGACGTTTGGAACCATTGAACATCATAAGGATAATCTTGACAGGTACAGAATTTTATGATATTACTACTATTTACAATTACAGATTAAAATGGCGGATAATGGAGAAGACAAAATTGAACGCAAAAGAAGATTGGCAAGGGAAAGGAAGCAAAGGTGGAGAGATGCACAGTCACCGGAAACTTCAGAACGCTTGAGAGAGGAAGATCGACAGAGACTTTTAAATAAAAGAAAGATGAGTAAGAAAGCAGCAAGTGAGTGTGTTGGGGCTTCCAAGGAACAAAAAAGTAAACAAAAACATGTCTGTAAACCATTGTCCAATGATTCTATATTGCCTAATGACTTAAATGTAGAGACACATGACACCAATGTACATATAGAAAGTGGTTCTGATATCTATGTTGAAAAAATCCATGACAACGTGTTTAGTAGAGCACTACAAGTAGATACTCATTATTGTGGATTACTTAATGTGGTTTGTCAGTTTTGTGGGGCCTATCATTTTCTAAAGGAAAGACCTACTGACGGAAATTTCATTAGTTGCTGTCAGAAAGGAAAGGTAAGACTTCCACTAAGACACTTATTTCCAGATTATTTAGAAAGCATTATGAGCGATCCAACATTTCCAAATTATACTAATTTAAAAAAATACATAAGGTCTTATAACAGTGCAATTTCATTTGCTTCAATGGGTTGCAACATTAGCAGAAAATGCCCCAGGACATGGTCCTTACTGTTTAGAATTCAAGGTAAAATTTGCACAGTTATATGTCTTAGATACAATGGAAGCTGTGGAACAAAGAATGACGCTTCCAGAAAATAAACAGTGTTTGTCTTTGAACAGCTGGATAAAATTATGGCAAAAAAACCCATACAGTCAAGCATACAAACAATTAGCACAGCTTGAAAAGAACAACAGGGAACATGCTCAAAGACATCAATTGCCTACACCAAGAGTAAATATGGTGTTAAAAAGAGATTGCAACACTGATCAAAGAAGATATAATTTACCCTACAGTAAATGAGGTTGCCATGGTGTTTAAAAATGAATATGGTGAACCACCTTTTCAGCGTGATATTAGAATATATCCACGCAATGAAGAACAACCATTTATCAACATAAATATATTAAGCTGTAATTTAGATCCAATGATATATCCCATTTTCTTTCCAAATGGGGAACCTGGATGGAACCAAAATTACAATTGGAAAGTTATCCCAATACAAAACTTTGTCTTAGATCTAATATTTCCATGCTGGAATATAAAGTGGCACAAACTGCTATCCATGATTGTTTTAATCCAATTTTACATGGAGGCAAACTAACTCAACAATGGATTATTGATTCATATCTACAAGTTGAAGCCAACAATTTAAATTTCATTAAATTTCAACAAAATAAATTAAGAGTAGAACAGTATTGTGGATTAATGGATTATGTGGCAGAATTAGCTTCCAACAGAGACATTCCAGCTGGAAGAGCAATTATTTTGCCATCCACTTTCCAAGGATCTCCTCGCAATGTGCGAGAAAGGTATAATAATGCCATGGCTATTGTCATAACATTTGGAAAACCATATTTATTCATTACATTCACATGTAATCCACAATGGCCAGAGATCAAGGAAAATTTGAAATCTGGGACAAACTACTTCTGACCGACCAGATTTAGTGGCAAGAGTATTCAAAATCAAACTCAATTAATTAATACATGATATCACTAAAGCAGACTTATTTGGACAATGTGTGGCTTTTGTTTACACCATTGAATTTCAAAAAAAGAGGACTGCCACAATGCTCACATACTTTTAATACTGCAGGATAAAGATAAGTTGAATACTGCAGAGAGAGTGGATTCAGTAATTTCCGCAGAATTGCCAGACCAAGAAAAATATAACAAACTTTGGGAGAATGTTACACATAGAATTTATTATGGCCCATGTGGGGAGATGAATCCTAATTCACCATGTATGGAAAATAAAAAATGTACTAAAGAATTTCCAAAACAATTTCAAATGCAAACTTATGCAAATTGTGATGGATACCCTTTGTATAAAAGAACACAAGGACAAACAGCTATTATCCGTGGGCAAAAGGTTGATAATAGATTTGTCGTTCCATACAATCCACATTCGCTCATCAAGTACAATGCACACATCAATGTGAAAGCACTTCGATTAAATCAATTGAGTATGTGTATAAATATATATACAAAGGATATGACGCAGCTACTGTTGTTGTGCAAGGTGCTGCAAATGAAAACGAAAATCCAATTTTACATGATGAACTATCAAATTATTTAGATGCTCTGTATGTGAGTGCTCCTGAAGCAATGTGGCACCTTTCGAAATTTGAGATGCATGATCGGTCACATGCTATCTATCGTTTATCTGTACATTTGCCTCAAAGTCAGTTGGTTTGCTTTACTGCAGGAAATGAAAGGACTGCATTAGATCAAAGTGAACACAGATACTACCACACTTACTGCATGGTTTAAATTAAACTGCCAGGATACGCAGGGCCAGACAATTTTTTATACATAGAGATACCATATCACTTTGTATTTGTAAATGGTCTATGGCGACAACGAAGAAGAGATGCACATAAAATTATACCACGCATTTATACCGTCAGTCCAAGGGACATTGAACGTTTCAGCTTAAGATTACTTCTGCTACATGTTCCCGGTGCACAGAGTTTTGAGCATTTACGTACAGTGAATGACATAGTTTATGATACATTCCTATTAGCTGCAAGACATCAAAACTTCATAGCTGATAATACAGAATGGGAGAGGTGTCTGGAAGAAGCAGCACTGTGTCAAATGCCAAAGCAAATGAGACAACAATTTGCATTCATTTGCAATGTACCTGATGCTTTGTGGGAAATTAAATATGTCAGAAGACTTCTTGAAACGTTACAGAGAACCAATAGCACTGTTAAAAACATTGATAGAAATACAAGAAATATTGTTGGCTCATAGATTAAATTGTGCAAGTTTTAATTTGCCAGATCCAGGTCTTATAGATTACATCAATTTTGATGATTATGACTCTGAGCTACAAAAACAAAAAACCCAAGAAAAACTGGCAACTTTAAATACTTTACAGTTAGAAGCATTTCATGCCATCACAAATGCTACAGATGAGGAAATGGTCAAAGACCGGTATTTCTACTCTAGACGGCCCAGGTGGATCAGGAAAAACTTATCTGTACAATTGTTTGATGAGTTATATTCGATCACAGGGTCAGATAGCTAGGCCATTTGCAACAATATAGAATTGCTGCACTTTTGTTAGATGGTGGTACGAACTGTGCATAGTGGATTTAAGCTGCCAGTTCCCATTTGGAAACATCAGTGTCAGATATTCGACTGAATTCCTTACAAGCAAAAAAATTTAAACAAACTAAACTGATTATCATAGACGATGGCAACAATGATGTCATGTCATGCACTGCAATGTATTGACAGATTCTTAAAGAAGTGATGGATAATAAGTTGCCCATTTTGGTGGAAAGGTGATGCTGTTTAGGAGGAGATTTTAGGCAAACATTACCTGTTGTGCCACATGGAAATAGAACAGAGATCATTGAAACATGTATCAAGACCAGTAAACTGTGGCAAATATTTACACATCTCAAATAAGAATTAAATATGAGATCTGAAGGCCAAATGAATTCAATGATTGGCTCAATAAAGTCGGAGAAGGAAAACATCCAGAAATACAGCATTTACCAAATGATACCATTGAAATTCCATCAGAAATGGTTTTGCAATGAATCACTCATATTAGCCATATTTCTTTTTTTTTTTTTTTGGTATCAAAAGTAGACAATTACAATATAAATATATAAAACAGAATACACAGCAAAAAAAAAAAACGACAAAAGAAAAAGACAATACATACATTTACAATACATATTGTGAACTTGTACCAGACATTATAATTGCTGGAGCTAAGTCCCAGAGATATTAAAACTAGATCATAACCGAGAAAGATCTTTATTTTGATCCCAAATTTTCCATTTGTAAAGTTTTTATTTTTATAAGACCTTGCTCTTGAAGAGATTTTTCAAGATTTCTGTTTCTATCTACCATATATGTAATTTCACCCCAAGAGGGAACGGAAGACTGACCCCATCTCCTTGCTATCAACAGTTTAGATGCCATGAATATCTGAAGTAAAAACGCAATTACGTCCAGAGCAAGCTGATTCGAAAAAATGTGAAATAAAACATTTTCCTACAGAAAAGGAAATGGTAATGCCCAAAATATTCCTAATATGCCAAAACAAGTTTCCCAAAATTGTTGAATTATCGGCAACTCCACCATATATGGGCATGTGAACCCACCAAACCACAAGTTCCTCCAACAAAACTTCAGATTATCTTTTTAGTAATCTGAGCCATTTTTGTTGGAACATAATACCACTGAGTACTTATTTAAAGTGTAGCTCTCTGTATGATGTATTTTTAATTATTTGATCTGTGAGAATAAATGAATCGGACCATTCTTCTTCTGACCAAGAGAGATTAAAAAGAATGTTGCCAAATTTTAGATTTGTTAAAAGGGCATTTATCCATTTTCTCCCGCAAGATGTTATAACAATTAGATATTAAGTGCTTTCTATCTTCTAGAATCATTAGTTTTTCAAAAGAAGTTAAAGATCTAACTAGAAAACTAGAAAAGATTGAATCTCTGAACGCAGCCAGAAGTCTATTATATTCAAGCCAACTTTTATGAGGAAGCCCAAATTTTTCCTTCAAGTCTCAAAAGAAGCCCTAAGAGTTGCCAATATATAAGTCTCTCAAACAACAAATGCCAAATGCTCTCCATCCACCCAAAAATGATAAGTTAAATTCTCTCTCTAATAATAATAAAATCGGAAGGATAGGGCTAGGAAAAGGCATTAATTGAGATCTCAATTTATGTTTTATCCCAAATTCAAGTATTTCACGAACAATATCAGAACCATCTAAAAAGAGTTATTTTTTTAAACTCCTTCCTAAACATCAACCAGCCTAAAGAATCCCTTAACTACTGAACATCTTTCAACCTGCAGCCAACCTGCCACTTTCAAACTTTCTATACATTTGACTGCATGTGAAAACATTGTAGCATCATGATAGGTCTGAATCTTTGGGTATGCTAGTCCCCCTTTTCTAAATGTTCTGGAAATTATAACTTTCTTTATTCTGTTGTTTTTCCCCTGAAAGATAAATTTGTCTATTATTTGTTGAAAATGTACTATAAAAGTTTTGGATAAAGGTATAGGAATAGATCTAAATATATAGCTTAATCTTGGAAGAAGCGACATTTTGGCTGCTGCTATTCTAGCTGTTAAAGTTAAATTCAAAGGTCTCCAAGAGGAAACAATTTTCGTAAGTTTATTTAATAGCTCCTTATAGTTGTTTTTAATTATTAACTGGATAGAATTATAAAATGTGATTCCCATATGAGTTATGGTATTAGAATGCCAATTATACTGGTAGATGGATTTCAAGTAATCTTTTTCCGGACTGGCTAAATTAAGAGCCAAAACCTGTGACTTGGAGATATTAATTTTATAGTTAGAGGCTTTGGAATATTTATCTATTATTACATGCAAAGTTTTCAAAGAGTCAATGGGGTTAGACACAAACACAACCGCATCATCGGCATACAGCATTATTTTATGCTGTATCCCACCAACTGTAATTCCATGAATAGAGGGGTTATCTCTTATAGAAACCGCCATGGGCTCCATTATCAATGCAAAGATTATCGGAGAAAGGGGACACCCCTGTCCTCGTTCATTAGTAACTGCAAATCTCTGCGTTTTTAAACCCATTTCCAATGATCCGAAGCGGATGGGGGAAGAGTATAATGCTCCAATTGGACTTAGACCCAAAAGTGCCAAGGCCATATTTCTGGAGTACACACCTGATAAAATCCCATCCGACCCAGGGTCAAAGGCCTTCTCTGCGTCCATTGTTAGAAACACTGTTGGGAGAAGTTTGTGTTTAGAATATGAAATCAAATCCAACATGCGTCTGGTATTGTCAGAGCCCAAACGTCCCCGTACAAATCCAGTTTGATCTATTGATACAAGTTTGTGAATAACCTAACTCAATCTATCCGCTCAGCATTTTTAGCATAAAATTTTTACATCAACGTTCAAAAGTGAAATGGGGCGGAAGTCTTTACATTCCAATATACCTGTGTCTTTTTTTGGTATAGTGATAATCAGCGCCTCTGACATTACTGAAGGAATATGTCCCTTTCTTTTTAATCTCATTGAAAAGATTTTTTAAATGGGGGACTAGGGTTGTTACCAAAGACCTATAGTAATGATTTCCCAAACCATCTGGGCCTGGGGCCGTACCCAACTTCAATTTAGAAATAACGTCACAAATCTCTTTTTCAGAAAAATCATTATTTAGTGTTAAAACTTCCTCTGGTGAAACTTGCGGCAAATCTATTTCATTCAAAAAATGTCGAATGACCTCCAGAGATGGCTTCTGAAAAGAAGGATCCAATTCCAAATTATATAACCTAGAATAATACTGTTCAAATGCTTCTGCTATCTGGACTGGGTTATTAAGATAGGTTCCATTGTGATAAATATAATCAACCCTTTTTTTAGTAGCATGAGATCTAAGTTTATTTGCTAAGATTTTACTTGGTTTACTCCCATAATGGTAATTTTTTTGTTGTAAAAGCCATATAGACTTATCAGTTCTCATCTGATTAATGGATTTAATCTGTAATTGGATTTTTTTTAATCAACATCGAGTCAGAAGCATTAGGATTAATTTTATTTCTTAGTTTCCAGATTATATAATTGGTTATATAATTCTCTCAAAGGAGTTCCTCTTCTCCTTTTCTTTGACTTTGCAATTTAATCAGGATCCCTCTTATAAAAGCCTTATGTGTGTTCCAAAGATGTAATGTTAGATTCTACTGAAGCCGAGTTTTACTTGATAAAAGAAATCAATTTATTTTTTAAGATAATCCGACTTGTCTCTGAACAATGAGTGAGGAATCAAGTCTCCAAGATTTGGAGTTAATGGAAGAATTTTTTCAAAACAATTCCAAGTTACTAGAGCATGATCCGACCCACACTCTTGGCCCAATATCAACTCTCAAAGTTCTTTTAAGTGTATTGATATCAACAAAAAAATATCTAACCTAGAATATGTATGATGTCTTGGAGAAAAACAATAAATCCTTTTCATTGTGTGCAGTACTCTCCAAACATCAATTAAATGATATTTTGTCATCAGAGAAATAAACTGTTTTGACAATCTTATAACTGATGAGTCCTGGAGGTGAACGATTTTCAGATTTTCAATCTTTAATTGGTCTGAGAGCATATTGAAGTCTCCACAAACGATAAGAGATCCCTGTATCAGTTTATTAAACTTTTTAGATTTTACTAAGAAATTTAATTTGGGATCTATTCGGCAGTGTATACATATCAATATTGAGTATTTTTGGTGGTTAATTGTTGCCTATCCATATTATATAACGACCCTCCTGATCTATTTCCACAAATCCTCTGTGACCGTAAGTTTGTTACTAAAAAAATTGAGGTACCCCTTGCCTTTTTCTTATACATTGAATTGTATGCGACTCTATAATGTGTATTAAAAAACTTAATTGGAGCTCCCTGCCAATGAGTCTCCTGCAAGCAGATTATATCTGCTTTTTGCTGCAGAAAGCTCTTTAGAAAAAAACTACGTTTAGCTGGATGATTCAGTCCCTGAACGTTTGCGTTACTATCTTTTAATGACATGCTGTTAATATCACAGTAGAAATGATGGTCAGTCCCCGTTCCCCTGGAATAAATTTAATTCCAGTCCACAAATACAAATATACACCAATACATAAACCAACATTAAACATTCATCCCTCCTCAACTCATTGAGGCATATCGGGAGGCAGTCCCTCCTTGAAGAGGAAAAGTCCCTCCTGTGATGCAACAATGTCAGATAAATACATCTGAAAGCCTTAGCCGAAGCTCTATTGTACCCTCTATCTGTTTTTTACTACTATCTTGGGTGTCCAAGCTTTAAAATCCTACTCTAGATGTTTATATTATTCCCTTTAATTTGAGAGAATTTCAAACAGAACTCTCCCTTTAAATTCCCTACTCCAGATGTGAACCCCTTCCCTTATAGCAATCAACTACTGAATTGTATTTTGTCACTAATTTATAAAAAGTACATTTTCTTAGTGTCATTATTAAATACTAATATATTTTTACCCATTATCTAGGTTAGTGTTTTCTTTATTGTTTCCCTCGTGTTAATAATAAAAAAAGTGAGAATATATATTCACATCTAAAAATTACCCAACAACTAGTGAGTTTATATTTTACTCTTTAAATTTCCCGTAGTAATACAGTAATTAAAAATATTATTCAAAACATGGTGTATTTTCCCCATTATCTAAATTCATTAAGTGTACCATCTGTATGTTACTTCTAAATTAGCAGCAAAAATACCATTCAATTTTTTTCCCTTTTTTTTTTCTCCCTTTTTCTATCAAAATAATACATATACACTACTCTTTACAAAATTTTTTGATTGAAGACAATCTAATATTTATATTCCAATACATATTTAAAAAACCGCTGTGAACCAACCTATAATTACTGACTTTTATTTAATTTTGTCAGGAAATTCTCCCCTATCCAAGTGTCATTAATAATGTATCTGTGATTCTCATACCAAAAAATCAATTTTGGGGATTTCCCCATCTATAGGAAATCTGTTTGTCTCTCAAAACTTTAGTCACAAATTGAAGTTTCTTACGTTGAAATAAAATTTCTCCTGTCAAATCTGGGAATATTTAGATTTTCATATGGACTCTCAAAACATTTTTTATTGAATGAAGCTTTTAGTATTGCTTCTCTATAGGACATATGATGCAGTTTTACAATTACATCCCTAGCAATTTCTTTGCCCATGTTAGGTGGAGGAGGAATTCGGTATAATCTCTCTATAGCTTCTCGCTCTGGCGCTCCACTAAGGCTAACAGAAAGGATTCCACAAATTGATGGAGGTCTTTAAAGGTAACAGACTCTGATATACCACGGATTCTAATATTATATCGTTTTTCAGCTTCCGCTAATCTGAGATTTTGGCTCTTTAGCGTCTGGATTTCCTCTTTAAGTCCCATTATCTCTCTCTTTAATTCATCATTATTCTTCAAAATAACCTCTTGAGTCTGTTCATACAATTTCTGTTCTATCTGTTAATGTTTTTATATTCTTAGCATTATTTTTAATTTCGCCTATCAATTCTTCCCTGATGGATATCTGAAACTCCATTAAAAGAGCTGTCTAGTTTTCTTTAACGCTGAAGCTGTTAGAGGTTCTTCAGGAGTGGTCTCTCTCACAGATTCATCTCCTATAATAACATCAGATTCTATAGGAGTTTCAGAAAAGTCTTACGTGGACTGAGAGAGTGAATATGATTCTCTCTTGTACTGTCTATTCTCTTTATCTACAGGAGAGAGAAAATTAGCTATAGCTTTTGAGCTATTGTTTTGTAATGTTTTTTTAGAGCCTTTACCCCTAGGGGCTTGTTGTTCTTTAGACCTTTGCATAGATACCACAGGGCTATATCAAAAACCAAAGGAAAGAGAAATGGGAGAATAGGAGTATATAAAAGATTGTATACAGATAGTCCACTTTGTAACTTGCTCTTCTTTGCTGAACAGTTTTAAATACCAAACGGCATATATAATATATCTTGCTTGCAGAGTCGCTTTTCTCCCATCAAGTTCACCCCAGCCTCATGAGACCGATGGGAAATGTCACAATAGGTGTAACTTGGACAATGTTGGATAATAAGACCCAATGGGCCTATTTATATGGGCTAAAAAATTCCCATCTTATTCTTCAAAGCCCATCATATGGGGGACACTTCACAGCAGCTTTCTTATTTTCCTCCACTTCTATCATTCAAATTGGCCCTCACATGCAGGTGTTATATTCTGGGAGTAATTGCAGCAGAAGCAATACAATACATGCACTCACCCTCTGCAACGTCAGACTTTCATAGCAACAGGGCGTTGGCAGCGTTACCTGCTGCGGGATAGATTAACCTGAAGCCAGTCCCCACAATGGTAATAAGGGAGTAGACCCCCTCTCATGAGACCGATGGAGGATGTCACAATAGGTGTAACTTGGACAATGTTGGATAATAAGACCCAATGGGCCTATTTATATGGGCTAAAAAATTCCCATCTTATTCTTCAAAGCCCATCATATGGGGGACACTTCACAGCAGCTTTCTTATTTTCCTCCACTTCTATCATTCAAATTGGCCCTCACATGCAGGTGTTATATTCTGGGAGTAATTGCAGCAGAAGCAATACAAACATGCACTCACCCTCTGCAACGTCAGACTTTCATAGCAACAGGGCGTTGGCAGCGTTACCTGCTGCGGGATAGATTAACCTGAAGCCAGTCCCCACAATGGTAATAAGGGAGTAAACCCCCTCTCAGCGGCAAATGCTCACCAGCCCCCGGTGCCCAGTAGAATACATCAGCACGGCACACTGGCTTCCCTCACCTGGGGCATAACACAAGCTCACGTTCACCTTATGGTTTGAGGTCTCCTTTAACTGGCTCCTCTCACGAACCACCCCGGATATTCTCCTCACAGGCTCAGTCAGTTTCCACCAGCACTTTAGGCCGCTACGCCCAGTAGTGTGTTCAGATATCCATAAACTTTGTTTTGGACCCGGCCTCAGGCGGTCAGCCTCAAAGAGTTGTTGCGTCTGGGTTCAGGCCTATTAGGCCGTTGTATAGCATGTTCTTAGCAGATACACAGCTTGGACAGCCTTAACGACACTCTAGCAGAGCTTCGGCAATGTTTTCCCGGCTAGTCCCACAACAGACTAACCCCTTCCTGGCGTGGCCCCGCAATGCCGCATTTCCACCAGTAGGGGGATGCATGGAGTTAGATTCCCCATTAGCCATATTTCTAAACACTCTTAATAATGAGGATTACTCAGACATTGCAAACAATGTGATATTTACATCAAAAAATATTGATGCCTTGAATGTAAATAACAAAATTTTAAAATACATCAATGCACCACAAAATAATTATTACAGTGCAGATTCGGTTCTGTCTGATGATAAACACGTGAATCGAATTTTAGTATCGAATTATTAATTCGTTAACACCATCTGGAAATGCCACCACATATTTTACAATTGAAAAAAGGCGCATTGTCATGTTATGCGAAGTATGAATCCAAAATAAGGACTTTGTAATGGGACCAGATTAATTGTGACATGAGTTAAAAGATCATTTTATACATGCAGAAATTATAACTGGGACCCATAAAGATGAACAAGTTTTATACCAAGAATTGATTTAGCTCAAGTGAGAGTGGTTTGCCTTTTGTCCTTCAAAGGAGACAATTTCCAGTTATCATGGCATTTGCCATGACCATCAATAAATCCCAAGGACAAACTTTTAAGTCTGTTGGGATTTTTTTAAAAGAACCAGTTTTTGCACTTGGACAACTCTATGTTGCTTTTTCAAGGTGCACGAATCCAAAAGAAAATTAAAGTGCATGTGAAGAAAACGAAAGTCAGGGTCATTCTATTGACTGATGGATGCTTTACACCAAAAACATTATCTACTATGAGGTGTTGGAAAGATAGAGGACAGTGGCTTTCATTTCCATGACAACATTTTATGGTACTCAATATGATTGCACAAAAATATTATTTCAAGAACAAACTCTATAGAATGGACAAAAAATCAGAGAACAGTGGTTTTACTTTCAGTACAAATTTAAGTTACTCTGGGACTCTTTAAATAGGGGACCACTATTTCACTTATGAAACTCCATGTGACATTTGCACAAAGAACAAAAATAAAACAAACAAAACAACAGTAAAACATCCTTAAACATATTGGAATGGGTTAAAAGTTTAATATAACATGATTGGCCCACAAAAACATTTATATAACATTTTCGTGACTTCCAAGAGTTAAATGTTATTGTTTGATGTTACAATTTCATATGTTAAATATGTGTATTTTAAATGTTTTGGACAGTTAGTTAAATATATATGTGGTATAGTCAAACATGTATATTATCTATAAAGTTGCAGCATTCTCACAATAATTTGAACTGTATCATTTAAAGACAGAGTATTGATTCAGGGAGTAATCCGATCGCCAGTTAATGGGGTCAGGAAGGAATTAATTTGTTTCCCTCTTTAATACAATTGGCCAAGTTTCAATGGGGGGTTTTATTGTTTGCCTTCCTCTGGATTCAATGCTAATTTAGTTTAACAAGAGTTTAAAAAAAAAAAAAAAAATGATAAAAAGCATGTTATTGTTAAAACAATTTAATTACTCTAAGTTAATATAGTCCGCAGTTACTCATCGATAAATATCAATAGTATTCTTAAAACATGTTTTAAAGATGTTTAATATACAAGTTGCATGTTACATTGCTCTGTCCTATACGTCCCCATGTAGGTGTCACATTGCTCTGTCCTATACGTCCCCATGTAGGTGTCACATTGCTCTGTCCTATACCTCCCATATAGGTGTCACATTGCTCTGTCCTATACTTCCCCATGTAGGTGTCACATTGCTCTGTCCTATACCTCCCCATGTAGGTGTCACATTGCTCTGTCCTATACCTCCCCATGTAGGTGTCACATTGCTCTGTCCTATACCTCCCCATGTAGGTGTCACATTGCTCTGTCCTATACCTCCCCATGTTGGTGTCACATTGATCTGTCCTATACTTCCCCATGTAGGTGTCACATTGCTCTGTCCTATACCTCCCCATGTAGGTGTCACATTGCTCTGTCCTATACCTCCCCATGTTGGTGTCACATTGATCTGTCCTATACTTCCCCATGTAGGTGTCACATTGCTCTTTCCTATACCTCCCCATGTAGGTGTCATATTGGTCTTTCCTATACCTCCCCATGTAGGTGTCACATTGCTCTGTCCTATACCCCCCATGTAGATGTCACATTGCTCTGTCCTATACCTCCCATGTAGGTGGCACATTGGTCTTTCCTATACCTCCCCATGTAGGTGTCACATTGGTCTTTCCTATACCTCCCCATGTAGGTGTCACATTGCTCTGTCCTATACCTCCCCATGTAGGTGTCACATTGCTCTGTCCTATACCTCCCCATGTAGGTGTCACATTGCTCTGTCCTATACCTCCCCATGTTGGTGTCACATTGATCTGTCCTATACTTCCCCATGTAGGTGTCACATTGCTCTGTCCTATACCTCCCCATGTAGGTGTCACATTGCTCTGTCCTATACCTCCCCATGTTGGTGTCACATTGATCTGTCCTATACTTCCCCATGTAGGTGTCACATTGCTCTTTCCTATACCTCCCCATGTAGGTGTCATATTGGTCTTTCCTATACCTCCCCATGTAGGTGTCACATTGCTCTGTCCTATACCCCCCATGTAGATGTCACATTGCTCTGTCCTATACCTCCCCATGTAGGTGGCACATTGGTCTTTCCTATACCTCCCCATGTAGGTGTCACATTGGTCTTTCCTATACCTCCCCATGTAGGTGTCACATTGCTCCTATACCTTCATGTAGATGTCACATTGCTCTGTCCTATACCTCCCCATGTAGGTGTCACATTGCTCTGTCCTATACCTCCCCATGTAGGTGTCACATTGCTCTTTCCTATACCTCCCATATAGGTGTCACATTGCTCTGTCTTATTCCCCATGTAGGTGTCACATTGCTCTGTCCTATACTTCCCCATGTAGGTGTCACATTGCTCTGTCTTATTCCCCATGTAGGTGTCACATTGCTCTGTCCTATACTTCCCCATGTAGGTGTCACATTGCTCTGTCTTATTCCCCATGTAGATGTCACATTGCTCTGTCCTTTACACCATGTAGGTGTCACATTGCTCTGTCCTATACTTCCACATGTAGGTGTCACATTGCTCTGTCCTATACCTCCCCATGTAGGTGTCACATTGCTCTGTCCTATACCCCATGTAGGTGTCACATTGCTCTGTCCTATACCCCATGTAGATGTCACATTGCTCTGTCCTATACCTCCCCATGTAGGTGTCACATTGCTCTGTCCTATACCCCATGTAGGTGTCACATTGCTCTGTCCTATACCCCCATGTAGGTGTCACATTGATCTTTCCTATACCTCCCCATGAAGGTGTCACATTGCTCTGTCCTATACCCCATGTAGGTGTCACATTGCTCTGTCCTATACCCCATGTAGGTGTCACATTGCTCTGTCCTATACCTCCCCATGTAAGTGTCACATTGCTCTGTCCTATACCTCCCCATGTAGGTGTCACATTGCTCTGTCCTATACCTCCCATATAGGTGTCACATTGCTCTGTCCTATACTTCCCCATGTAGGTGTCACATTGCTCTGTCCTATACCTCCCATATAGGTGTCACATTGCTCTGTCCTATACTTCCCCATGTAGGTGTCACATTGCTCTGTCCTATACGTCCCCATGTAGGTGTCACATTGCTCTGTCCTATACGTCCCCATGTAGGTGTCACATTGCTCTGTCCTATACCTCCCCATGTTGGTGTCACATTGATCTGTCCTATGCTTCCCCATGTAGGTGTCACATTGCTCTGTCCTATGCTTCCCCATGTAGGTGTCACATTGCTCTGTCCTATACCTCCCCATGTAGGTGTCACATTGCTCTTTCCTATACCTCCCCATGTAGGTGTCACATTGGTCTTTCCTATACCTCCCCATGTAGGTGTCACATTGCTCTGTCCTATACCCCCCATGTAGATGTCACATTGCTCTGTCCTATACCCCCCATGTGGATGTCACATTGCTCTGTCCTATACCTCCCCATGTAGGTGGCACATTGGTCTTTCCTATACCTCCCCATGTAGGTGTCACATTGGTCTTTCCTATACCTCCCCATGTAGGTGTCACATTGCTCTGTCCTATACCTTCATGTAGGTGTCACATTGCTCTGTCCTATACCCCCATGTAGGTGTCACATTGCTCTGTCCTATACCTTCATGTAGATGTCACATTGCTCTGTCCTATACCTCCCCATGTAGGTGTCACATTGCTCTGTCCTATACCTCCCCATGTAGGTGTCACATTGCTCTGTCCTATACCTCCCCATGTAGGTGTCACATTGCTCTGTCCTATACCTCCCCATGTAGGTGTCACTCTGCTCTATTTGAAGTTACAACATACTGAAGAATGAAGCTCTGTGTATCAGCCCTTGTTCTGCTCTTGGTCCCAGCTCTCATCAGTGGAGATACCAATCAATGCACTCTCTCTGACCTCCTGTCTCTCAGCAGTCTCTTGAAATCAATGTGTAAGTATCTGGATCTATCTGGCACTGTCCTATATGAATCTATACGTACAGATATGAGATCTGTATGACAATGGTGCCATTACCACATTACTTCTCTCTTGTGATTGTCTCCCCATCTCTCGCACTGAAGAACTAAACTTCCCACAGGACTAGCTCTGACTCCTTATCTTCTATTTACAGCTTCTCTTATCCTGGAGAATTCCCAACTGGTCTGTTCAGATTCAAGTGCCAAAGGGGCTTATGCCACCTGCCCAACAGGTAAGTTATATGTGGAAGCCAGAGAGATCTTGGTATGAGGGTCTCTAACCAGTCATAGTATAGTACTTGCCCAGTATAGGATCCAGCCCAGTCATGGTGCAGAACCCGCCCAGTAAAAGTGCAGGAAGTGGTCTGGTCACATTGCTGGATGTGGCCCAGTCATAGTGCAGGACCCAGCCCAGTCATAGTGCAGGACCCAGCCCAGTCATAGTGCAGAACCCAGCCCGGTCATAGTGCAGGACCCAGCCCAGTCATAGTGCAGAACCCATCCCAGTCATAGTGCCGAACCCAGCCCAGTCATAGTGCAGGACCCAGCCCAGTCATAGTGCAGAACCCAGTCCATTCACAGTGCTAGATATGGTCCAGTCATAGAGCAGCACCCAGCCCAATCATATGGCAGGACCAAGCCCAGTCATAGTGCTAGATTTGGTCCAGTCATATGGCAGGACCTGGCACAGTCATAGCATAGGACCAAGCACAGTCACAGTACCAGATTTGGTCCAGTCATAGTGCAGGACCTGGCCTAGTCATAGTGCAGGGCCTGGCCCAGTCATCGTGTTGGCAGTGGTCCAGTCATGGTGAAGTATTTGGCTTAGTCATAGTGCCAGACCTGGCCCAGTCACAGTGCAGAACGTAACCCAGTCATAGTGCTAGACGTCCCCAAGTAATAGTGCAAGACAAGGCCTAGTCATAGTGCAATATGTGGCTCAATCATAGTGCAAGATGTGGCCCAGTCAGGGTGCCGGACGTGCCCAAGTCATAGTGCTGGACCTGGCACAGTGCAGGACGTAACACAGTCCTAGTGCAAGACGTGGCCCAGTCATAGTGTAAGACGTGGCCCAGTCATAGTGCGGTGGGTGGCCCTGTCAGAGTGCGGTGGGTGGCCCAGTCAGAGTGCGGTGGGTGGCCCAGTCAGAGTGCCATGGGTGGCCCAGTCAGAGTGCCATGGGTGGCCCTATCAGAGTCCCGTGGGTGGCCCTATCAGAGTGCAGGGAGCCCACTGTTCATGATTCAGACATTCTTAATCCAAGACATACTGACTGTTTAGTTATAACTTACTCATTCTCTCTCTCTAGGTTTTACTCCGACCAGCTGTGCCTGTGGGATGGGTTGTGGCTCCTGGGATGTCCAGTCCAAAACTACCTGTCACTGTCAGTGTGCAAACATAGATTGGACATCTGCCCGGTGCTGCAAGATGGCAGCCAAAGAATAATCCAGCTATAAAATAAGCATACTACAAGGTGTTGGCGGCATTACTGCCATCTTGTATAGTCGGGATGTTATAGTCACATTACGTTATTATCATTTTATTCACAGGTTTTGCTTCCAATTCCTCCTTTATGTTACATTTTAAGTAAATAAAAACGCCTTACGCTCCTTGTCGTGTTTATAATTATTATGTATTTATCATCACCATGTGTCTGCCATATTGTGCTACTTGTGTGAGATAAAGTCTCACCGATGACATAGTTGGTCATTCTCCAAGGACAAGCAGATGGACAGAGATGTCCTCAGAGTAGGTCATTTTGGTTTTCTCCATCTTATGTTTAATTTACGCTCATTGCAACTACATGAAAGGAAAATATAGGGAAGTAGTAAATAACAACAAGCTCCAATTATGGGTGAGCAGAATCAACACGAGTTAGGGTAAGTTCTGCTGGGTCCAGTAATATTTTTGATATTGTCAGACAGAGAAAAAAATAAAATGTCAGAGGTGTTTGTATGAATCAAATGGGAATAATCATAAAAAAACATAATTACAGCTTTAATTAATAACAACTGTTTTATATACAATGTATTTGATACATCAACAATCATGGGTGGTGGTGGGGGGGGGGTGAGGGGGACGAACCCCCCCAGATTTTTTAATGTGTGTGATTATGTGTAGAGAAGCAGTTGTGTGTTATTTTTATACTATATGCAGTACTATATCCCCCAGATTTTCTTTGGCTCCTACACCCACCCAACAATGTTACCAGAATGACGTCACCATCCTACACGCAGCTACACAGGGACATTGAAGAAGAAACCACATAAGGAATATGGATTCCTACTTGGTAACATTATCACACATTATTTTCCATCTTTAGAAATTATCATTATTATTCCCTGTCTTCTGGGGATCATGAGAGAATATTATATGCAGATTAGACAGGCGTCCCATGTATGATCCAGTCATATTTGATTCAACACTAGTGATGTCCTGAACAGTTCGCCGGAGAACTATTCGCTGCGATTTTCGCATGTTCGCGTCCGCAGCGAATGTCGAACACATGCGATTTTCGGTTCGCCCCCTATATTTTATCATTGAGGAAACTTTGAACATCATTTATTTTATTTTATCATTTTTTGTGTGTAATCTATGCCTGCCTGCCAGCGTGTGTGTGTGACAGGCTAACACCAACAGCTTATATTGTGCTTATTTTCACTACTCATACTGGTGGTGTAACATACATTGAAAACAACCATTTTTTTCCTCAAATCTAATTTCTGTTGCCTGCCTGTGTCAGGCTCACAGCTTATATTGTGCTCAGTGACATAAAACAACACTTTTTTGACTGTAATAAATTGAATATCAGTTGCCTGCCTACAGGCGTGTGTGTGAAGCTATTGCATCTACTCTGCCAACTTTTGCCAGTGCACAGTGACATATATGGTGGCACCTTAGATGCACGCGCAGTGCCCCAAATTTGAAGTGGGAGGACCGACAAGCATCTTTTTCCATCTCCCGCTTCCAAAAATCAATGCATATACACATCCCTGATAGTGGACGTAACAGGGATTAAACCGATAGGAATAGTACTACTTAACAGTACACACCTTATAAAAACGCAGACAGAGGCAACACGTATAATCTTCCATGCTGTGCAGTGGAAGCCCCCAGACTCTGACCTGTGTATAATATTCCATGCTGTGCAGTGGAAGCCCCCAGACTCTGACCTGTGTATAATATTCCATGCTGTGCAGTGGAAGCCCCCAGACTCTGACCTGTGTTATAATATTCCATGCTGGGCAGTGGAAGCCCCCACACTCTGACATGTGTATAATATCCATGCTGGGCAGTGTGAAGCCCCAGACTCTGTCCTGTGTATAATATTCCATGCTGGGCAGTGGAAGCCCCCACACTCTGACATGTGTATAATCTTCCATGCTGGGCAGTGGAAGCCCCCAGACTCTGACCTGTGTATAATATTCCATGCTGGGCAGTGGAAGCCCCAGACTCTGACCTGTGTATAATTCCATGCTGGGCTGTGGAAGCCCCCAGACTCTGGGAGTCTGAGAAGAGGAGTCAGAGGAGAAAGGTGGCTTTGAGGAGGTGGAAGACCAAACACAGCAGGCGTCCCAGGGGGCTTGTTGTCACCTTTCGGGGACCCTTGGTGGCTGGGTGGAGGAAGAGACCTTCAATGACATCAGTGAGGACAGGAACGGGACATGGCTAGCTTGGTATCCAAACCTTTTGCAAATGGGGAGTTTGCGGTTGTGCAAAGGGACTGTTTGCGGTTTGTTTGCGGTGCATTAAACGGGAGGTTGGTCTGTTACTGTAAAGCGGGTGTAACCCTTACACTACCTGATCGATACACATCATACCTGATGTTTTAAAGCACGTTATTCCAAACAATTTAGGAAGTTAGGTGATTTATGCCCTTTATGGCTTAAAACCAGACTCTGCATCAACTATGTAATTTTCCGTGGGAGTTTTGCCATGGATCCCCCTCCGGCATGCCACAGTCCAGGTGTTAGTCCCCTTGAAACAACTTTCCCATCACTATTGTGGCCAGAAAGAGTCCCTGTGGGTATTGAAATTCGCCTGCCCATTGAAGTCTATGGCGGTTCGTCGGGTTTGCCCGTTCGCGAACTTTTGATGGAAATTTGATGTTCGCAACATCACTAGTCAACACCAATTCATAAACCATATAACATACAATCTATTATAATTATTTATATTAATCAAAAAATAATTCATCAGGAAATACACACAGAAATACTCATGCACAGACACAGACTCACACACACAGACCCACAAGTACAGACACACACACACAGACTCACACAGACTCACAAGCACAGACACACACAAGCACGAACAAGCACAGACACACACACAGACACAGATAAACACACACAGACACACACGAGCAAGCACAAGCATAGACACAGAAATACTCATGCACAGACACAGACTCACACACACAGACTCACAAGTACAGACACACACACAGACAAACACAGACACACAGACACAAAGACACACAGACACAAAGACACACAGACACACACAATCACAGACACACACACACAGAGACTCACAAGCACACACATACACAGACACACACAGACACGGACTCACACACAGACTCACAAGCACACACACAGACACACAAGCACACACAGACACACACACAGACACACAGACACAGAGACACGCAAGCACAGACACACAGACACAAAAATACACACACAAAGATACACTAGCACACACACAGACACAGAAATACAGACACACAAGCACAGACACGCAAGCAAACACACAGACACACACAGACACAGAATACATAGAGACACACACACAGGCACACACACAGACACAAACAGTCACACAGGAAAACAAGCACTCACAGAGACACACAACCACATGCACAGACACACACAGAAACACAAGCACACACAAGCACACACACAGACACAGAAATACATAGACACACACACAGACACAGAAATACACAGACACACAGACACACACAGACCCACAAGTACAGACACACACACACAGACTCACACAGACTCACAAGCACAGACACACACAAGCACGAACAAGCACAGACACACACACAGACACAGATAAACACACACAGACACACACGAGCAAGCACAAGCATAGACACAGAAATACTCATGCACAGACACAGACTCACACACACAGACTCACAAGTACAGACACACACACAGACAAACACAGACACACAGACACAAAGACACACAGACACAAAGACACACAGACACACACAATCACAGACACACACACACAGAGACTCACAAGCACACACATACACAGACACACACAGACACGGACTCACACACAGACTCACAAGCACACACACAGACACACAAGCACACACAGACACACACACAGACACACAGACACAGAGACACGCAAGCACAGACACACAGACACAAAAATACACACACAAAGATACACTAGCACACACACAGACACAGAAATACAGACACACAAGCACAGACACGCAAGCAAACACACAGACACACAGACACAGAATACATAGAGACACACACACAGGCACACACACAGACACAAACAGTCACACAGGAAAACAAGCACTCACAGAGACACACAACCACATGCACAGACACACACAGAAACACAAGCACACACAAGCACACACACAGACACAGAAATACATAGACACACACACAGACACAGAAATACACAGACACACAGACACACACAGACACACAAGTGCACATACACACACAGACACACAAGCACAGACACACACAAACATACAAGCACACACACAGACACACATACAAAATGCATAGAAATAAACAGACCCACACAGACCCACACAGAGACACACAAGCACACACAAAGAGATACTTACAGACACACAAGCACAGAAATACAAAGACACAGACACACAAGCACACACAGACACACAAGCACACATAAATCCATAGACACACAGACACACAGACACACAGGCACACAGACACACAAGCACACACACAGACACATAAATGAATAGACACACACAGAGACATAGAAATACACAGACAAAAACACACAAGCACAGACACAGACACACAAGCATGCACACACAGACACACAAGCACATACACACACAGAAACGCAAGCACACAGACAGACACACAGACACAGAATGCATAGACCCACACAGACCCACACAGAGACACACAAGCACACACACAGACACACAAACACACAAAGAGACACATACAGACACACAAGCACAGAAATACAAAGACAGACACACACAAACACACAGACACACAAGCACACATAGACAATCAAAGATACTTAAGCACACAAGCACACACATAAAGACACATACAGACACACAGGAAAACAAGCACACACACAAAGACACACAAGCACATGCACAGACACACACATAAACAGAAGAAAACACAGACACACAAGTACACACACACACACAGAAAAACATAGACACACACACAGACACACAAGCACACACACAGACACACAAGCACAGCCACACACAGACACACAGACAGACAGGAACACAAGCATACACACACAGACACACAAGCACACACACACAAACACAAGCACACACACAGACACACAAGCACATACACACACAAACACAGACACACAAGCACACAGACACACACAATCACACACAGACACAAAGCCCATATACACAGACAAACAAGCACACAAGCGCACAGACACACACAAGCACACACACAGACACACAAACACACAGACACAGAATACATAGAAATAAACACACTCACACAGACACACACAAGCATACAGACACACAAGCACACACACAGACACTAACAGACACACAAGCACACATCCTCAGAAATACATAGTCACACAGGCACACAAGCACAAAAACACAGAGACTTAGGGAAAAAAGCACACACAGACACAGAAATACACAAAAATACACAGACACACAAGCACACACATAGACATACACACACAGACACACAAGCGCACACACAGACACAGACACACAAAAACACACAAGCAAACACACAGACAAAGAAATACGCAGACACAGACACACACACAAGCACACACACATGCACAAACACACATACACCCAACACAGACACACAACAGACAAATACAGACACACAAGCACACAGACACAGAAATACATAGACTCAAACACAGACACACAAGTACAGACACACACACAGACAGACAAGTACACACACAAGCACACACAGAGACATACAAATATATATAGACACATACACAAGCACACAGACACAGAAATACATAGACTCAGACAAACACAGACACACAATGACACACACACAAACACACAAGCACAGACACACACACAGACAGACAAGTACACACACAAGCACACACACAGATACACATATATATAGACACATACACAAGCACACAGACACACAAGCACACACACAGACACACAAGCACAGACACAGACACACACGCAGACACAGAAATACACAGACACAGACATATACAGACACACAGGAACACAACCATACACATACAGACACACAAGCACACACAGACACATAAGCACAAACACACAGACACAAGCACACAAAAACATACCCACACAGACACGCACAGACTCACAAGCACACACACACACACAAAAGCACATACAGAAACACACAGATACAACATCACACACACAGACACACAAGCAAATACACACACAGACACACAAGCACACACACAGACACATAAATACACAGACACTGTGATCGTTTGCTCCTTGGAAGTGATGACAAGCAAGTGGAGTGTGAGTTCTTGTCAGAAGTGAAGGAGTTAAAACTTCTGAAGAACTCCTAATTGGAGCAACTCCCCTTTAAAAGTCTGGAAAGCAGACATGGAAAGGTGGGGTGGGGCTGACTAGGCCCTGGGCAGCTGTGCTGCTGAGAGAAGCAAGCACAGAGTGGAAGGTGATCTGGTGTGGAAATACAGTGAAGTTGTGAACTACCCTGTAAAGGATCGCCAAGTGACTGTTACTGGGAGAACGGGGACTACAGCAAGTCGTGTGAGCTGGAAGATTGACTTCAGACTCAGGAGGTGAAGTCACAAGGAAGCCACGTAAGTGAAGGGGATTAGTGAGGAATCCCAGGCAGAGTTTGCCTTAAAGGCCTAGGCACGGTTGTTGCTGAAGTATTATGCCCCAGGGAAGAAGTGAAGATAAAGAGAAGTTAATACAAGTGAGTTTGTGTATGCAAGGGTCCCTGGGGTGAAGCAACCGTGTCCCATAGAGGAGCGCTGTGTCCCAGAGAGGAGCGCTGTGTCCCAGAGAGGAGCGCTGTGTCCCAGAGAGGAGCGCTGTGTCCCAGAGAGGAGCGCTGTGTCCCAGAGAGGAGCGCTGTGTCCCAGAGAGGAGCGCTGTGTCCCAGAGAGGAGCGCTGTGTCCCACAGAGCGAGAGAGGAGCGCTGTGTCCCACAGAGCGAGAGAGGAGCGCTGTGTCCCACAGAGCGAGAGAGGAGCGCTGTGTCCCACAGAGCGAGAGAGGAGCGCTGTGTCCCACAGAGCGAGAGAGGAGCGCTGTGTCCCACAGAGCGCGAGAGAGGAGCGCTGTGTCCCACAGAGCGAGAGAGGAGCGCTGTGTCCCACAGAGCGAGAGCGGAGAGCTGTGTCCCACAGAGCGAGAGCGGAGAGCTGTGTCCCACAGAGCGAGAGCGGAGAGCTGTGTCCCACAGAGCGAGAGCGGAGAGCTGTGTCCCACAGAGCGAGAGCGGAGAGCTGTGTCCCACAGAGCGAGAGCGGAGAGCTGTGTCCCACAGAGCGAGAGCGGAGAGCTGTGTCCCACAGAGCGAGAGCGGAGAGCTGTGTCCCACAGAGCGAGAGCGGAGAGCTGTGTCCCACAGAGCGAGAGCGGAGAGCTGTGTCCCACAGAGCGAGAGCGGAGAGCTGTGTCCCACAGAGCGAGAGAGGAGAGCTGTGTCCCACAGAGCGAGAGAGGAGAGCTGTGTCCCACAGAGCGAGAGAGGAGAGCTGTGTCCCACAGAGCGAGAGCGGAGAGCTGTGTCCCACAGAGCGAGAGCGGAGAGCTGTGTCCCACAGAGCGAGAGAGGAGAGCTGTGTCCCACAGAGCGAGAGAGGAGAGCTGTGTCCCACAGAGCGAGAGAGGAGAGCTGTGTCCCACAGAGCGAGAGAGGAGAGCTGTGTCCCACAGAGCGAGAGAGGAGAGCTGTGTCCCACAGAGCGAGAGCGGAGCTGTGACCCAGAGGGTGCTGAAGAGGGCGACCTAATCTCGCTGGGACCCTCACCTGTAAAGAGACTGTTTATTTCCTGGCCACAAGGTGGCACTACCCAAGTTAAAGGACTGTTTTCAAGCTGACCACCAGGTGGCAGACTACCCAAAGTTAAAGGACTGTCTACAACCCGGCCACAAGGTGGCATTCTCCCACCTCGCGGAGAAGTAATTGTTTTTTTTAAGCAGAGCTACGGCTACTGCTGTTATTTCTTTCTTCGAATAAACCTATTTGCTGCACTTTCAAGCCGGTATCAGCCCTTCATTCAAGTAACGACCGCTATATGCGGCCATCCTGATCACAACACACAGACACACACAGACAAACACAGACACACAAACACAGACACGGAAATACACAGTCACAGACACACAGGAACACACAGACAGACTCACAAGCACACACAGACACACAAGCACACACACATACATAGACACAGACACATGCGCACACACAGACACATGCACACACACACAGACTCACAAGCACACACAGACACATACAGACAAACACAGACACACAAACACAGACACGGAAATACACAGTCACAGACACACAGGAACACAACCATACATACACAGACTCACAATCACACACACAGACACACAAGCACAGACACACAGACACAGAAATACATAGACACACAGACACACAGACACAGAAATACACACACAAAGACACACACGCACAGTCACACACACACATAAATACACAGACACACACACTCACACAGACACACATGCACAGACACAGAAACTCATAGATACACAAGCACACACACAAAAACAGAATCACGTAGACACAGACACACACACAGGCACACGTGCACACACAAAAAGACACACAAGAACACACAGACACATAGATACACAAGCACACACACAGACATACACAGAAATAAACAGACACATACAGAAACACAGGCATACACACACAGACACACAAGCACACAGACACACAAGCACAGACACACGCGCAACCACACACACACACAGACACCCAAGCACACACACATGCATACATACACATACACAGAATATACAAGCACACACAGATACACAAACACACACATAGACACACAGACACACAATCACACACACACACAAGCAGACACACACAGACTCACAAGCACACACAGACACACAAGTACACACAAGTACATACAGAGACACACACACACACACAGACACACAAACCCAGACACACACAGACACAAAACACACAGTCAAATAAAATACATATACACAGACACAGACAAAAACCGCCACACAGACACACAAGCACACACACAGACACACAAATACACACAGACACACACACACAAGCATACACACAGACAGACACACAAGCACACACACAGACACACATACACACAAGCACACAATCATTGATACACAATCACACACACAGACACACAAGCATGCACACAGAAAGACACACAAGCACACACATATACACATACAAACACAGACACACAATCACACACACACAGACACACATAGACACACAATCACACATGCACACACACAGACACACACAGCCACAAAAACAGACACAGACACACAATCACACACACAGACACACACACACACAGACACACACACCTCATTACCTCATTGTGTCCACCCCATTCGATGAGGATATCATTAAGAAAATACACAGACACACAAGCGCACACACACAGACACACAAGCGCACACACACAGACACACAAGAACACACACACACAGACACACAAGAACACACACACACAGACACAAGCACACACACACACAGACTCACAAGCACACACAGACTCACAAGAACACACACACACAGACACACAAGAACACACACACACAGACACAAGCACACACAAACATACACACACACACAGACTCACAAGCACACACACACACAGACACACAAGCACATACAGACACACACAGACACGACACAACATCACACACACAGACACGACACAACATCACACACACAGACACATAAGCACACACACAGCCACATACAGACACACAAGAACACACACACAGACACATAAGCACACACACAGACACACAAGAACACACACACAGACACAAGCACACACAAACATACACACACAGACTCACAAGCACACACACACAGACACACGAGCACACACACAGACACACGAGCACACACACACAGACACAGAAATACATAGACACACAGACACACACATACATAGACACAAGCACACACACAGACACAGAAATACACACACAAAGACACACAAGCATACACACACAGACACACAAGCACACACACAGACACACAAGCACACACACAGACACACAAGCACACACATTGATACATAATCACACAAACACAAACACACAAACATGCACACAGAATGACACACAAGCACACACATATACACAAACAAACAAACACGGACACACAATCACACACACACAGACACACACAGATACATAAATACACACATTATACATTATAATAGTTCTGATGCACTTTATATCAATATTCTCACTAAAGATCTTGTGATTTTACTCCAGTCTGGTCGTTCCTTGGGGCTTATCATGGGGGGTTTGGCTTCTCTACGGCTCAGTTCAATTAATTGCCATTTGCCCTTCCCAGGATGCTTTGCTGTAATTCAGGGTAAGTCTTGGGGGGTCACTGAATAAACGGAGCACAGATTAGAAACACCTGGCCAGGTCAAGTCCAGTATAGAGCTTTGTGTTTACTTATTAAGGTGACTTTTAGTGTCCTTAGTCAGGATGCTCACTTATTATTATTAAGCAGAAAACACAGAAGGATCTGCTCCCCATTAGTGTCACACTATGTACATGGCGGGTACTTATTCACTTATTTTTAGTGTCAATGAGTCCATTACAACACACGTGTGACATAATTCGGGATTCCCTGCCCCAGATAGAAGACGATCCGGTAGGGGAATCACTGACAGCGTCTTACTAGGTGTGATGGGTAATTATCTTATCAATAAATGAACCATTAATATGACTATGAGCTGAAATAATACATGTTGTAACTTTGCCATTTATGGCGCGTACTGGTCATTCCTACCCCATCTCTGTATTAGAAGCACCGAGATACAGAGACCTAGAGGTAACATTAGGGACTTGTGTTGATGATGTACGTGTGTATAAGATATTGCTGGAATGTAGTTTCTGCTTATTATCTTATCTCTGTTATTGTGCAATGTACAGATGGATCTTGGGTAATGCTGTATGTAATGTGCCAGCCATACTGACCTACTCCTTCCCGGATTATCTTCTCCTCGCAGTATAAATATTTACCATTTCTGTCCCTGCTGAGGGTTTGCTGGAAGTTGTGTAAATTGGACACTTTCACCCAAATTACAACACCGCATATATGTTATTTCTGAGATGTGGACTGTGTGTGCTCGCTGATGTAGAATGGCTGGACTCCAGGAGGGGGTGGTAATTCCTGGAGATGTCTATTTGTATTTAGTAATAATGCTGCCCGTTAGCTATTGGGTCACATTCCTGTCATTTATAAAGACACTGAGGCACCAAAGAGGTACTGGGCCCAAACAGAACTTCAGCCGCGTTATAACAGAACAGGAAGGTCCTTACAGGTTAGAAATAACTAAACAGGACTGGTAGGTGGCCCATAATGTCTCACATATCCTGGACAGCCCTTCCAGAGACTCACAAATGTTACCCCTAGACATCCATCACTAAGACTGGAGATGGTGACAAACCCCACTAAAGGTAATTATGTTATGAGTCGGTGTTTTATTTTTTTATTGGTTCGATTTTTCATAATGTTACACTATTTGTTCACAAGATTTTAGATGAATAACAATTTATTTATTGGGCCCTGAACAGCCTTATGGGTATTCCAGACATGCTTGAATCCCATTACTGTGCTTGTCCAAACCACTTGCTCCATTTCTCTACAACTCTCTCTGTAAATTAGTACTTGAAATATTTCCCCTAGGTCTTCCAACCTCCGTCCTCCAATCTCTGACCTCTGACCTCCATGCATTATCTCTCGTTCTTGAATTTCTCCAGGTATTTGTCCTTATTATCCTTCTGTCTTCAAAGCTACACTTGTTAGGGTAGCCTGTACAGCAGGAATAACAAGTTCCTGTATAAATATACAACTGGTCGTTATTAAAAACTAGCGACTTGCCCGTCAAAAAATGACGATCAATAAAAGAAAGTGTTGAAATGCTGTTTGGCACACAATGTGAGTGTACTGTGTGCCGCAACTATATAGACCCCTCTAACACAGTAATGAACGCATGTAATAACAGTATAAGAGCCATGAGGGTCATCCAGGACCCTCATGACCCAAAGTGTAAGCACTACACCATTTTAACCCGGTCACTTATGGGGTTCTATCCAGACCCTCATAAGCCTCTATTTAACCCCATCAGTCCCATAAGGGTATATTATGACCATTATTGGCCTGTTACAACCCAACATTAACCACATAAGTGCCATGACGGTCCTCAAGGACCATCATGACACTAAGTATAAACACTACACTGCACTATACCCCCCCAATAAAACATTAAATACCCTCTACACTAACCTATTAACACCTACACTAACTACCTACCTACCTAACCCCTAATAACCCCCTCCCCACCACTGTAATTACAGAAATAAAAAAAACTAAAATCACCAAAAATAAAAATTGTACATTAGCAGAAAAAAAAACAACCTAAGTCACAAAAAATAAAAAAAGGAACATTACAGAAAAAAAAAAAAATACATTACAACCCCACTACAGAAAAAAAATAATTACACCCCTGAAAAGGAAATACATACAATACAATACAATTAAATACAATACAATACAATACAATTAAATACAATACAATACAATTATCTAATATCTATCTAATATACATCCCCCTATCTAACATACAATAAATACTATTTATGTACTATACATCCCCCTATCTATCTAATATGCAGTACATGATATCTCTATATAGCAACCCTAATTCTAAGCTACAATAAAATAATTAAGACCACTTACCTTTGAGATGTTTCTTCAGATCACCAACCTAGAGATTAAAAAAATTACTACAACACGTTTACATAAAATAAATAAACATTCTAAACATTCTACTCACCTTTCCAGCATGTTCTTCCCATCTTTGCTACTCCGGCGCGGCCCGTGTTAAAAAAAAACCATTACATTAGTTCACATACATGAACATAAAACCAAGTAAAATCAACACAATCTACATTGTACTTACCTCCCCACGATGTCTCCGGCCTCCTGGTGTTCTGCCCCGGATGGGCCCTGGAAGCATCCGCGCTCTTTAAAAAAAAAAAAAAAAACACACATCCGCCCTGGCGGATGTACCAGACGCTAATGAGCTTCCTACGGAGTGTTTCCAGAATAAAAATTGGGCAATGGTGGCTTCTGATTGGCTGAAAACGCTGTCTATCAAATTCAGACCAATGAGAAGGACGCCAATTTGTGAACCAATAGAAAGGGATACACCCCAAAATCCCATGCTGATTGGATAACGCACCTGTCAATCTTTATTTGAACCAATCCGAAAGCTTTATTGCCATCAGCGAATCACAATGGGATACACCCTCACGCATTGATTAGCTGAAGACATCTGCACCTTCCCATTGGCTGTAATACTGATTGACATTGACAATAGCAAATGAGAAGGCGCAAATGCCTTCACCAATCAGTACGTGGGGGTGTATTCCATTGTGATTGGCTATTGTCAGTGCAACCAATCAGAATGTGCAGATGCCTACAGCCAATCACCCTGTGGGGGTGTATTCCATTGTGATTGGCTGAAGGCATTGGCGCCTCCTGTATGGCTGATCTGAATGGACATCTGCAAAGGTAAGTGGTCTTAATTATTTTATTTTATCTTAGAATTAGATTACTGTATATATACATAGACAGCGTTTTCAACCAATCAGAAGGCGCCATTGCCTATTTTCTTCCAGAAAAATCTCTGGGAGCCTCATTAGTGTCGGGGATGTCCGTGAGTGCGGATGTAAGTATATATAAAAAAAAATTTCTTTTTGATACAGGGCTCGGCAGAATCGGATCCGGAGTAGACGGAGACATCGCGGGGAGGTAAGTACAATGTAGATTATGTTTATTTTATTTTTATGTATGTGTATTAATGTTATGTTTTTTTTAACAGGTGCCGCTCCGAAGATGGGTAAAAGAATCAGGACAGGGACATGCCGGAAAGGTGAGTATAATATTTAGAATGTATTGAATGTTTCTTTATGTACTGTAAATGTGTTGCACTAATTTTTTTTTAAAAATTTCCGTAGGTAGATGATCTGAATGGACATCTGCAAAGGTAAGTGGTCTTAATTATTTTATTTTAGCTTAGGATAAGATTATTGTATATATACATAGACAGCGTTTTCAACCAATCAGATAGCGCCATTGCCTATTTTCTTCCGGAAAAGTCTCCGGGAGCCTCATTAGCGTCGGGGATGTCCGTGAGTGCGGATGTGAGTACTGTTTTTTTTTTTTTTTTTACAGGGTGGGGCAGAAGAGGAAGCCGGAGACATCGCGGGGAGGTAAGTACAATGTAGATTATGTTTATTTTATTTTGTTTTAATGTTTATGTATGTGTATTAATGTTATGTTTTTTTTTAACAGGTGCCGCGCCGGAGAAAAAGGAAAGGATAAGGACGGGACATGCCGGAAAGGTGAGTAGAATATTTACAATGTTTTGAATGTTTATTTATTTACTGTAAATGTGTTGCACTATTTTTTTTATTTTTTTTTCCGTAGGTGGCTGATCTGAATGGACATCTGCAAAGGTAAGTGGTCTTAATTATTTTATTTTAGCTTAGAATTAGATTATTTTCTATATAGATAGCATTTATTGTATGTTAGCTAGGGGTATGTGTTTTATATAGATAGCATAGCATGTAATGTCGCTTAGATTGTTTTACTTATTTAGATAGATTGTGTGATGTATATTAAATAGATAGGATGTATATTAGATTATGGTATTTATTTAGATAGATTGGGGGATGTATATTAGATAGGGGTGTATTGTATTGTATTTAATTGTATTGTATGGTATTATATTGCATGTATTGTATTGTATGTATTGTATTGTATGTATTATATGTATTTCCTTTTCAGGTGTGTAATTTTTTTTTTTCTGTAGTGGGGGGGGTTGTAATGTGTTTTTTATTTTCTGTAATGTTCCTTTTTTTATTTTTTTTGTGACTTTTTATTTTATGTAATGTAGATTATTTTTTGTGTGACTTTAGGCTTTTTTATTTTCTGTAATTAGAGTGGTGGGGGTTATTAGGCGGTAGGTAGTGTGACGAGATCAGTCTTGTCACGGCGAATTGGAGAAGCTTGGAGGCCCACATTCTGCCGTTTGACTACGGCCCATGTTGACTTCCTCCTACAAAGACATGGAAGCCATGACTTTCATTTGGTCAGAAAGGACTGTGATCTAACTTTTGAACCACTGGACCAATTTGTATCATTTTGACACATGTTTGTATTTGGAGTATGCTGATTCTGAAAATGTATGTTTTATGTGAATGTGATGCATACTTTTAAAGTTATAAAAAATGTGTAGAAATGTGTTACAGATTCTGACCATCCCCCATTAGGTAAACACAGGGTGTCGCCAGGACTTGAACAAAGGGCCAGTATATGGGGTTTCCCCAGGGGCATAGACAAGGAGCAAACAGGAAGTGTCCATGAGGACAGTCTGGGTGAGAATGAGCATGGAAGCCACGCCTGGGGGGTGGCCCATGGGAGGAGTCTCATGGTTCCTACCCTGTCTGATTGGCCATAGGTAATTAGGGGTTGACCAATAGGTAAGTCACTGCCCCTACGGTGTATGTGGAAATGGGTTTTTATATATGTCTTGGTTTTTAATAAAGAAGTGAGTTCACTGCTTGACCCTCAAACACAGAGCGTGTGTCTCGTGCTTGGGGGAATGGGTGTCCTGCAGTAGCTGTCCCTATAGCACTGGACAGGCGGATCGGCTAAAAAGGCCTGGGCGCCCCCTTCTATGTCGGGGGGGTACCGTTACACTGGTGGCAAGCGGCGGAATTGTTCCCACAGCCAGAAGGACAGCTACAGGAGACACCATTCTGTGGATTTACAAGTTGGGGGGCAACGCATGTCCCAGCACAGCGACCCTAAAAGCAGCAGAATGGAACCAGCAGTGCTATACGAGGATGAGGACCTGGATGGCCGGATGCATTAAGGAAAGGCATCTGGTACCAGGCCCTGGATAATGTACAATACCAGCGGGGTGAGAGTCTCCCCAGTGAAGAGCAACGTTTGCAGAAGCAAGTGGCCCTGCGCATGCCCTTCCTGGGAGAGCAGCCCCTTGAGGAATGAGTGGAGGAACTAAAGCTCCGTGCATGGCAGGAGCTATGGCTGGAGGATGCCTACCAGGCGCTCTGGTGGTATATGGCACAGTATACACCCTGGACAGCCGAGCATGACAAGCCAGAGGGAGAGGAGTTTGATGGTCCTGGCTTGTTATGGCAGTCATTTGCAGAGCCTGACTTTGGGAGCCCTGCGCAGGACCAGACTTGAGGATATTTTCTATGAGAGGGAGGCTAGGCATGACTGGGATGACCCCCATGAGGTAGAGCAAGACCTTGTCACCTAGCAACCCTGGAGTGGGAACTGGAGAGGGACTACCGAGATCTCTTCCACTCCATTGGGAAGGCTCAGCATTACAACAAGGTGAGAGACCCAGATCAAGACCCCTTCAGCTGGGAAGATATTGTAGAGGTTTATTGGGAAGAACCCCAGGCGGCAGGTGGAGATGGGACCGAGGTCTCTCCACCGGCCCTACAGGGATGCTGGTGGCTAGCCCAGATCCCCAGCACCAGTGTGAAGTGCAGGGAGTGGAGAGCATTGTCTCCCCTCCCCAGCGGAAGTGTACCTTGCAAGGAGAGGAGAGCAGCGTCCTCCCTCCCCAGCGTCAGGGTGAGCTGCAGGGAATTGAGAGCTCAGACTCCATTCTCCAGCAACAGGCTGAGCTACCAGGGGCAGAGACGGTTGGTCCTGTCCCCCCAGCAACAGGGCTGTTTAGCCAAAGGGGAGACCGTCGGTCTCCCCCCCCTACAACCAGGCCCCAAACAGGCTACTTCCGTGGTAGCGCTGGCACCAGGGCAGAGTACCGCTGGTCTCTGCCCACTCAGCAACCCACCAAGGCAGCTTACCAGTGCCCAGCACAGCCGTGGTGAGGCACCTGGACAAGGACAAGTTTCTCCTCTACCCAGGTGTAGTAACCAGTTATTGTGGGTGGGCTGTACTGTTGATTGTGTTTTGTGGGTGGCCTTCCAGACTAACCCGGAATCTGACCGGAAGGTCAGATATCCTGTTAGTCTTTTTGGATAGGGGGAGAGATGTGACGAGATCAGTCTTGTCACTGCGAATTGGAGAAGCTTGGAGGCCCACATTCTGCCGTTTGACTACGGCCCATGTTGACTTCCTCCTACAAAGACATGGAAGCCATGACTTCATTTGGTCAGAAAGGACTGTGATCTAACTTTTGAACCACTGGACCAATTTGTATCATTTTGACACATGTTTGTATTTGGAGTATGCTGATTCTGAAAATGTATGTTTTATGTGAATGTGATGCATACTTTTAAAGTTATGAAAAATGTGTAGAAATGTGTTACAGATTCTGACCATCCCCCATTAGGTAAACACAGGGTGTCGCCAGGACTTGAACAAAGGGCCAGTATATGGGGTTTCCCCAGGGCCATAGACAAGGAGCAAACAGGAAGTGTCCATGAGGACAGTCTGGGTGAGAATGAGCATGGAAGCCACGCCTGGGGGGTGGCCCATGGGAGGAGTCTCATGGTTCCTACCCTGTCTGATTGGCCATAGGTAATTAGGGGTTGACCAAAGGTAGTCACTGCCCCTACGGTGTATGTGGAAATGGGTTTTTATATATGTCTTGGTTTTTAATAAAGAAGTGAGTTCACTGCTTGACCCTCAAACACAGAGCGTGTGTCTCGTGCTTGGGGGAATGGGTGTCCTGCAGTAGCTGTCCCTATAGCACTGGACGGGCGGATCGGCTAAAAAGGCCTGGGCGCCCCCTTCTATGTCGGGGGGGGTACCGTTACAGGTAGGTAGTGTAGGTAGGTAGTGTAGGTGTTAATAAGTTAGTGTAGAGGCTGTTTAGTTGATATTTAATGTTTTATTAGGGGGGTTTAGTGCAGTGTAGTGTTTATACTTAGTGTCATGATGGTCCTTGAGGACCGTCATAGCACTTATGTGGTTAATGTTGGGTTGTAACAGGCCCATAATGGTCTTAATATACCCTTATGGGACTGATGGGGTTAAATAGAGGCTTATGTATGGACCCCCATGAGTGACCAGGTTAATTAGCGGTTTATGGGGGGCTGTATTGACCCCCATGAGTGAGGGGGTTAATTAAGGGCTTATGGGGGGCTGTATTGACCCTCCTGAGTTATGGGGTAAATTAAGGGTTTATGGGGGTCTGTATTGACCCCCATGAGTGAGGGGGTTCATTAAGTGATTATGGGGGTCTGTACTGACCCCCATGAGTGACAGGGTTAATGAAGGTCTTATGGGGGTCTATATTGACAACCCATGAGTGAGGGGGTTAATGAAGTGCTTATGGGGGCCTGTATTGACCCCCATGAGTGACAGGGTTAATGAAGGGCTTATGGGTGTCTATATTAACCCCCATGAATGACAGGGTTAATTAGGGGTTTATGGAGGTCTGTATTGACCCCCATGAGTGACAAGGTTAATGAATGTCTTATGGGGGTCTATATTTACCCCCATGAGTGACAGGGTTAATGAAGTGCTTATGGGGGTCTATATTGACCCCCATGAGTGACAGGGTTAATGAAGGGCTTATGGGGGTCTGTATTGACCCCCATGAGTGACAGGTTTAATGAAGGGCTTATGGGGTGTATATTGACCCCCATGAGTGACAGGGTTAATTAGGGGTTTATGGGGGTCTGTATTGACCCCATGAGTGATGGGGTTAATTAAGTGCTTATCGGGGTCTGTATTGACCCCCATGAGTGACAGTGTTAATGAAGGGCTTATGGGGGTCTATATTGACCCCCATGAGTGACAGGGTTAATAAGGGGTTTATGGGGGTCTGTATTGACCCCCATGAGTGAGGGGGTTAATTAAGTGCTTATGGGGGTCTGTATTGACCCCCATGACTGAGGGGGTTAATTAAGTGCTTATGGGGGTCTGTATTGTACCAGACTATCCTCCTGCCTTAAATCCTTCAAAACATCAATAAAAACGCACCTCTTTAAAGAAGCCTATAACCTTCCTTCCTAACATGCTGAGAACTACTCTCTCCCTACTGTACCACATACACACTTCAACCTTTAGATTGTAATTCTGCGAGTTTCAATCCTGTGTTGGTGCTTTAGGGAAAGCGCTATGGACACCGTATTCCAAGCTCAAAGACAGGGCCATCCACTCTTTTCAATGTGTGAAACTTGAACTTGTCATTGCCTGTAACTTAACTTATGTATAGCGTTACGGAATATGTTGGCGTGTTACAAATAAATGATAATAATAATAATAATAATAATAATGGGGGTCAATATTGACCCCCATGAATGACAGGGTTAATTAGGGGTTTATGGGGTCTGTATTGACCCCCATGAGTGACAGGGTTAATGAAGGGCTTATGGGGGTCTATATTGATCCCCATGAGTAAGGGGGTTAATGAAGGGCTTATTGGTGTCTATATTGACCCCCATGAATGACAGGTTTAATTAGGGGTTTATGGGGGTCTGTATTGACCCCCATGAGTGACAGGGTTAATGAATGGCTTATGGGGGTCTATATTTACCCCCATGAGTGACAGGGTTAATGAAGTGCTTATGGTGGCCTGCATTGACCCCCATGAGTAACAGGGTTAATGAAGGGCTTATGGGGGTCTGTAGTGACCCCCATGAGTGACAGGGTTAATGAAGGGCGTATGGGGGTCTATATTGACCCCCATGAGTGACAGGGTTAATTAGAAGTTTATGGGGGTCTGTATTGACCCCCATGAGTGATGGGGTTAATTAAGTGCTTATGGGGCTCTGCATTGACCCCCATGAGTGACAGGGTTACTGAAGGACTTATGGAGGTCTATATTGACCCCTATGTGTGACAGGGTGATAGTGTATATTTGTTTTCTTTTATAACGGGTCCTTTAAGGGAATTCTGAATTTTCATTGCAGCGGGGGTCCCCGATCGGGTGTGATCGGGACCCCCACTGCGATGGTTAATATGGGGTTAATGCAGGTCTCCGAGCTTATCTCGGATCCTGTGGGGTTAATGCCCGTTTCCGAGCGTATCTCGGATCCCTTCTTGGTAAGTTGTACGTGGCTGGGCTTTGAGCCTCGTTTTCGTTTTTTTTTCGGCGGGCCATTTTTTCTCTCGCTTAGGGGATTTTGGTGTGGTCTGAACTCGGAATTTGGACTTAAATGGAGGTGTAACTTCACTTTCAGAGGTACTGGGTGCCCCCCCCCCCCCCCATTGCTATGGGTAAGCTTTTTATGTAGTTTTTGTATTTGGTGTGTTTTGACTGTTTTTAGTTGTGCGCGGGTCGGCCGTTATAGTCGTAATTTTAGTGCGTGTGAGTGTTTCTTACGTTAAGGTTGGTTTTGAGGTGTTTTTTTTCTTTCTAAGTGGTGCGTGTGACGTGTGTAACGGCTCGCCTCGCTACTCGAGGTTCGCCAGCAATGTTCGCCTTCGGCGCTCATTGCCTCTTATTGCCTAAGTGCTACGATTTATTCGGCGCTCATTCCCTAAGTGCTACAGCTCATCGCTAAGTCGTACCAACTACGCAAACAGCATGACGACGCATCGTAGTTGGACAATTATAATATGTGATTGAGGTGACCCAATAATAATTCCCGGCTGCTTGATACTATATGCCTGGGAATAACAAGCATTATATTTTATATATTTTATGTTGAGAAGCATTTTATTAATTTAAAAAAAGTTATATTTTAGATGGAGTCATTGATATTGAAAACAAGTAACTGATATACCGAGTGTGCCACAAATGGGGAAATGTTCCTTCTCTTTGAGTATTTATTACACAATATAACAGGACAACGCGTCGTTATTATGGGGATTACATCTGTAAATATTAGTGTTGGACATGGTCAGCTAAACGTCGGCCGTTTACTGGACAGTTTGAGTTTCATAAAAGCAACAAGTAAATAAACGAGAGACCGGAATCAGGAGACATCAATAAGGCAAAATATCATAATCAAAAGTAATATGGTGCGTACATACAAATGGGTCAGCAGCTTTTTTGCATCGTGATATCAATCCTTATGTCCACTGTTCTCCTCAAGGGGTTAATTACATCACACACAGGGAAATCCCAGCTTGCTCAACACAGTATTAATTACACAAAGTTACACAGGAGGCGTCTCAGAAAGAGTATAAAAGCCCCAGAAAGACGCCCCCCCCCCATCATCCACATCTCAGGAGGGAAAGGTAAGAGCCGAGTGTTAGACAGTCCTATCTCTGTGGGTATCTAAGTACTCTCTCCTATCTATTTCTATAGGTGTCACTTTGCTCTGTCCTATACCTCCATGTAGGTGTCACATTGCTCTGTCCTATACCTCCCCATGTAGGTGTCACATTGCTCTGTCCTATACTTCCCCATGTAGGTGTCACATTGCTCTGTCCTATACCTCCTCATGTAGGTGTCACATTGCTCTGTCCTATACTTCCCCATGTAGGTGTCACATTGCTCTGTCCTATACTTCCCCATGTAGGTGTCACATTGCTCTGTCCTATACCCCCATGTAGATGTCACATTGCTCTGTCCTATACCTCCCCATGTCGGTGTCACATTGCTCTGTCCTATACCTCCCCATGTAGGTGTCACATTGCTCTGTCCTATACCTCCCCATGTAGGTGTCACATTGCTCTGTCCTATACTTCCCCATGTAGATGTCACATTGCTCTGTCCTATACCTCCCCATGTAGGTGTCACATTGCTCTGTCCTATACCTCCCCATGTAGATGTCACATTGCTCTGTCCTATACCTCCCCATGTAGATGTCACATTGCTCTGTCCTATACCTCCCCATGTAGGTGTCACATTGCTCTGTCCTATACCTCCCCATGTCGGTGTCACATTGCTCTGTCCTATACCTCCCCATGTAGGTGTCACATTGCTCTGTCCTATACTTCCCCATGTAGGTGTCACATTGCTCTGTCCTATACCCCCATGTAGGTGTCACATTGCTCTGTCCTATACTTCCCCATGTAGGTGTCACATTGCTCTGTCCTATACCCCCATGTAGGTGTCACATTGCTCTGTCCTATACCCCCATGTAGGTGTCACATGGCTCTGTCCTATACCTCCCCATGTAGGTGTCACATTGCTCTGTCCTATACCTCCCCATGTAGGTGTCACATTGCTCTGTCCTATACCTCCCCATGTAGGTGGCACATTGCTCTGTCCTATACCCCATGTAGGTGTCACATTGATCTGTCCTATACCTCCCCATGTAGATGTCACATTGCTCTGTCCTATTCCCCATGTAGGTGTCACATTGCTCTGTCCTATACCTCCCCATGTAGGTGTCACATTGCTCTGTCCTATACCTCCCCATGTAGGTGTCACATTGCTCTGTCCTATACCTCCCCATGTAGGTGGCACATTGCTCTGTCCTATACCCCATGTAGGTGTCACATTGATCTGTCCTATACCTCCCCATGTAGATGTCACATTGCTCTGTCCTATACCCCATGTAGGTGTCACATTGCTCTGTCCTATACTTCCCCATGTAGATGTCACATTGCTCTGTCCTATTCCCCATGTAGGTGTCACATTGCTCTGTCCTATACCTCCCCATGTAGGTGTCACATTGCTCTGTCATATACCTCCCCATGTAGGTGTCACATTGCTCTTTCCTATACCACCCATGTAGGTGTCACATTGCTCTGTCCTATACCTCCCCATGTAGGTGTCACATTGCTCTGTCCTATACCTCCCCATGTAGGTGTCACATTGCTCTGTCCTATACTTCCCCATGTAGATGTCACATTGCTCTGTCCTATACCTCCCCATGTAGGTGTCACATTGCTCTGTCCTATACTTCCCCATGTAGATGTCACATTGCTCTGTCCTATACCTCCCATGTAGGTGTCACATTGCTCTGTCCTATACCTCCCCATGTAGGTGGCACATTGCTCTGTCCTATACCTCCCCATGTAGGTGGCACATTGCTCTGTCCTATACCTCCCCATGTAGATGTCACATTGCTCTGTCCTATACCTCCCATATAGGTGTCACATTGCTCTGTCCTATTCCCCATGTAGGTGTCACATTGCTCTGTCCTATACCTCCCCATGTAGGTGTCACATTGCTCTGTCATATACCTCCCCATGTAGGTGTCACATTGCTCTGTCCTATACCACCCATGTAGGTGTCACATTGCTCTGTCCTATACCTCCCCATGTAGATGTCACATTGCTCTGTCCTATACCTCCCATATAGGTGTCACATTGCTCTGTCCTATTCCCCATGTAGGTGTCACATTGCTCTGTCCTATACCTCCCCATGTAGGTGTCACATTGCTCTGTCATATACCTCCCCATGTAGGTGTCACATTGCTCTGTCCTATACCCCATGTAGGTGTCACATTGCTCTGTCCTATACTTCCCCATGTAGGTGTCACATTGCTCTGTCCTATACCTCCCCATGTAGGTGTCACATTGCTCTGTCCTATACCTCCCCATGTAGGTGTCACATTGCTCTGTCCTATACTTCCCCATGTAGATGTCACATTGCTCTGTCCTATACCTCCCCATGTAGGTGACACATTGCTCTGTCCTATACTTCCCCATGTAGATGTCACATTGCTCTGTCCTATACCTCCCCATGTAGGTGTCACATTGCTCTGTCCTATACCTCCCCATGTAGGTGGCACATTGCTCTGTCCTATACCTCCCCATGTAGGTGTCACATTGCTCTGTCCTATTCCCCATGTAGGTGTCACATTGCTCTGTCCTATACCTCCCCATGTAGGTGTCACATTGCTCTGTCCTATACCTCCCATATAGGTGTCACATTGCTCTGTCCTATACTTCCCCATGTAGGTGTCACATTGCTCTGTCCTATACTTCCCCATGTAGATGTCACATTGCTCTGTCCTATACCTCCCCATGTAGGTGCCACATTACTCTGTGCTATACCTCCCCATGTAGGTGTCACATTGCTCTGTCCTATACCTCCCCATGTAGGTGGCACATTGCTCTGTCCTATACCTCCCCATGTAGGTGTCACATTGCTCTGTCCTATACCCCATGTAGGTGTCACATTGCTCTGTCATATACCTCCCCATGTAGGTGTCACATTGCTCTGTCATATACCTCCCCATGTAGGTGTCACATTGCTCTTTCCTATACCTCCCCATGTAGGTGTCACATTGCTCTTTCCTATACCTCCCCATGTAGGTGTCACATTGCTCTGTCATATACCTCCCCATGTAGGTGTCACATTGCTCTGTCCTATACCTCCCCATGTAGGTGTCACATTGCTCCGTCCTATTCCCCATGTAGGTGTCACATTGCTCTGTCCTATTCCCCATGTAGGTGTCACATTGCTCTGTCCTATACCTCCCCATGTAGGTGTCACATTGCTCTGTCATATACCTCCCCATGTAGGTGTCACATTGCTCTTTCCTATACCTCCCCATGTAGGTGTCACATTGCTCTGTCATATACCTCCCCATGTAGGTGTCACATTGCTCTGTCCTATACCTCCCCATGTAGGTGTCACATTGCTCTGTCCTATACCCCATGTAGGTGTCACATTGCTCTGTCCTATACCTCCCCATGTAGGTGTCACATTGCTCTATCCTATACCCATGTAGGTGTCACATTGTGCTGTCCTTTTCCCCATGTAGGTGTCACATTGCTCTGTCCTATACCCCATGTAGGTGTCACATTGCTCTATCCTATTCCCCATGTGGGTGTCACATTGCTCTGTCCTATTCCCCATGTAGGTGTCACATTGCTCTGTCCTATTCCCCATGTAGGTGTCACATTGCTCCGTCCTATACCCCATGTAGATGTCACATTGCTCTGTCCTATACCTCAATGTAGGTGTCACATTGATCTGTCCTATACCCCATGTAGGTGTCACATTGCTCTATCCTATACCCCCATGTAGGTGTCACATTGCTTTGTCCTATACCCCATGTAGGTGTCACATTGCTCTACCCTATATCCCCATGTAGGTGTCACATTGCTCTTTCCTATATCCCCATGTAGGTGTCACATTGCTCTGTCCTATACTTCCCCATGTAGGTGTCACATTGCTCTGTCCTATACCTCCCCATGTAGGTGTCACATTGCAATGTTCTATACCTCCCCATGTAGGTGTCACATTGCTCTGTCCTATACTTCCCCATGTAGGTGTCACATTGCAATGTTCTATACCTCCCCATGTAGATGTCACATTGCTCTGTCCTATACCTCCCCATGTAGGTGTCACATTGCTCTGTCCTATACTTCCCCATGTAGGTGTCACATTGCAATGTTCTATACCTCCCCATGTAGGTGTCACATTGCTCTGTCCTATACTTCCCCATGTAGGTGTCACATTGCAATGTTCTATACCTCCCCATGTAGATGTCACATTGCTCTGTCCTATACCTCCCCATGTAGATGTCACATTGCTCTGTCCTATACTTCCCCATGTAGGTGTCACATTGCAATGTTCTATACCTCCCCATGTAGGTGTCACATTGCTCTGTCCTATACTTCCCCATGTAGGTGTCACATTGCAATGTTCTATACCTCCCCATGTAGATGTCACATTGCTCTGTCCTATACCTCCCCATGTAGATGTCACATTGCTCTGTCCTATACCTCCCCATGTAGGTGTCACATTGCTCTGTCCTATACTTCCCCATGTAGGTGTCACATTGCTCGTTCCTATACTTCCCCATGTAGGTGTCACATTGCTCTGTCGTATACCTCCCCATGTAGGTGTCAGATTGCTCTGTCCTATACCTACCCATGTAGGTGTCACGTTGCTCTGTCCTATACCTCCCCATGTAGATGTCACATTGCTCTGTCCTATACCTCCATGTAGGTGTCACATTGCTCTGTCCTATACCTCCCCATGTAGGTGTCACATTGCTCTGTCCTATACCCCCATGTAGGTGTCACATTGCTCGTTCCTATACTTCCCCATGTAGGTGTCACATTGCTCTGTCCTATACCTCCCCATGTAGGTGTCACATTGCTCTGTCCTAAACCTCCCCATGTAGGTGTCACATTGCTCTGTCCTATACCTCCCCATGTAGGTGTCACATTGCTCTGTCCTATACCTCCCCATGTAGGTGTCACATTGCTCTGTCTTATACCTCCCCATGTAGGTGTCACATTGCTCTGTCCTATACCTCCCCATGTAGGTGTCACATTGCTCTGTCTTATACCTCCCCATGTACGTGTCACATTGCTCTGTCCTATACCCCATGTAGGTGTCACATTGCTCTGTCCTATACCTCCCCATGTAGGTGTGACATTGCTGTGTCTTATACCTCCCCATGTAGGTGTCACATTGCTCTGTCCTATACCCCATGTAGGTGTCACATTGCTCTGTCCTATACCCCATGTAGGTGTCACATTGCTCTGTCTTATACCTCCCCATGTAGGTGTCACATTGCTCTGTCCTAAACCTCCCCATGTAGGTGTCACATTGCTCTGTCCTATACCCCATGTACGTGTCACATTGCTCTGTCCTATACCTCCCCATGTAGGTGTCACATTGCTCTGTCTTATACCTCCCCATGTACGTGTCACATTGCTCTGTCCTATACCCCATGTAGGTGTCACATTGCTCTGTCCTATACCCCATGTAGGTGTCACATTGCTCTGTCTTATACCTCCCCATGTAGGTGTCACATTGCTCTGTCCTAAACCTCCCATGTAGGTGTCACATTGCTCTGTCCTATACCCCCATGTACGTGTCACATTGCTCTGTCCTATACCTCCCCATGTAGGTGTCACATTGCTCTGTCCTATACCTCCCCATGTAGGTGTCACATTGCTCTGTCCTATACCTCCCCATGTACGTGTCACATTGCTCTGTCCTATACCCCCATGTAGGTGTCACATTGATCTTTCCTATACCTCCCCATATAGGTGTCACATTGCTCTGTCCTATTCCCCATGTAGGTGTCACATTGCTCTGTCCTATACCCCATGTAGGTGTCACATTGCTCTGTCCTATACCCCATGTAGGTGTCACATTGCTCTGTCCTATACCCCATGTAGGTGTCACATTGCTCTGTCCTATTCCCCATGTAGGTGTCACATTGCTCTGTCCTATACCCCATGTAGATGTCACATTGCTCTGTCCTATACCCCCATGTAGGTGTCACATTGCTCTGTCCTTTACCTCCCCATGTAGGTGTCACATTGCTCTGTCCTATACCCCCATGTAGGTGTCACATGGCTCTGTCCTATACCCCATGTAGGTGTCACTTTGCTCTGTCCTATACCTACCCATGTAGGTGTCACATTGCTCTGTCCTATACCCCATGTAGATGTCACATTGCTCTGTCCTATACCTCCATGTAGGTGTCACATTGCTCTGCCCTATACCCCATGTAGATGTCACATTGCTATGCCGTATACCCCATGTAGATGTCACATTGCTATGCCGTATACCCCATGTAGGTGTCACAATGCTCTGTCCTATAACCCATGTAGGTGTCACATTGCTCTGCCCTATACCCCATGTAGATGTCACATTGCTATGCCGTATACCCCATGTAAGTGTCACATTGCTCTGTCCTATACCCCATGTAGATGTCACATTGCTCGGCCCTATACCTCCCCATGTAGATATCACATTGCTCTGTCCTATACCTCCATGTAGGTGTCACATTGATCTGTCCTATACCCCATGTAGGTGTCACATTGCTCTACCCTATATCCCCATGTAGGTGTCACATTGCTCTTTCCTATATCCCCATGTAGGTGTCACATTGCTCTGTCCTATACTTCCCCATGTAGGTGTCACATTGCTCTGTCCTATACCTCCCCATGTACGTGTCGCATTTCTCTGTCCTATACCTCCCCATGTACGTGTCGCATTGCTCTGTCCTATACCTCCCCATGTAGGTGTCACATTGCTCTGTCCTATACCCCATGTAGGTGTCACATTGCTCTGTCCTATACCTCCCCATGTAGGTGTCACATTGTTCTGTCCTATACCCCCACGTAGATGTCACATTGCTCTGTCCTATACCCCATGTAGATGTCACATTGCTCTGTCCTATACCCCCATGTAGGTGTCACATTGCTCTTTCCTATACCTCCCCATGTAGGTGTCACATTGCTCTGTCCTATACCCCCATGTAGATATCACATTGCTCTTGTCCTTTACCTCCCCATGTAGGTGTCACTTTGCTCTTTCCTATACCTCCCCATGTAGGTGTCACTTTGCTCTGTCCTATACCTCCCCATGTACGTGTCACATTTCTCTGTCCTATACCTCCCCATGTAGGTGTTACATTGCTCCGTCCTATACCCCATGTAGGTGTCACATTGCTCTGTCCTATTCCCCATGTAGGTGTCACATTGTTCTGTCCTATACCCCCATGTAGGTGTCACATTGCTCTGTGCTATACCCCCATGTAGGTGTCACATTGTTCTGTCCTATACCCCCATGTAGATGTCACATTGCTCTGTCCTATACCTCCCCATGTAGGTGTCACATTGATCTGTCCTATACCTCCCCATGAAGGTGTCACATTGCTCTGTCCTATACCTCCCCATGAAGGTGTCACATTGATCTTTCCTATACCACCCCATGTAGATGTCACATTGCTCTGTCTTATACCTCCCCATGTAGGTGTCACATTGCTCTGTTCTATACCTCCCCATGTAGGTGTCACATTGCTCTGTCCTATTCCCCATGTAGGTGTCACATTGCTCTGTCCTCTACCTCCCCATGTAGGTGTCACATTGCTCTGTCCTATACCTCCCCATGTAGGTGTCACATTGATCTTTCCTATACCACCCCATGTAGATGTCACATTGCTCTGTCTTATACCTCCCCATGTAGGTGTCACATTGCTCTGTTCTATACCTCCCCATGTAGGTGTCACATTGCTCTGTCCTATTCCCCATGTAGGTGTCACATTGCTCTGTCCTCTACCTCCCCATGTAGGTGTCACATTGCTCTGTCCTCTACCTCCCCATGTAGGTGTCACATTGCTCTGTCTTATACCTCCCCATGTAGGTGTCACATTGCTCTGTCCTATTCCCCATGTAGGTGTCACATTGCTCTGTCCTATTCCCCATATAGGTGTTACATTGCTCTATCCTATACCCCCATGTAGATGTCACATTGCTCTGTCCTATACCACCCCATGTAGGTGTCACATTGCTCTGTCCTATACCTCCCCATGTAGGTGTCACATTGATCTGTCCTATACCTTCCCATGTAGGTGTCACATTGCTCTGCCCTATACCTCCACATGTAGGTGTCCCATTGCTCTGTCCTATACCCCATGTAGGTGTCACATTGCTCTGTCATATACCTCCCCATGTAGGTGTCACATTGCTCTGTCCTATACCCCATGTAGATGTCACATTGCTCCGTCCTATACCCCATGTAGGTGTCACATTGCTCTGTCATATACTTCCCCATGTAGGTGTCACATTGCTCTGTCCTATACCACCCCATGTAGGTGTCACATTGCTCTGTCCTATACCACCCCATGTAGGTGTCACATTGCTCTGTCCTATACCTCCCCATGTAGGTGTCACATTGCTCTGTCCTATACACCATGTAGATGTCACATTGCTCTGTCCTATTCCCCATATAGGTGTTACATTGCTCTATCCTATACCACCCCATGTAGGTGTCACATTGCTCTGCCCTATACCTCCCCATGTAGGTGTCACATTGCTCTGTCCTATACCACCCCATGTAGGTGTCACATTGCTCTGTCCTATACCTCCCCATGTAGGTGTCACATTGCTCTGTCCTATACCCCCATGTAGGTGTAACATGGCTCTGTCCTATACCCCATGTAGGTGTCACTTTGCTCTGTCCTATACCCCCATGTAGATGTCACATTGCTATGCCCTATACCCCATGTAGATGTCACATTGCTCTGTCCTATACCCCATGTAGGTGTCACATTGCTCTGTCCTATACCTCCCCATGTAGGTGTCACATTGATCTGTCCTATGCCTCCCCATGTAGGTGTCCCATTGCTCTCTCCTATACCTCCCCATGTAGGTGTCACATTGCTCTGTTCTATAACCCCATGTAGATGTCACAATGCTCTGTCCTATACCCCATGTAGGTGTCACATTGCTCTGCCCTATACCCCATGTAGCTGTCACATTGCTATGCCCTATACCCCATGTAAGTGTCACATTGCTCTGTCCTATACCCCCATGTAGGTGTCACATTGCTCTGTCCTATACCCCCATGTAGATGTCACATTGCTCTGTCCTATACCTCCATGTAGATGTCACATTGCTCTGTCCTATACCTCCATGTAGATGTCACATTGCTCTGTCCTATACCTCCATGTAGATGTCACATTGCTCTGTCCTATACCCCCATGTAGGTGTCACATTGCTCTGTCCTATACCCCCATGTAGATGTCACATTGCTCTGTCCTATACCTCCATGTAGATGTCACATTGCTCTGTCCTATACCTCCATGTAGATGTCACATTGCTCTGTCCTATACCCCCATGTAGGTGTCACATTGCTCTGTCCTATACCTCCCCATGTAGGTGTCACATTGATCTGTCCTATGCCTCCCCATGTAGGTGTCCCATTGCTCTGTCCTATACCTCCCCATGTAGGTGTCACATTGCTCTGTTCTATAACCCCATGTAGATGTCACAATGCTCTGTCCTATACCCCATGTAGGTGTCACATTGCTCTGCCCTATACCCCATGTAGCTGTCACATTGCTATGCCCTATACCCCATGTAAGTGTCACATTGCTCTGTCCTATACCCCCATGTAGGTGTCACATTGCTCTGTCCTATACCCCCATGTAGATGTCACATTGCTCTGTCCTATACCTCCATGTAGATGTCACATTGCTCTGTCCTATACCTCCATGTAGATGTCACATTGCTCTGTCCTATACCTCCATGTAGATGTCACATTGCTCTGTCCTATACCTCCATGTAGGTGTCACATTGCTCTGTCCTATACCCCATGTAGGTGTCACATTGCTCTGTCCTATACCCCCATGAAGGTGTCACATTGATCTGTCCTATACCCCATGTAGGTGTCACATTGCTCTATCCTATACCCCCATGTAGGTGTCACATTTCTCTGTCCTATACCCCATGTAGGTGTCACATTGCTCTACCCTATATCCCCATGTAGGTGTCACATTGCTCTTTCCTATATCCCCATGTAGGTGTCACATTGCTCTGTCCTATACTTCCCCATGTAGGTGTCACATTGCTCTGTCCTATACCTCCCCATGTACGTGTCGCATTTCTCTGTCTTATACCTCCCTATGTAGGTGTCACATTGCTAAGTCCTATACCCCATGTAGGTGTCACATTGATCTGTCCTATACCTCCCCATGTAGGTGTCCCATTGCTCTGTCCTATACCTCCCCATGTAGGTGTCACATTGCTCTGTCCTATACCCCCATGTAGGTGTCACATGGCTCTGTCCTATACCCCATGTAGGTGTCACTTTGCTCTGTCCTATACCTACCCATGTAGGTGTCACATTGCTCTGTCCTATACCCCCATGTAGATGTCACATTGCTATGCCCTATACCCCATGTAGGTGTCACATTGCTCTGTCCTATACCTCCCTATGTAGATGTCACATTGCTATGCCCTATACCCCATGTAGATGTCACATTGCTCTGTCCTATACCCCATGTAGGTGTCACATTGCTCTGTCCTATACCACCCCATAGAGATGTCACATTGCTCCGTCCTATACCACATGTAGGTGTCACATTGATCTGTCCTATACCCCATGTAGGTGTCACATTGCTCTACCCTATATCCCCATGTAGGTGTCACATTGCTCTTTCCTATATCCCCATGTAGGTGTCACATTGCTCTACCCTATATCCCCATGTAGGTGTCACTTTGCTCTGTCCTATACCTACCCATGTAGGTGTCACATTGCTCTGTCCTATACCTCCCATATAGGTGTCACATTGCTCTGCCCTATACCTCCCCATGTAGATATCACATTGCTCTGTCCTATACCTCCATGAAGGTGTCACATTGATCTGTCCTATACCCCATGTAGGTGTCACATTGCTCTGTCCTATACCCCCATGTAGGTGTCACATTGCTCTGTCCTATACCCCATGTAGGTGTCACATTGCTCTACCCTATATCCCCATGTAGGTGTCACTTTGCTCTGTCCTATACCTACCCATGTAGGTGTCACATTGCTCTGTCCTATACCTCCCATATAGGTGTCACATTGCTCTGCCCTATACCTCCCCATGTAGATATCACATTGCTCTGTCCTATACCTCCATGAAGGTGTCACATTGATCTGTCCTATACCCCATGTAGGTGTCACATTGCTCTGTCCTATACCCCCATGTAGGTGTCACATTGCTCTGTCCTATACCCCCATGTAGGTGTCACATTGCTCTTTCCTATATCCCCATGTAGGTGTCACATTGCTCTATCCTATACCCCCATGTAGGTGTCACATTGATCTGTCCTATACCCCATGTAGGTGTCACATTGCTCTGTCCTATACCCCCATGTAGGTGTCACATTGCTCTGTCCTATACCCCATGTAGGTGTCACATTGCTCTACCCTATATCCCCATGTAGGTGTCACATTGCTCTGTCCTATTCCCCATGTAGGTGTCACATTGCTCTGTCCTATACCTCCCCATGTACGTGTCGCATTTCTCTGTCTTATACCTCCCTATGTAGGTGTCACATTGCTAAGTCCTATACCCCATGTAGGTGTCACATTGATCCGTCCTATACCTTCCCATGTAGGTGTCACATTGCTCTGCCCTATACCTCCCCATGTAGGTGTCACATTGCTCTGTCCTATACCCCCCCATGTAGGTGTCACATTGCTCTGTCCTATACCCCCATGTAGGTGTCACATGGCTCTGTCCTATACCCCATGTAGGTGTCACTTTGCTCTGTCCTATACCTACCCATGTAGGTGTCACATTGCTCTGTCCTATACCCCCATGTAGATGTCACATTGCTATGCCCTATACCCCATGTAGGTGTCACATTGCTCTGTCCTATACCCTATGTAGATGTTACATTGCTCTGTCCTATACCCCATGTAAGTGTCACATTGCTCTGTCCTATACCTCCATGTAGATGTCACATTGCTCGGCCCTATACCTCCCCATGTAGCTATCACATTGCTCCGTCCTATACCCCATGTAGGTGTCACATTGCTCTATCCTATACCCCCATGTAGGTGTCACATTGCTCTGTCCTATACCTCCCCATGTACGTGTCACATTTCTCTGTCCTATACCTCCCCATGTACGTGTCACATTGCTCTGTCCTATACCTCCCCATGTAGGTGTCACATTGCTCTGTCCTATACCTCCCCATGTAGGTGTCACATTGTTCTGTCCTATACCCCCATGTAGATGTCACATTGCTCTGTCCTATACCCCATGTAGGTGTGACATTGATCTGTCCTATACCTCCCCATGAAGGTGTCACATTGCTCTGTCCTATACCTCCCCCCATGTAGGTGTCACATTGCTCTGTCCTATACCTCCCCATGTAGGTGTCACATTGCTCTGTTTTATACCTCCCCATGTAGGTGTCACATTGCTCTGTCCTATACCTCCCCATGTAGGTGTCACATTGCTCTGTCCTATACCACCCCATGTAGGTGTCACATTGCTCTGTCCTATACCTCCCCATGTAGGTGTCACATTGTTCTGTCCTATACCCCCATGTAGGTGTCACATTGCTCTGTCCTATACCCCATGTAGGTGTGACATTGATCTGTCCTATACCTCCCCATGAAGGTGTCACATTGCTCTGTCCTATACCTCCCCCATGTAGGTGTCACATTGCTCTGTCCTATACCTCCCCATGTAGGTGTCACATTGCTCTGTTCTATACCTCCCCATGTAGGTGTCACATTGCTCTGTCCTATACCTCCCCATGTAGGTGTCACATTGCTCTGTCCTATACCACCCCATGTAGGTGTCACATTGCTCTGTCCTATACCTCCCCATGTAGGTGTCACATTGTTCTGTCCTATACCCCCATGTAGATGTCACATTGCTCTGTCCTATACCCCCATGTAGGTGTCACATTGCTCTGTCCTATACCCCATGTAGGTGTGACATTGCTCTGTCCTATACCTCCCCCCATGTAGGTGTCACATTGCTCTGTCCTATACCTCCCCATGTAGGTGTCACATTGCTCTGTCTTATACCTCCCCATGTAGGTGTCACATTGCTCTGTCCTATACTTCCCCATGTAGGTGTCACATTGCTCTGTCCTATACCCCATGTAGGTGTCACATTGCTCTGTCCTATTCCCCATGTAGGTGTCACATTGCTCTGTCCTATACCCCCATGTAGGTGTCACATTGCTCTGTCCTATACCTCCCCATGTAGGTGTCACATTGCTCTGTCCTATACCCCATGTAGGTGTCACATTGCTCTGTCCTATACCCCATGTAGGTGTCACATTGCTCTATCCTATACCCCATGTAGATGTCACATTGCTCTGTCCTATACCCCCATGTAGGTGTCACATTGCTCTGTCCTATACCTCCCCATGTAGGTGTCACATTGCTCTGTCCTATACCCCATGTAGGTGTCACATTGCTCTATCCTATACCCCATGTAGGTGTCACATTGCTCTGTCCTATTCCCCATGTAGGTGTCACATTGCTCTGTCCTATACCCCATGTAGGTGTCACATTGCTCTGTCCTATACCTCCCCATGTAGGTGTCACATTGCTCTGTCCTATACCCCATGTAGGTGTCACATTGCTCTGTCCTATACCCCATGTAGGTGTCACATTTCTCTATCCTATACCCCATGCAGGTGTCACATTGCTCTGTCCTATACCCCCATGTAGATGTCACATTGCTCGGCCCTATACCTCCCCATGTAGATATCCCATTGCTCTGTCCTATACCTCCATGTAGGTGTCACATTGATCTGTCCTATACCCAATGTAGGTGTCACATTGCTCTATCCTATACCCCCATGTAGGTGTCACATTGCTCTGTCCTATACCCCATGTAGGTGTCACATTGCTCTACCCTATATCCCCATGTAGGTGTCACATTGCTCTTTCCTATAAACCCATGTAGGTGTCACATTGCTCTGTCCTATACTTCCCCATGTAGGTGTCACATTGCTCTGTCCTATACCTCCCCATGTACGTGTCGCATTTCTCTGTCTTATACCTCCCTATGTAGGTGTCACATTGATCTGTCCTATACCTTCCCATGTAGGTGTCACATTGCTCTGCCCTATACCTCCCCATGTAGGTGTCCCATTGCTCTGTCCTATACCTCCCCATGTAGGTGTCACATTGCTCTGTCCTATACCCCCATGTAGGTGTCACATGGCTCTGTCCTATACCCCATGTAGGTGTCACTTTGCTCTGTCCTATACCTACCCATGTAGGTGTCACATTGCTCTGTCCTATACCCCCATGTAGATGTCACATTGCTATGCCCTATACCCCATGTAGGAGTCACATTGCTCTGTCCTATACCCTATGTAGATGTCACATTGCTCTGTCCTATACCCCATGTAGATGTCACATTGCTCTGTCCTATATCTCCATGTTCGTGTCACATTGCTCTGTCCTATACCTCATATAGGTGTCACATTGCTCTGTCCTATAACCCCATGTAGGTGTCACATTGCTCTGTCCTATACCCCATGTAGGTGTCACATTGCTCTGCCCTATACCCCATGTAGCTGTCACATTGCTATGCCCTATACCCCATGTAAGTGTCACATTGCTCTGTCCTATACCACCCCATAGAGATGTCACATTGCTCTGTCCTATACCCCATGTAGATGTCACATTGCTCTGTCCTATACCCCCATGTAGGTGTCACATTGCTCTGTCCTTTACCTCCCCATGTAGGTGTCACATTGCTCTGTCCTATACCCCCATGTAGATGTCACATTGATCGGCCCTATACCTCCCCATGTAGATATCACATTGCTCTGTCCTATACCTCCATGTAGGTGTCACATTGATCTGTCCTATACCCCATGTAGGTTTCACATTGCTCTATCCTATACCCCCATGTAGGTGTCACATTGCTCTGTCCTATACCCCATGTAGGTGTCACATTGCTCTACCCTATATCCCCATGTAGGGGTCACATTGCTCTTTCCTATATCCCCATGTAGGTGTCACATTGCTCTGTCCTATACTTCCCCATGTAGGTGTCACATTGCTCTGTCCTATACCTCCCCATGTACGTGTCACATTTCTCTGTCCTATACCTCCCCATGTACGTGTCACATTGCTCTGTCCTATACCTCCCTGTAACGGAACCCACTGTTTTACCCTGTTTTATGATTATTATGGTTAAAATATGATCCTACTATTAAACTGCATGTATGTTGGTTGATGCTCTGCAGAATATTGTCCAAGACATTTGCAGCTTCTTGGCATGGGAGATAATCCTGTTACAGTGACTCCGCATAAGATAAAGGAAGTCTATTGTATACAGTGTTTTCATTCTCAGATAAGAACAAAGAAGTGTAATTGAATCAATGTCTGATTGTATCAAAGTTGCCAGGGAGCCCCCTATTGTTCTCTTTATGTGTATTGTGCGGCCAAATATGGGACATGTGTATTGCCTGTGGGCCAAGAGATGTATAAATATTTCTGCAATAACAAAATAAAGTCAGTATTCATTTGACTCCCAAATTGTGTGTCGTCCAATATGGGAGGTCGGGAATGGTGAGACTGTAGTGCTTCTTGGGTATTTTACCATATACCAGCGGAGATATTGGATACGTGGTCCAGCTCCGTTACATTTGATGGCAGCGACGGGATTCAAACCTCACAGCAGACCGTTGTTCGGCAGTTACAGCCATTTGGGAAATTTGCTATTTCGTATGGAACTGAAAGGAAAGGGTATGTGAATAGACCCGAACGGATAGTGAATGGAGACAGACTATACCAACTTGAAACGGGCCACGTTAAAAGAGCTATTGGAAGCAAGGGGAATTATTGCCAGCAATAAAAACCAAAGCTACCCTTATTGTTGAACTCATGGAGGGAGACCGGGCAGCTGCTGCAGCACCTCTTACGGACAGCACACAGAATGAGTTTGGAAGAGAACTCCAATGCAGACTGGCCTATTTCCCAGGTACGCCTCCCACAGAAACCTTGGAAAGGATTATGTCAGATGTCCACGAATACATAATGGAAAAGCAGCGGGCAGACTGGAGGTCCAGAGAGGGGTCCCTAATCACACCACACATAGTACCGGGGAAGCCTAAACTCCCGTACCATGTTTTTAAAAACTATGTGGAGACCGAAGACATTGATGGCTACTTGCATGACTTTGAGAGGTTATGCCAATTACATGAGATCAACGCCGCCGACCAGGTAACCCTGTTGGTGAGTAAGCTAGCGGGCCGGGCAGCAGAAGCCTACCGCACCATGCCAGACGGGGATAGCAGAGACTACCAGAAAGTAAAGCAGGCGATCCTGGAGAGGTACGCAATTACCCCAGAGGCATACGGGCAGCGGTTCCGAGAAAGCCGAGAAAGCCGAAAGACGGAGAAAGATACTCACATGGAGTGGGCGCACCGCTTAACTAGGGCGGGCAAAGGTTGGGTACAAGCCGCACAAGAAACCACAGTGGAGGACATGCTACAATTATTGCTACTGGAGCTAACCCCGGATTTACTAAACTGGCTGAGAGATCGGAAACCGCGCATCTTAACTGAAGCCGCCAGGTGGGCAGATGAGTACCAAGATGCCAGGAGGGCACAGCAGGCACAGGCACGGTCCATCTTGGGAGCTGCTAACCGACCGCCCACCATTAACCCCACCCCAGCACTGCGTCCGGGTGGTGGGAACTACCAAACCCCTCCACGGTACAACTATGCCCGAATCTTTCATCAGGTGCCACACGTGTAACCAGCAGGGCCACATGCAAAGAGACTGTCCCAGAAACAGAAACCGCTCCACGTGGAATACTCCAACCAATTCCCCTGCAAACCGGTCAGCAGTACACTGCTACCAGAGTGAGCCTCGACAACCTTTCTTCGGGACCCAGTCTAATGAAGAATCTTTGGGCACCCTCCACGAGGTTAACCCAGTACAAGCAGCTGCAGACAACCGACAGGGACACCGCCAAGGGGTACACGTAGAGAGAAAACGCCTTCAGGGTCTGCGCGATTCTGGGGCCACCATAACCCTGGTTCGCAATCACCTAGTCCCCAAGCACCAGCTCACTGGAGAATATGTGGCAGTCCGGGTGGCAGGGGGGGCGATTTACAAAATTCCCACTGCTAAAGTACATTTGAATTGGGGAGCGGGGTCGGGGAATGTGGAAGTGGGCCTCATGCAGGACTTACCAGCTGATGTCATCCTGGGTAACGACTTGGGGGAGCTGACCTCCGCTTTTGTTTCTCCGCACCCCGCGCAGGAAGCGCTACCCGTGGTAACACGGCAGCAGGCCCGCACCACCGCATCTTCTGAACACTCTGAGGCTCCAGTAAGTAATAGTACTGACCCACCTTTCATCCCCTGGGCTCCCCCCTTAGAGTTTGGTACTGAAGTAGTCACTGACCCGTCCCTGCAGGTATACCGGGATAGGGTTACACAGAATCAGGCAGGGTTGGAGGGGGAAAGATACGCTTGGGAGAAAGGATTATTGTATAGATATGCTGAGAAGGTAGTAGCAGGATCTGTACCCGTGACCCTCACACAATTAGTCGTGCCCGAAAGTACAGGCAAGAATTACTACGTATTGCCCATGACATCCCTTTATCAGGACATCTAGGCGTCAGTAGGACGAAGCATCGTTTGACCCAAAACTTCTTTTGGCCAGGGGTCTCCAAAGACATTCGGCAGTATTGCCAAACTTGTGACACATGCCAGAGAGTAGGGAAGAGAGGGGACCGGTACAAGGCAAAAATGCACTCCCTACCCATAATAGATGAGCCCTTCAGCAGAGTGGCAGTAGATATAATCGGACCCCTAGCAAAACCCAGCCCGTCAGGGAAGAAGTATATACTAACCATAGTAGACTATGACACCAGGTACCCCGAGGCCGTAGCCCTAACTAATATCCATGCGGAGACTATAGTAGATGCCCTAATCCGGATATTCTCTAGAATGGGGTTCCCCAAAGAGATTATCTCAGATCGGGGTACCCAATTCACGGCCGAAGTCACTCATCAGTTATGGAGAACATGTGGGGTGAAACCTATTGTAAACTCAGCGTATCACACCCAGTCCAATGGGCTCTGTGAACGGTTCAACGGAACATTAAAGCAAATGCTCCGTACCTTCATGGATACCCAGAAGAACTGGGAAAGGTTTCTTCCCCATCTGCTCTTTGCGTACCGAGAGGTACCCCAGGAGTCCACGGGGTTCTCGCCATTCGAATTACTATTCGGAAGGAGAGTGCGGGGTCCCTTAGACCTCATTAGGGAACACTGGGAGGGAACGGTCACCAGTAACGGTACCCCTATCGTCCCATATGTACTAGAGTTCAGGGAACGCTTGGAGACCCTAATCCAGACGGTACGGTCTAATCTCCAGGCGGCCCAGCAACGACAGCGCAGATGGTACGATAAGGGAGCCAGAGACCGCAGTTTTCAAATAGGACAAAAGGTGTTAATCTTGAAGCCAGTTCAAAATGACAAACTGCAGGCCTCCTGGCAAGGCCCTTATAAGGTGGTGGAACAGGTATGTGACACGTTAACATGCTGAAACCCTATCACGAGCGGACCGAAGAAGTAACTGCCATATGTGCCTCGGCCGCCGAGGACCCGAATAATCTACCCCTACCAGACCTATTAGCCCAAGGGGGGGCCAACACAGAATTAGGGGAAGTACAGCTAGGAGACAGGCTGAGCACTAGAGAGCGAGCTCAAATACTAGAGCTGATCGGGGAAAAGGGGATACATTCTCCAACCAGCCCGGGTATACCCCGCTGGCTACACACAGGGTAGAAACCCCAGGGCAACACCCTCTTCGACAAACCCCCTACCGCATACCTGAATCCGTAAAAGATCATATGCGGAAGGAGATTGACGAAATGTTACAACTAGGAGTGATAGAACACTCAGATAGCCCATGGGCCTCTCCGGTAGTGCTGGTACCGAAGCGGGATGGAACCACCCGCTTCTGCGTCGACTACCGGAAACTTAATGATAAAACAATTTCAGATGCCTATCCCATGCCCCGAATCGATGAGCTATTAGATAAAATGGCCAGGGGCCAGTACCTCACCACAATAGACTTGTGCAAAGGGTACTGGCAGATCCCACTAGCCAAGGATGCCATCCCAAAGTCCGCATTCGTCACCCCGTTTGGGCTATACCAATTCAAGGTGATGCCATTCGGGATGAAGAATGCGCCGGCTACGTTTCAGCGGATGGTGGACCGGTTACTGGACGGATCCCAGGAGTATGCTTGCGCCTATTTAGATGACATAGCAATATTTAGCAACTCCTGGGACGAGGACTTGACCCATATAGGAGCCATCCTCGACCGCATCAGGGAGGCAGGTCTCACGTTAAAACCCAGCAAGTGCCACGTAGGGATGGCCGAAGTGCAGTACTTAGGCCACAGGGTGGGAAGTGGGCGGCAAAAGCCAGAACCCGCTTAGAGGCCGTAGCTAAGTGGCCAACCCCTCGCACGAAAACTCAGGTTTTAGCTTTTCTAGGGACCGCAGGGTATTACCGTAAATTTGTACCTGATTATAGTGCCCTAGCCAAGCCCCTTACTGACCTCACCAAAAAGAACTTACCCAAAGTAGTGACCTGGAGCCCAGAGTGTGAGAAGGCATTCCAAGAACTGAAATCTGCCCTAATTCATGCCCCTGTACTGGCCGCTCCCGATCCAACTAAACGCTTTCTCGTTCATACCGATGCTTCTATGTTTGGATTGGGAGCAGTGCTGAGCCAAGTTGGGG